>BTRK01000001.1:39397474-39712045 GCA_036245805.1 Pristionchus mayeri | reverse complement strand
GTGAAGTTTACTCTATCCCCGAAGTTTACCCATACCCCCGAAGTTTACCCATATCCCCGAAGTTTACACATATCCCCGAAGTTTACTCTCTCTATCCCCGAAGTTTACCCATATCCCCGAAGTTTACCCATATCCCCGAAGTTTACTCTATCCCCGAAGTTTACCCATATCCCCGAAGTTTACCCATATCCCCGAAGTTTACTCTATCCCCGAAGTTTACCCATATCCCCGAAGTTTACCCATATCCCCGAAGTTTACCCATATACCCGAAGTTTACCCATATCCCCGAAGTTTACTCTATCCCCGAAGTTTACCCATATCCCCGAAGTTTATTCTATCCCCGAAGTTTACCCATATCCCCGAAGTTTACTCTATCCCCGAAGTTTACACATATCCCCGAAGTTTACTCTCTCTATCCCCGAAGTTTACCCATATCCCCGAAGTTTACCCATATCCCCGAAGTTTACTCTATCCCCGAAGTTTACCCATATCCCCGAAGTTTACTCTATCCCCGAAGTTTACTCTACCCCCCAAGTTTACTCCACCCCCGAAGTTTACCCATATTCCCGAAGTTTACTCTATCCCCGAAGTTTACCCATATCCCCGAAGTTTACTCTATCCCCGAAGTTTGCCCATATTCCCGAAGTTTACTCTATCCCCGAAGTTTACCCATATTCCCGAAGTTTACTCTATCCCCGAAGTTTACCCATATCCCCTAAGTTTACTCTATCCCCGAAGTTTACCCATATCCCCGAAGTTTACCCATATCCCCGAAGTTTACTCTATCCCCGAAGTTTACCCATATCCCCGAAGTTTACTCTATCCCCGAAGTTTGCCCATATCCCCGAAGTTTACTCTATCCCCGAAGTTTGCCCATATCCCCGAAGTTTACTCTATCCCCGAAGTTTACCCATATCCCCGAAGTTTACTCTATCCCCGAAGTTTACCCATACCCCCGAAGTTTACCCATATCCCCGAAGTTTACACATATCCCCGAAGTTTACTCTCTCTATCCCCGAAGTTTACCCATATCCCCGAAGTTTACCCATATCCCCGAAGTTTACTCTATCCCCGAAGTTTACCCATATCCCCGAAGTTTACCCATATCCCCGAAGTTTACTCTATCCCCGAAGTTTACCCATATCCCCGAAGTTTACCCATATCCCCGAAGTTTACCCATATACCCGAAGTTTACCCATATCCCCGAAGTTTACTCTATCCCCGAAGTTTACCCATATCCCCGAAGTTTATTCTATCCCCGAAGTTTACCCATATCCCCGAAGTTTACTCTATCCCCGAAGTTTACACATATCCCCGAAGTTTACTCTCTCTATCCCCGAAGTTTACCCATATCCCCGAAGTTTACCCATATCCCCGAAGTTTACTCTATCCCCGAAGTTTACCCATATCCCCGAAGTTTACTCTATCCCCGAAGTTTACTCTACCCCCCAAGTTTACTCCACCCCCGAAGTTTACCCATATTCCCGAAGTTTACTCTATCCCCGAAGTTTACCCATATCCCCGAAGTTTACTCTATCCCCGAAGTTTGCCCATATCCCCGAAGTTTACTCTATCCCCGAAGTTTACTCTATCCCCGAAGTTTACCCAAATCCCCGATGTTTACTCTATCCCCGAAGTTTACCCAAATCCCCGAAGTTTACTCTATCCCCGAAGTTTACCCGTATCCCCGAAGTTTACTCTATCCCCGAAGTTTACTCTACCCCCCAAGTTTACTCCACCCCCGAAGTTTACCCATATCCCCGAAGTTTACCCATATCCCCGAAGTTTACTCTATCCCCGAAGTTTACCCATATCCCCGAAGTTTACTCTATCCCCGAAGTTTGCCCATATCCCCGAAGTTTACTCTATCCCCGAAGTTTACCCATATCCCCGAAGTTTACTCTATCCCCGAAGTTTACCCATACCCCCGAAGTTTACCCATATCCCCGAAGTTTACACATATCCCCGAAGTTTACTCTCTCTATCCCCGAAGTTTACCCATATCCCCGAAGTTTACCCATATCCCCGAAGTTTACTCTATCCCCGAAGTTTACCCATATCCCCGAAGTTTACCCATATCCCCGAAGTTTACTCTATCCCCGAAGTTTACCCATATCCCCGAAGTTTACCCATATCCCCGAAGTTTACCCATATACCCGAAGTTTACCCATATCCCCGAAGTTTACTCTATCCCCGAAGTTTACCCATATCCCCGAAGTTTATTCTATCCCCGAAGTTTACCCATATCCCCGAAGTTTACTCTATCCCCGAAGTTTACACATATCCCCGAAGTTTACTCTCTCTATCCCCGAAGTTTACCCATATCCCCGAAGTTTACCCATATCCCCGAAGTTTACTCTATCCCCGAAGTTTACCCATATCCCCGAAGTTTACTCTATCCCCGAAGTTTACTCTACCCCCCAAGTTTACTCCACCCCCGAAGTTTACCCATATTCCCGAAGTTTACTCTATCCCGAAGTTTACCCATATCCCCGAAGTTTACTCTATCCCCGAAGTTTGCCCATATCCCCGAAGTTTACTCTATCCCCGAAGTTTACTCTATCCCCGAAGTTTACCCAAATCCCCGATGTTTACTCTATCCCCGAAGTTTACCCAAATCCCCGAAGTTTACTCTATCCCCGAAGTTTACCCGTATCCCCGAAGTTTACTCTATCCCCGAAGTTTACTCTACCCCCCAAGTTTACTCCACCCCCGAAGTTTACCCATATTCCCGAAGTTTACTCTATCCCCGAAGTTTACCCATATCCCCTAAGTTTACTCTATCCCCGAAGTTTACCCATATCCCCGAAGTTTACCCATATCCCCGAAGTTTACTCTATCCCCGAAGTTTACCCATATCCCCGAAGTTTACTCTATCCCCGAAGTTTGCCCATATCCCCGAAGTTTACTCTATCCCCGAAGTTTGCCCATATCCCCGAAGTTTACTCTATCCCCGAAGTTTACCCATATCCCCGAAGTTTACCCATATCCCCGAAGTTTACTCTATCCCCGAAGTTTACCCAAATCCCGAAGTTTACTCTATCCCCGAAGTTTACCCGTATCCCCGAAGTTTACTCTATCCCCGAAGTTTACTCTACCCCCCAAGTTTACTCCACCCCCGAAGTTTACCCATATTCCCGAAGTTTACTCTATCCCCGAAGTTTACCCATATCCCCTAAGTTTACTCTATCCCCGAAGTTTACCCATATCCCCGAAGTTTACCCATATCCCGAAGTTTACTCTATCCCCGAAGTTTACCCATATCCCCGAAGTTTACTCTATCCCCGAAGTTTGCCCATATCCCCGAAGTTTACTCTATCCCCGAAGTTTACCCATATCCCCGAAGTTTACTCTATCCCCGAAGTTTACCCATACCCCCGAAGTTTACCCATATCCCCGAAGTTTACTCTATCCCCGAAGGTTACACATATCCCCGAAGTTTACTCTCTCTATCCCCGAAGGTTACCCATATCCCCGAAGTTTACTCTATCCCCGAAGTTTACCCATATCCCCGAAGTTTACTCTATCCCCGAAGTTTACTCTATCCCCGAAGTTTACCCATACCCCCGAAGTTTACCCATATCCCCGAAGTTTACTCTATCCCCGAAGTTTACCCATATCCCCGAAGTTTACTCTATCCCCGAAGTTTACCCATATCCCCGAAGTTTACCCATATCCCCGAAGTTTACTCTATCCCCGAAGTTTACCCATATACCCGAAGTTTACCCATAGTTTACTTTAAGTTTACTCTATCCCCGAAGTTTACCCGTATCCCCGAAGTTTACTCTATCCCCGAAGTTTACTCTACCCCCCAAGTTTACTCCACCCCCGAAGTTTACCCATATTCCCGAAGTTTACTCTATCCCCGAAGTTTACCCATATCCCCGAAGTTTACTCTATCCCCGAAGTTTACCCATATACCCGAAGTTTACCCATATCCCCGAAGTTTACCCATATCCCCGAAGTTTACTCTATCCCCGAAGTTTACCCATATACCCGAAGTTTACCCATAGTTTACTTTAAGTTTACTCTATCCCCGAAGTTTACCCGTATCCCGAAGTTTACTCTATCCCCGAAGTTTACTCTACCCCCCAAGTTTACTCCACCCCCGAAGTTTACCCATATCCCCGAAGTTTACCCATATCCCCGAAGTTTACTCTATCCCCGAAGTTTACCCATACCCCCGAAGTTTACCCATATCCCCGAAGTTTACTCTATCCCCGAAGGTTACACATATCCCCGAAGTTTACTCTCTCTATCCCCGAAGGTTACCCATATCCCCGAAGTTTACTCTATCCCCGAAGTTTACTCTATCCCCGAAGTTTACCCATATCCCCGAAGTTTACTCTATCCCCGAAGTTTACTCTATCCCCGAAGTTTACCCATACCCCCGAAGTTTACCCATATCCCCGAAGTTTACTCTATCCCCGAAGTTTACCCATATCCCCGAAGTTTACTCTATCCCCGAAGTTTACCCATATCCCCGAAGTTTATTCTATCCCCGAAGTTTACCCATATCCCCGAAGTTTACTCTATCCCCGAAGTTTACACATATCCCCGAAGTTTACTCTCTCTATCCCCGAAGTTTACCCATATCCCCGAAGTTTACCCATATCCCCGAAGTTTACTCTATCCCCGAAGTTTACACATATCCCCGAAGTTTACTCTCTCTATCCCCGAAGTTTACCCATATCCCCGAAGTTTACCCATATCCCCGAAGTTTACTCTATCCCCGAAGTTTACCCATATCCCCGAAGTTTACTCTATCCCCGAAGTTTACTCTACCCCCCAAGTTTACTCCACCCCCGAAGTTTACCCATATTCCCGAAGTTTACTCTATCCCCGAAGTTTACCCATATCCCCGAAGTTTACTCTATCCCCGAAGTTTGCCCATATCCCCGAAGTTTACTCTATCCCGAAGTTTACTCTATCCCCGAAGTTTACCCAAATCCCGATGTTTACTCTATCCCCGAAGTTTACCCAAATCCCCGAAGTTTACTCTATCCCCGAAGTTTACCCGTATCCCCGAAGTTTACTCTATCCCCGAAGTTTACTCTACCCCCCAAGTTTACTCCACCCCCGAAGTTTACCCATATCCCCGAAGTTTACTCTATCCCCGAAGTTTACCCATATCCCCGAAGTTTACCCATATCCCCGAAGTTTACTCTATCCCCGAAGTTTACCCATATCCCCGAAGTTTACCCATATCCCCGAAGTTTACCCATATACCCGAAGTTTACCCATATCCCCGAAGTTTACTCTATCCCCGAAGTTTACCCATATCCCCGAAGTTTATTCTATCCCCGAAGTTTACCCATATCCCCGAAGTTTACTCTATCCCCGAAGTTTACACATATCCCCGAAGTTTACTCTCTCTATCCCCGAAGTTTACCCATATCCCCGAAGTTTACCCATATCCCCGAAGTTTACTCTATCCCCGAAGTTTACCCATATCCCCGAAGTTTACTCTATCCCCGAAGTTTACTCTACCCCCCAAGTTTACTCCACCCCCGAAGTTTACCCATATTCCCGAAGTTTACTCTATCCCCGAAGTTTACCCATATCCCCGAAGTTTACTCTATCCCCGAAGTTTGCCCATATCCCCGAAGTTTACTCTATCCCCGAAGTTTACTCTATCCCCGAAGTTTACCCAAATCCCCGATGTTTACTCTATCCCCGAAGTTTACCCAAATCCCCGAAGTTTACTCTATCCCCGAAGTTTACCCGTATCCCCGAAGTTTACTCTATCCCCGAAGTTTACTCTACCCCCCAAGTTTACTCCACCCCCGAAGTTTACCCATATTCCCGAAGTTTACTCTATCCCCGAAGTTTACCCATATCCCCTAAGTTTACTCTATCCCCGAAGTTTACCCATATCCCCGAAGTTTACCCATATCCCCGAAGTTTACTCTATCCCCGAAGTTTACCCATATCCCCGAAGTTTACTCTATCCCCGAAGTTTGCCCATATCCCCGAAGTTTACTCTATCCCCGAAGTTTGCCCATATCCCCGAAGTTTACTCTATCCCCGAAGTTTACCCATATCCCCGAAGTTTACCCATATCCCCGAAGTTTACTCTATCCCCGAAGTTTACCCAAATCCCCGAAGTTTACTCTATCCCCGAAGTTTACCCGTATCCCCGAAGTTTACTCTATCCCCGAAGTTTACTCTACCCCCCAAGTTTACTCCACCCCCGAAGTTTACCCATATTCCCGAAGTTTACTCTATCCCCGAAGTTTACCCATATCCCCTAAGTTTACTCTATCCCCGAAGTTTACCCATATCCCCGAAGTTTACCCATATCCCCGAAGTTTACTCTATCCCCGAAGTTTACCCATATCCCCGAAGTTTACTCTATCCCCGAAGTTTGCCCATATCCCCGAAGTTTACTCTATCCCCGAAGTTTACCCATATCCCCGAAGTTTACTCTATCCCCGAAGTTTACCCATACCCCCGAAGTTTACCCATATCCCCGAAGTTTACTCTATCCCCGAAGGTTACACATATCCCCGAAGTTTACTCTCTCTATCCCCGAAGGTTACCCATATCCCCGAAGTTTACTCTATCCCCGAAGTTTACCCATATCCCCGAAGTTTACTCTATCCCCGAAGTTTACTCTATCCCCGAAGTTTACCCATACCCCCGAAGTTTACCCATATCCCCGAAGTTTACTCTATCCCCGAAGTTTACCCATATCCCCGAAGTTTACTCTATCCCCGAAGTTTACCCATATCCCCGAAGTTTACCCATATCCCCGAAGTTTACTCTATCCCCGAAGTTTACCCATATACCCGAAGTTTACCCATAGTTTACTTTAAGTTTACTCTATCCCCGAAGTTTACCCGTATCCCCGAAGTTTACTCTATCCCCGAAGTTTACTCTACCCCCCAAGTTTACTCCACCCCCGAAGTTTACCCATATTCCCGAAGTTTACTCTATCCCCGAAGTTTACCCATATCCCCGAAGTTTACTCTATCCCCGAAGTTTACCCATATACCCGAAGTTTACCCATATCCCCGAAGTTTACCCATATCCCCGAAGTTTACTCTATCCCCGAAGTTTACCCATATACCCGAAGTTTACCCATAGTTTACTTTAAGTTTACTCTATCCCCGAAGTTTACCCGTATCCCCGAAGTTTACTCTATCCCCGAAGTTTACTCTACCCCCCAAGTTTACTCCACCCCCGAAGTTTACCCATATCCCCGAAGTTTACCCATATCCCCGAAGTTTACTCTATCCCCGAAGTTTACCCATACCCCCGAAGTTTACCCATATCCCCGAAGTTTACTCTATCCCCGAAGGTTACACATATCCCCGAAGTTTACTCTCTCTATCCCCGAAGGTTACCCATATCCCCGAAGTTTACTCTATCCCCGAAGTTTACTCTATCCCCGAAGTTTACCCATATCCCCGAAGTTTACTCTATCCCCGAAGTTTACTCTATCCCCGAAGTTTACCCATACCCCCGAAGTTTACCCATATCCCCGAAGTTTACTCTATCCCCGAAGTTTACCCATATCCCCGAAGTTTACTCTATCCCCGAAGTTTACCCATATCCCCGAAGTTTACCCATATCCCCGAAGTTTACTCTATCCCCGAAGTTTACCCATATACCCGAAGTTTACCCATAGTTTACTTTAAGTTTACTCTATCCCCGAAGTTTACCCGTATCCCCGAAGTTTACTCTATCCCCGAAGTTTACTCTACCCCCCAAGTTTACTCCACCCCCGAAGTTTACCCATATTCCCGAAGTTTACTCTATCCCCGAAGTTTACCCATATCCCCGAAGTTTACTCTATCCCCGAAGTTTACCCATATACCCGAAGTTTACCCATATCCCCGAAGTTTACTCTATCCCCGAAGTTTACCCATATCCCCGAAGTTTATTCTATCCCCGAAGTTTACCCATATCCCCGAAGTTTACTCTATCCCCGAAGTTTACACATATCCCCGAAGTTTACTCTCTCTATCCCCGAAGTTTACCCATATCCCCGAAGTTTACCCATATCCCCGAAGTTTACTCTATCCCCGAAGTTTACCCATATCCCCGAAGTTTACTCTATCCCCGAAGTTTACTCTACCCCCCAAGTTTACTCCACCCCCGAAGTTTACCCATATTCCCGAAGTTTACTCTATCCCCGAAGTTTACCCATATCCCCGAAGTTTACTCTATCCCCGAAGTTTGCCCATATCCCCGAAGTTTACTCTATCCCCGAAGTTTACTCTATCCCCGAAGTTTACCCATACCCCCGAAGTTTACCCATATCCCCGAAGTTTACTCTATCCCCGAAGGTTACACATATCCCCGAAGTTTACTCTCTCTATCCCCGAAGTTTACCCATATACCCGAAGTTTACCCATATCCCCGAAGTTTACTCTATCCCCGAAGTTTACCCATATCCCCGAAGTTTATTCTATCCCCGAAGTTTACCCATATCCCCGAAGTTTACTCTATCCCCGAAGTTTACACATATCCCCGAAGTTTACTCTCTCTATCCCCGAAGTTTACCCATATCCCCGAAGTTTACCCATATCCCCGAAGTTTACTCTATCCCCGAAGTTTACCCATATCCCCGAAGTTTACTCTATCCCCGAAGTTTACTCTACCCCCCAAGTTTACTCCACCCCCGAAGTTTACCCATATTCCCGAAGTTTACTCTATCCCCGAAGTTTACCCATATCCCCGAAGTTTACTCTATCCCCGAAGTTTGCCCATATCCCCGAAGTTTACTCTATCCCCGAAGTTTACTCTATCCCCGAAGTTTACCCAAATCCCCGATGTTTACTCTATCCCCGAAGTTTACCCAAATCCCCGAAGTTTACTCTATCCCCGAAGTTTACCCATATCCCCGAAGTTTACTCCATCCCCGAAGTTTACCCGTATCCCCGAAGTTTACTCTATCCCCGAAGTTTGCCCATATCCCCGAAGTTTACTCTATCCCCGAAGTTTACTCTATCCCCGAAGGTTACACATATCCCCGAAGTTTACTCTCTCTATCCCCGAAGTTTACCCATATACCCGAAGTTTACTCTATCCCCGAAGTTTACCCATATCCCCGAAGTTTACTCTCTCTATCCCCGAAGTTTACCCATATCCCCGAAGTTTACTCTATCCCCGAAGTTTACTCTATCCCCGAAGTTTACCCATATCCCCGAAGTTTACTCTATCCCCGAAGTTTACTCTATCCCCGAAGTTTACCCATACCCCCGAAGTTTACCCATATCCCCGAAGTTTACTCTATCCCCGAAGGTTACACATATCCCCGAAGTTTACTCTCTCTATCCCCGAAGTTTACCCATATACCCGAAGTTTACCCATATCCCCGAAGTTTACTCTATCCCCGAAGTTTACCCATATCCCCGAAGTTTATTCTATCCCCGAAGTTTACCCATATCCCCGAAGTTTACTCTATCCCCGAAGTTTACACATATCCCCGAAGTTTACTCTCTCTATCCCCGAAGTTTACCCATATCCCCGAAGTTTACCCATATCCCCGAAGTTTACTCTATCCCCGAAGTTTACCCATATCCCCGAAGTTTACTCTATCCCCGAAGTTTACTCTACCCCCCAAGTTTACTCCACCCCCGAAGTTTACCCATATTCCCGAAGTTTACTCTATCCCCGAAGTTTACCCATATCCCCGAAGTTTACTCTATCCCCGAAGTTTGCCCATATCCCCGAAGTTTACTCTATCCCCGAAGTTTACTCTATCCCCGAAGTTTACCCAAATCCCCGATGTTTACTCTATCCCCGAAGTTTACCCAAATCCCCGAAGTTTACTCTATCCCCGAAGTTTACCCATATCCCCGAAGTTTACTCCATCCCCGAAGTTTACCCGTATCCCCGAAGTTTACTCTATCCCCGAAGTTTACTCTACCCCCCAAGTTTACTCCACCCCCGAAGTTTACCCATATTCCCGAAGTTTACTCTATCCCCGAAGTTTACCCATATTCCCGAAGTTTACTCTATCCCCGAAGTTTACCCATATCCCCTAAGTTTACTCTATCCCCGAAGTTTACCCATATCCCCGAAGTTTACCCATATCCCCGAAGTTTACTCTATCCCCGAAGTTTACCCATATCCCCGAAGTTTACTCTATCCCCGAAGTTTGCCCATATCCCCGAAGTTTACTCTATCCCCGAAGTTTGCCCATATCCCCGAAGTTTACTCTATCCCCGAAGTTTACTCTATCCCCGAAGTTTACCCGTATCCCCGAAGTTTACTCTATCCCCGAAGTTTACTCTACCCCCCAAGTTTACTCCACCCCCGAAGTTTACCCATATTCCCGAAGTTTACTCTATCCCCGAAGTTTACCCATATTCCCGAAGTTTACTCTATCCCCGAAGTTTACCCATATCCCCGAAGTTTACCCATATTCCCGAAGTTTACTCTATCCCCGAAGTTTACCCATATCCCCGAAGTTTACTCTATCCCCGAAGTTTGCCCATATCCCCGAAGTTTACTCTATCCCCGAAGTTTACTCTATCCCCGAAGTTTACCCAAATCCCCGATGTTTACTCTATCCCCGAAGTTTACCCAAATCCCCGAAGTTTACTCTATCCCCGAAGTTTACCCATATCCCCGAAGTTTACTCCATCCCCGAAGTTTACCCGTATCCCCGAAGTTTACTCTATCCCCGAAGTTTACTCTACCCCCCAAGTTTACTCCACCCCCGAAGTTTACCCATATTCCCGAAGTTTACTCTATCCCCGAAGTTTACCCATATTCCCGAAGTTTACTCTATCCCCGAAGTTTACCCATATCCCCTAAGTTTACTCTATCCCCGAAGTTTACCCATATCCCCGAAGTTTACCCATATCCCCGAAGTTTACTCTATCCCCGAAGTTTACCCATATCCCCGAAGTTTACTCTATCCCCGAAGTTTGCCCATATCCCCGAAGTTTACTCTATCCCCGAAGTTTGCCCATATCCCCGAAGTTTACTCTATCCCCGAAGTTTACCCATATCCCCGAAGTTTACTCTATCCCCGAAGTTTACCCATACCCCCGAAGTTTACCCATATCCCCGAAGTTTACACATATCCCCGAAGTTTACTCTCTCTATCCCCGAAGTTTACCCATATCCCCGAAGTTTACCCATATCCCCGAAGTTTACTCTATCCCCGAAGTTTACCCATATCCCCGAAGTTTACCCATATCCCCGAAGTTTACTCTATCCCCGAAGTTTACCCATATCCCCGAAGTTTACCCATATCCCCGAAGTTTACCCATATACCCGAAGTTTACCCATATCCCCGAAGTTTACTCTATCCCCGAAGTTTACCCATATCCCCGAAGTTTATTCTATCCCCGAAGTTTACCCATATCCCCGAAGTTTACTCTATCCCCGAAGTTTACACATATCCCCGAAGTTTACTCTCTCTATCCCCGAAGTTTACCCATATCCCCGAAGTTTACCCATATCCCCGAAGTTTACTCTATCCCCGAAGTTTACCCATATCCCCGAAGTTTACTCTATCCCCGAAGTTTACTCTACCCCCCAAGTTTACTCCACCCCCGAAGTTTACCCATATTCCCGAAGTTTACTCTATCCCCGAAGTTTACCCATATCCCCGAAGTTTACTCTATCCCCGAAGTTTGCCCATATCCCCGAAGTTTACTCTATCCCCGAAGTTTACTCTATCCCCGAAGTTTACCCAAATCCCCGATGTTTACTCTATCCCCGAAGTTTACCCAAATCCCCGAAGTTTACTCTATCCCCGAAGTTTACCCGTATCCCCGAAGTTTACTCTATCCCCGAAGTTTACTCTACCCCCCAAGTTTACTCCACCCCCGAAGTTTACCCATATTCCCGAAGTTTACTCTATCCCCGAAGTTTACCCATATCCCCTAAGTTTACTCTATCCCCGAAGTTTACCCATATCCCCGAAGTTTACCCATATCCCCGAAGTTTACTCTATCCCCGAAGTTTACCCATATCCCCGAAGTTTACTCTATCCCCGAAGTTTGCCCATATCCCCGAAGTTTACTCTATCCCCGAAGTTTGCCCATATCCCCGAAGTTTACTCTATCCCCGAAGTTTACCCATATCCCCGAAGTTTACTCTATCCCCGAAGTTTACCCATACCCCCGAAGTTTACCCATATCCCCGAAGTTTACTCTATCCCCGAAGGTTACACATATCCCCGAAGTTTACTCCACCCCCGAAGTTTACCCATATTCCCGAAGTTTACTCTATCCCCGAAGTTTACCCATATTCCCGAAGTTTACTCTATCCCCGAAGTTTACCCATATCCCCGAAGTTTACCCATATTCCCGAAGTTTACTCTATCCCCGAAGTTTACCCATATCCCCTAAGTTTACCCATATCCCCGAAGTTTACTCTATCCCCGAAGTTTACCCATATCCCCGAAGTTTACTCTATCCCCGAAGTTTACCCATACCCCCGAAGTTTACCCATATCCCCGAAGTTTACTCTATCCCCGAAGGTTACACATATCCCCGAAGTTTACTCTCTCTATCCCCGAAGTTTACCCATATCCCCGAAGTTTACTCTATCCCCGAAGTTTACTCTATCCCCGAAGTTTACCCATATCCCCGAAGTTTACTCTATCCCCGAAGTTTACTCTATCCCCGAAGTTTACCCATACCCCCGAAGTTTACCCATATCCCCGAAGTTTACTCTATCCCCGAAGTTTACCCATATCCCCGAAGTTTACTCTATCCCCGAAGTTTACCCATATCCCCGAAGTTTACCCATATCCCCGAAGTTTACTCTATCCCCGAAGTTTGCCCATATCCCCGAAGTTTACTCTATCCCCGAAGTTTACCCATATCCCCGAAGTTTACTCTATCCCCGAAGTTTACCCATATACCCGAAGTTTACCCATATCCCCGAAGTTTACTCTATCCCCGAAGTTTACCCATATCCCCGAAGTTTACTCTATCCCCGAAGTTTACCCATATCCCCGAAGTTTACTCTATCCCCGAAGTTTACCCATATACCCGAAGTTTACCCATAGTTTACTTTAAGTTTACTCTATCCCCGAAGTTTACCCGTATCCCCGAAGTTTACTCTATCCCCGAAGTTTACTCTACCCCCCAAGTTTACTCCACCCCCGAAGTTTACCCATATTCCCGAAGTTTACTCTATCCCCGAAGTTTACCCATATCCCCGAAGTTTACTCTATCCCCGAAGTTTACCCATATACCCGAAGTTTACCCATATCCCCGAAGTTTACTCTATCCCCGAAGTTTACCCATATCCCCGAAGTTTACTCTATCCCCGAAGTTTACTCTATCCCCGAAGTTTACCCATATCCCCGAAGTTTACTCTATCCCCGAAGTTTACTCTATCCCCGAAGTTTACCCATACCCCCGAAGTTTACCCATATCCCCGAAGTTTACTCTATCCCCGAAGGTTACACATATCCCCGAAGTTTACTCTCTCTATCCCCGAAGTTTACCCATATACCCGAAGTTTACCCATATCCCCGAAGTTTACTCTATCCCCGAAGTTTACCCATATCCCCGAAGTTTATTCTATCCCCGAAGTTTACCCATATCCCCGAAGTTTACTCTATCCCCGAAGTTTACACATATCCCCGAAGTTTACTCTCTCTATCCCCGAAGTTTACCCATATCCCCGAAGTTTACCCATATCCCCGAAGTTTACTCTATCCCCGAAGTTTACCCATATCCCCGAAGTTTACTCTATCCCCGAAGTTTACTCTACCCCCCAAGTTTACTCCACCCCCGAAGTTTACCCATATTCCCGAAGTTTGCTCTATCCCCGAAGTTTACCCATATCCCCGAAGTTTACTCTATCCCCGAAGTTTGCCCATATCCCCGAAGTTTACTCTATCCCCGAAGTTTACTCTATCCCCGAAGTTTACCCATATCCCCGAAGTTTACCCATATCCCCGAAGTTTACTCTATCCCCGAAGTTTACTCTATCCCCGAAGTTTACCCATACCCCCGAAGTTTACCCATATCCCCGAAGTTTACTCTATCCCCGAAGGTTACACATATCCCCGAAGTTTACTCTCTCTATCCCCGAAGTTTACCCATATACCCGAAGTTTACCCATATCCCCGAAGTTTACTCTATCCCCGAAGTTTACCCATATCCCCGAAGTTTATTCTATCCCCGAAGTTTACCCATATCCCCGAAGTTTACTCTATCCCCGAAGTTTACACATATCCCCGAAGTTTACTCTCTCTATCCCCGAAGTTTACCCATATCCCCGAAGTTTACCCATATCCCCGAAGTTTACTCTATCCCCGAAGTTTACCCATATCCCCGAAGTTTACTCTATCCCCGAAGTTTACTCTACCCCCCAAGTTTACTCCACCCCCGAAGTTTACCCATATTCCCGAAGTTTGCTCTATCCCCGAAGTTTACCCATATCCCCGAAGTTTACTCTATCCCCGAAGTTTGCCCATATCCCCGAAGTTTACTCTATCCCCGAAGTTTACTCTATCCCCGAAGTTTACCCAAATCCCCGATGTTTACTCTATCCCCGAAGTTTACCCAAATCCCCGAAGTTTACTCTATCCCCGAAGTTTACCCATATCCCCGAAGTTTACTCCATCCCCGAAGTTTACCCGTATCCCCGAAGTTTACTCTATCCCCGAAGTTTACTCTACCCCCCAAGTTTACTCCACCCCCGAAGTTTACCCATATTCCCGAAGTTTACTCTATCCCCGAAGTTTACCCATATTCCCGAAGTTTACTCTATCCCCGAAGTTTACCCATATCCCCTAAGTTTACTCTATCCCCGAAGTTTACCCATATCCCCGAAGTTTACCCATATCCCCGAAGTTTACTCTATCCCCGAAGTTTACCCATATCCCCGAAGTTTACTCTATCCCCGAAGTTTGCCCATATCCCCGAAGTTTACTCTATCCCCGAAGTTTGCCCATATCCCCGAAGTTTACTCTATCCCCGAAGTTTACCCATATCCCCGAAGTTTACTCTATCCCCGAAGTTTACCCATACCCCCGAAGTTTACCCATATCCCCGAAGTTTACACATATCCCCGAAGTTTACTCTCTCTATCCCCGAAGTTTACCCATATCCCCGAAGTTTACCCATATCCCCGAAGTTTACTCTATCCCCGAAGTTTACCCATATCCCCGAAGTTTACCCATATCCCCGAAGTTTACTCTATCCCCGAAGTTTACCCATATCCCCGAAGTTTACCCATATCCCCGAAGTTTACCCATATACCCGAAGTTTACCCATATCCCCGAAGTTTACTCTATCCCCGAAGTTTACCCATATCCCCGAAGTTTATTCTATCCCCGAAGTTTACCCATATCCCCGAAGTTTACTCTATCCCCGAAGTTTACACATATCCCCGAAGTTTACTCTCTCTATCCCCGAAGTTTACCCATATCCCCGAAGTTTACCCATATCCCCGAAGTTTACTCTATCCCCGAAGTTTACCCATATCCCCGAAGTTTACTCTATCCCCGAAGTTTACTCTACCCCCCAAGTTTACTCCACCCCCGAAGTTTACCCATATTCCCGAAGTTTACTCTATCCCCGAAGTTTACCCATATCCCCGAAGTTTACTCTATCCCCGAAGTTTGCCCATATCCCCGAAGTTTACTCTATCCCCGAAGTTTACTCTATCCCCGAAGTTTACCCAAATCCCCGATGTTTACTCTATCCCCGAAGTTTACCCAAATCCCCGAAGTTTACTCTATCCCCGAAGTTTACCCGTATCCCCGAAGTTTACTCTATCCCCGAAGTTTACTCTACCCCCCAAGTTTACTCCACCCCCGAAGTTTACCCATATTCCCGAAGTTTACTCTATCCCCGAAGTTTACCCATATCCCCTAAGTTTACTCTATCCCCGAAGTTTACCCATATCCCCGAAGTTTACCCATATCCCCGAAGTTTACTCTATCCCCGAAGTTTACCCATATCCCCGAAGTTTACTCTATCCCCGAAGTTTGCCCATATCCCCGAAGTTTACTCTATCCCCGAAGTTTGCCCATATCCCCGAAGTTTACTCTATCCCCGAAGTTTACCCATATCCCCGAAGTTTACTCTATCCCCGAAGTTTACCCATACCCCCGAAGTTTACCCATATCCCCGAAGTTTACTCTATCCCCGAAGGTTACACATATCCCCGAAGTTTACTCTCTCTATCCCCGAAGTTTACCCATATCCCCGAAGTTTACTCTATCCCCGAAGTTTACTCTATCCCCGAAGTTTACCCATATCCCCGAAGTTTACTCTCTCTATCCCCGAAGTTTACCCATATCCCCGAAGTTTACCCATATCCCCGAAGTTTACTCTATCCCCGAAGTTTACCCATATCCCCGAAGTTTACCCATATCCCCGAAGTTTACTCTATCCCCGAAGTTTACCCATATCCCCGAAGTTTACCCATATCCCCGAAGTTTACCCATATACCCGAAGTTTACCCATATCCCCGAAGTTTACTCTATCCCCGAAGTTTACCCATATCCCCGAAGTTTATTCTATCCCCGAAGTTTACCCATATCCCCGAAGTTTACTCTATCCCCGAAGTTTACACATATCCCCGAAGTTTACTCTCTCTATCCCCGAAGTTTACCCATATCCCCGAAGTTTACCCATATCCCCGAAGTTTACTCTATCCCCGAAGTTTACCCATATCCCCGAAGTTTACTCTATCCCCGAAGTTTACTCTACCCCCCAAGTTTACTCCACCCCCGAAGTTTACCCATATTCCCGAAGTTTACTCTATCCCCGAAGTTTACCCATATCCCCGAAGTTTACTCTATCCCCGAAGTTTGCCCATATCCCCGAAGTTTACTCTATCCCCGAAGTTTACTCTATCCCCGAAGTTTACCCAAATCCCCGATGTTTACTCTATCCCCGAAGTTTACCCAAATCCCCGAAGTTTACTCTATCCCCGAAGTTTACCCGTATCCCCGAAGTTTACTCTATCCCCGAAGTTTACTCTACCCCCCAAGTTTACTCCACCCCCGAAGTTTACCCATATTCCCGAAGTTTACTCTATCCCCGAAGTTTACCCATATCCCCTAAGTTTACTCTATCCCCGAAGTTTACCCATATCCCCGAAGTTTACCCATATCCCCGAAGTTTACTCTATCCCCGAAGTTTACCCATATCCCCGAAGTTTACTCTATCCCCGAAGTTTGCCCATATCCCCGAAGTTTACTCTATCCCCGAAGTTTGCCCATATCCCCGAAGTTTACTCTATCCCCGAAGTTTACCCATATCCCCGAAGTTTACTCTATCCCCGAAGTTTACCCATACCCCCGAAGTTTACCCATATCCCCGAAGTTTACTCTATCCCCGAAGGTTACACATATCCCCGAAGTTTACTCTCTCTATCCCCGAAGTTTACCCATATCCCCGAAGTTTACTCTATCCCCGAAGTTTACTCTATCCCCGAAGTTTACCCATATCCCCGAAGTTTACTCTATCCCCGAAGTTTACTCTATCCCCGAAGTTTACCCATACCCCCGAAGTTTACCCATATCCCCGAAGTTTACTCTATCCCCGAAGTTTACCCATATCCCCGAAGTTTACTCTATCCCCGAAGTTTACCCATATCCCCGAAGTTTACCCATATCCCCGAAGTTTACTCTATCCCCGAAGTTTGCCCATATCCCCGAAGTTTACTCTATCCCCGAAGTTTACCCATATCCCCGAAGTTTACTCTATCCCCGAAGTTTACCCATATACCCGAAGTTTACCCATATCCCCGAAGTTTACTCTATCCCCGAAGTTTACCCATATCCCCGAAGTTTACTCTATCCCCGAAGTTTACCCATATCCCCGAAGTTTACTCTATCCCCGAAGTTTACTCTACCCCCCAAGTTTACTCCACCCCCGAAGTTTACCCATATTCCCGAAGTTTACTCTATCCCCGAAGTTTACCCATATCCCCGAAGTTTACTCTATCCCCGAAGTTTGCCCATATCCCCGAAGTTTACTCTATCCCCGAAGTTTACTCTATCCCCGAAGTTTACCCAAATCCCCGATGTTTACTCTATCCCCGAAGTTTACCCAAATCCCCGAAGTTTACTCTATCCCCGAAGTTTACCCGTATCCCCGAAGTTTACTCTATCCCCGAAGTTTACTCTACCCCCCAAGTTTACTCCACCCCCGAAGTTTACCCATATTCCCGAAGTTTACTCTATCCCCGAAGTTTACCCATATCCCCTAAGTTTACTCTATCCCCGAAGTTTACCCATATCCCCGAAGTTTACCCATATCCCCGAAGTTTACTCTATCCCCGAAGTTTACCCATATCCCCGAAGTTTACTCTATCCCCGAAGTTTGCCCATATCCCCGAAGTTTACTCTATCCCCGAAGTTTGCCCATATCCCCGAAGTTTACTCTATCCCCGAAGTTTACCCATATCCCCGAAGTTTACTCTATCCCCGAAGTTTACCCATACCCCCGAAGTTTACCCATATCCCCGAAGTTTACTCTATCCCCGAAGGTTACACATATCCCCGAAGTTTACTCTCTCTATCCCCGAAGTTTACCCATATCCCCGAAGTTTACTCTATCCCCGAAGTTTACTCTATCCCCGAAGTTTACCCATATCCCCGAAGTTTACTCTCTCTATCCCCGAAGTTTACCCATATCCCCGAAGTTTACCCATATCCCCGAAGTTTACTCTATCCCCGAAGTTTACCCATATCCCCGAAGTTTACCCATATCCCCGAAGTTTACTCTATCCCCGAAGTTTACCCATATCCCCGAAGTTTACCCATATCCCCGAAGTTTACCCATATACCCGAAGTTTACCCATATCCCCGAAGTTTACTCTATCCCCGAAGTTTACCCATATCCCCGAAGTTTATTCTATCCCCGAAGTTTACCCATATCCCCGAAGTTTACTCTATCCCCGAAGTTTACACATATCCCCGAAGTTTACTCTCTCTATCCCCGAAGTTTACCCATTTCCCCGAAGTTTACCCATATCCCCGAAGTTTACTCTATCCCCGAAGTTTACCCATATCCCCGAAGTTTACTCTATCCCCGAAGTTTACTCTACCCCCCAAGTTTACTCCACCCCCGAAGTTTACCCATATTCCCGAAGTTTACTCTATCCCCGAAGTTTACCCATATCCCCGAAGTTTACTCTATCCCCGAAGTTTGCCCATATCCCCGAAGTTTACTCTATCCCCGAAGTTTACTCTATCCCCGAAGTTTACCCAAATCCCCGATGTTTACTCTATCCCCGAAGTTTACCCAAATCCCCGAAGTTTACTCTATCCCCGAAGTTTACCCGTATCCCCGAAGTTTACTCTATCCCCGAAGTTTACTCTACCCCCCAAGTTTACTCCACCCCCGAAGTTTACCCATATTCCCGAAGTTTACTCTATCCCCGAAGTTTACCCATATCCCCTAAGTTTACTCTATCCCCGAAGTTTACCCATATCCCCGAAGTTTACCCATATCCCCGAAGTTTACTCTATCCCCGAAGTTTACCCATATCCCCGAAGTTTACTCTATCCCCGAAGTTTGCCCATATCCCCGAAGTTTACTCTATCCCCGAAGTTTGCCCATATCCCCGAAGTTTACTCTATCCCCGAAGTTTACCCATATCCCCGAAGTTTACTCTATCCCCGAAGTTTACCCATACCCCCGAAGTTTACCCATATCCCCGAAGTTTACTCTATCCCCGAAGGTTACACATATCCCCGAAGTTTACTCTCTCTATCCCCGAAGTTTACCCATATCCCCGAAGTTTACTCTATCCCCGAAGTTTACTCTATCCCCGAAGTTTACCCATATCCCCGAAGTTTACTCTATCCCCGAAGTTTACTCTATCCCCGAAGTTTACCCATACCCCCGAAGTTTACCCATATCCCCGAAGTTTACTCTATCCCCGAAGTTTACCCATATCCCCGAAGTTTACTCTATCCCCGAAGTTTACCCATATCCCCGAAGTTTACCCATATCCCCGAAGTTTACTCTATCCCCGAAGTTTGCCCATATCCCCGAAGTTTACTCTATCCCCGAAGTTTACCCATATCCCCGAAGTTTACTCTATCCCCGAAGTTTACCCATATACCCGAAGTTTACCCATATCCCCGAAGTTTACTCTATCCCCGAAGTTTACCCATATCCCCGAAGTTTACTCTATCCCCGAAGTTTACCCATATCCCCGAAGTTTACTCTATCCCCGAAGTTTACCCATATACCCGAAGTTTACCCATAGTTTACTTTAAGTTTACTCTATCCCCGAAGTTTACCCGTATCCCCGAAGTTTACTCTATCCCCGAAGTTTACTCTACCCCCCAAGTTTACTCCACCCCCGAAGTTTACCCATATTCCCGAAGTTTACTCTATCCCCGAAGTTTACCCATATCCCCGAAGTTTACTCTATCCCCGAAGTTTACCCATATACCCGAAGTTTACCCATATCCCCGAAGTTTACTCTATCCCCGAAGTTTACCCATATCCCCGAAGTTTATTCTATCCCCGAAGTTTACCCATATCCCCGAAGTTTACTCTATCCCCGAAGTTTACACATATCCCCGAAGTTTACTCTCTCTATCCCCGAAGTTTACCCATATCCCCGAAGTTTACCCATATCCCCGAAGTTTACTCTATCCCCGAAGTTTACCCATATCCCCGAAGTTTACTCTATCCCCGAAGTTTACTCTACCCCCCAAGTTTACTCCACCCCCGAAGTTTACCCATATTCCCGAAGTTTACTCTATCCCCGAAGTTTACCCATATCCCCGAAGTTTACTCTATCCCCGAAGTTTGCCCATATCCCCGAAGTTTACTCTATCCCCGAAGTTTACTCTATCCCCGAAGTTTACCCAAATCCCCGATGTTTACTCTATCCCCGAAGTTTACCCAAATCCCCGAAGTTTACTCTATCCCCGAAGTTTACCCATATCCCCGAAGTTTACTCTATCCCCGAAGTATACCCGTATCCCCGAAGTTTACTCTATCCCCGAAGTTTACTCTACCCCCCAAGTTTACTCCACCCCCGAAGTTTACCCATATTCCCGAAGTTTACTCTATCCCCGAAGTTTACCCATATCCCCTAAGTTTACTCTATCCCCGAAGTTTACCCATATCCCCGAAGTTTACCCATATCCCCGAAGTTTACTCTATCCCCGAAGTTTACCCATATCCCCGAAGTTTACTCTATCCCCGAAGTTTGCCCATATCCCCGAAGTTTACTCTATCCCCGAAGTTTGCCCATATCCCCGAAGTTTACTCTATCCCCGAAGTTTACCCATATCCCCGAAGTTTACTTTATCCCCGAAGTTTACCCATACCCCCGAAGTTTACCCATATCCCCGAAGTTTACTCTATCCCGGAAGGTTACACATATCCCCGAAGTTTACTCTCTCTATCCCCGAAGTTTACCCATATCCCCGAAGTTTACTCTATCCCCGAAGTTTACTCTATCCCCGAAGTTTACCCATATCCCCGAAGTTTACCCATATCCCCGAAGTTTACTCTATCCCCGAAGTTTACCCATATCCCCGAAGTTTACTCTATCCCCGAAGTTTGCCCATATCCCCGAAGTTTACTCTATCCCCGAAGTTTGCCCATATCCCCGAAGTTTACTCTATCCCCGAAGTTTACCCATATCCCCGAAGTTTACTCTATCCCCGAAGTTTACCCATACCCCCGAAGTTTACCCATATCCCCGAAGTTTACTCTATCCCCGAAGGTTACACATATCCCCGAAGTTTACTCTCTCTATCCCCGAAGTTTACCCATATCCCCGAAGTTTACTCTATCCCCGAAGTTTACTCTATCCCCGAAGTTTACCCATATCCCCGAAGTTTACTCTATCCCCGAAGTTTACTCTATCCCCGAAGTTTACCCATACCCCCGAAGTTTACTCTATCCCCGAAGTTTACCCATATACCCGAAGTTTACCCATATCCCCGAAGTTTACTCTATCCCCGAAGTTTACCCATATCCCCGAAGTTTATTCTATCCCCGAAGTTTACCCATATCCCCGAAGTTTACTCTATCCCCGAAGTTTACACATATCCCCGAAGTTTACTCTCTCTATCCCCGAAGTTTACCCATATCCCCGAAGTTTACCCATATCCCCGAAGTTTACTCTATCCCCGAAGTTTACCCATATCCCCGAAGTTTACTCTATCCCCGAAGTTTACTCTACCCCCCAAGTTTACTCCACCCCCGAAGTTTACCCATATTCCCGAAGTTTACTCTATCCCCGAAGTTTACCCATATCCCCGAAGTTTACTCTATCCCCGAAGTTTGCCCATATCCCCGAAGTTTACTCTATCCCCGAAGTTTACTCTATCCCCGAAGTTTACCCAAATCCCCGATGTTTACTCTATCCCCGAAGTTTACCCAAATCCCCGAAGTTTACCCATATCCCCGAAGTTTACTCTATCCCCGAAGTTTGCCCATATCCCCGAAGTTTACTCTATCCCCGAAGTTTGCCCATATCCCCGAAGTTTACTCTATCCCCGAAGTTTACCCATATCCCCGAAGTTTACTCTATCCCCGAAGTTTACCCATACCCCCGAAGTTTACCCATATCCCCGAAGTTTACTCTATCCCGGAAGGTTACACATATCCCCGAAGTTTACTCTCTCTATCCCCGAAGTTTACCCATATCCCCGAAGTTTACTCTATCCCCGAAGTTTACTCTATCCCCGAAGTTTACCCATATCCCCGAAGTTTACCCATATCCCCGAAGTTTACTCTATCCCCGAAGTTTACCCATATCCCCGAAGTTTACTCTATCCCCGAAGTTTGCCCATATCCCCGAAGTTTACTCTATCCCCGAAGTTTGCCCATATCCCCGAAGTTTACTCTATCCCCGAAGTTTACCCATATCCCCGAAGTTTACTCTATCCCCGAAGTTTACCCATACCCCCGAAGTTTACCCATATCCCCGAAGTTTACTCTATCCCCGAAGGTTACACATATCCCCGAAGTTTACTCTCTCTATCCCCGAAGTTTACCCATATCCCCGAAGTTTACTCTATCCCCGAAGTTTACTCTATCCCCGAAGTTTACCCATATCCCCGAAGTTTACTCTATCCCCGAAGTTTACTCTATCCCCGAAGTTTACCCATACCCCCGAAGTTTACTCTATCCCCGAAGTTTACCCATATACCCGAAGTTTACCCATATCCCCGAAGTTTACTCTATCCCCGAAGTTTACCCATATCCCCGAAGTTTATTCTATCCCCGAAGTTTACCCATATCCCCGAAGTTTACTCTATCCCCGAAGTTTACACATATCCCCGAAGTTTACTCTCTCTATCCCCGAAGTTTACCCATATCCCCGAAGTTTACCCATATCCCCGAAGTTTACTCTATCCCCGAAGTTTACCCATATCCCCGAAGTTTACTCTATCCCCGAAGTTTACTCTACCCCCCAAGTTTACTCCACCCCCGAAGTTTACCCATATTCCCGAAGTTTACTCTATCCCCGAAGTTTACCCATATCCCCGAAGTTTACTCTATCCCCGAAGTTTGCCCATATCCCCGAAGTTTACTCTATCCCCGAAGTTTACTCTATCCCCGAAGTTTACCCAAATCCCCGATGTTTACTCTATCCCCGAAGTTTACCCAAATCCCCGAAGTTTACTCTATCCCCGAAGTTTACCCATATCCCCGAAGTTTACTCTATCCCCGAAGTATACCCGTATCCCCGAAGTTTACTCTATCCCCGAAGTTTACTCTACCCCCCAAGTTTACTCCACCCCCGAAGTTTACCCATATTCCCGAAGTTTACTCTATCCCCGAAGTTTACCCATATCCCCTAAGTTTACTCTATCCCCGAAGTTTACCCATATCCCCGAAGTTTACCCATATCCCCGAAGTTTACTCTATCCCCGAAGTTTACCCATATCCCCGAAGTTTACTCTATCCCCGAAGTTTGCCCATATCCCCGAAGTTTACTCTATCCCCGAAGTTTGCCCATATCCCCGAAGTTTACTCTATCCCCGAAGTTTACCCATATCCCCGAAGTTTACTCTATCCCCGAAGTTTACCCATACCCCCGAAGTTTACCCATATCCCCGAAGTTTACTCTATCCCGGAAGGTTACACATATCCCCGAAGTTTACTCTCTCTATCCCCGAAGTTTACCCATATCCCCGAAGTTTACTCTATCCCCGAAGTTTACTCTATCCCCGAAGTTTACCCATATCCCCGAAGTTTACCCATATCCCCGAAGTTTACTCTATCCCCGAAGTTTACCCATATCCCCGAAGTTTACTCTATCCCCGAAGTTTGCCCATATCCCCGAAGTTTACTCTATCCCCGAAGTTTGCCCATATCCCCGAAGTTTACTCTATCCCCGAAGTTTACCCATATCCCCGAAGTTTACTCTATCCCCGAAGTTTACCCATACCCCCGAAGTTTACCCATATCCCCGAAGTTTACTCTATCCCCGAAGGTTACACATATCCCCGAAGTTTACTCTCTCTATCCCCGAAGTTTACCCATATCCCCGAAGTTTACTCTATCCCCGAAGTTTACTCTATCCCCGAAGTTTACCCATATCCCCGAAGTTTACTCTATCCCCGAAGTTTACTCTATCCCCGAAGTTTACCCATACCCCCGAAGTTTACCCATATCCCCGAAGTTTACTCTATCCCCGAAGTTTACCCATATCCCCGAAGTTTACTCTATCCCCGAAGTTTACCCATATCCCCGAAGTTTACCCATATCCCCGAAGTTTACTCTATCCCCGAAGTTTGCCCATATCCCCGAAGTTTACTCTATCCCCGAAGTTTACCCATATCCCCGAAGTTTACTCTATCCCCGAAGTTTACCCATATACCCGAAGTTTACCCATATCCCCGAAGTTTACTCTATCCCCGAAGTTTACCCATATCCCCGAAGTTTACTCTATCCCCGAAGTTTACCCATATCCCCGAAGTTTACTCTATCCCCGAAGTTTACCCATATACCCGAAGTTTACCCATAGTTTACTTTAAGTTTACTCTATCCCCGAAGTTTACCCGTATCCCCGAAGTTTACTCTATCCCCGAAGTTTACTCTACCCCCCAAGTTTACTCCACCCCCGAAGTTTACCCATATTCCCGAAGTTTACTCTATCCCCGAAGTTTACCCATATCCCCGAAGTTTACTCTATCCCCGAAGTTTACCCATATACCCGAAGTTTACCCATATCCCCGAAGTTTACTCTATCCCCGAAGTTTACCCATATCCCCGAAGTTTATTCTATCCCCGAAGTTTACCCATATCCCCGAAGTTTACTCTATCCCCGAAGTTTACACATATCCCCGAAGTTTACTCTCTCTATCCCCGAAGTTTACCCATATCCCCGAAGTTTACCCATATCCCCGAAGTTTACTCTATCCCCGAAGTTTACTCCACCCCCGAAGTTTACCCATATTCCCGAAGTTTACTCTATCCCCGAAGTTTACCCATATCCCCGAAGTTTACTCTATCCCCGAAGTTTACTCTACCCCCCAAGTTTACTCCACCCCCGAAGTTTACCCATATTCCCGAAGTTTACTCTATCCCCGAAGTTTACCCATATCCCCTAAGTTTACTCTATCCCCGAAGTTTACCCATATCCCCGAAGTTTACCCATATCCCCGAAGTTTACTCTATCCCCGAAGTTTACCCATATCCCCGAAGTTTACTCTATCCCCGAAGTTTGCCCATATCCCCGAAGTTTACTCTATCCCCGAAGTTTGCCCATATCCCCGAAGTTTACTCTATCCCCGAAGTTTACCCATATCCCCGAAGTTTACTCTATCCCCGAAGTTTACCCATACCCCCGAAGTTTACCCATATCCCCGAAGTTTACTCTATCCCCGAAGGTTACACATATCCCCGAAGTTTACTCTCTCTATCCCCGAAGTTTACCCATATCCCCGAAGTTTACTCTATCCCCGAAGTTTACCCATATACCCGAAGTTTACCCATAGTTTACTTTAAGTTTACTCTATCCCCGAAGTTTACCCGTATCCCCGAAGTTTACTCTATCCCCGAAGTTTACTCTACCCCCCAAGTTTACTCCACCCCCGAAGTTTACCCATATTCCCGAAGTTTACTCTATCCCCGAAGTTTACCCATATCCCCGAAGTTTACTCTATCCCCGAAGTTTACCCATATACCCGAAGTTTACCCATATCCCCGAAGTTTACTCTATCCCCGAAGTTTACCCATATCCCCGAAGTTTATTCTATCCCCGAAGTTTACCCATATCCCCGAAGTTTACTCTATCCCCGAAGTTTACACATATCCCCGAAGTTTACTCTCTCTATCCCCGAAGTTTACCCATATCCCCGAAGTTTACCCATATCCCCGAAGTTTACTCTATCCCCGAAGTTTACCCATATCCCCGAAGTTTACTCTATCCCCGAAGTTTACTCTACCCCCCAAGTTTACTCCACCCCCGAAGTTTACCCATATTCCCGAAGTTTACTCTATCCCCGAAGTTTACCCATATCCCCGAAGTTTACTCTATCCCCGAAGTTTGCCCATATCCCCGAAGTTTACTCTATCCCCGAAGTTTACTCTATCCCCGAAGTTTACCCAAATCCCCGATGTTTACTCTATCCCCGAAGTTTACCCAAATCCCCGAAGTTTACTCTATCCCCGAAGTTTACCCATATCCCCGAAGTTTACTCTATCCCCGAAGTATACCCGTATCCCCGAAGTTTACTCTATCCCCGAAGTTTACTCTACCCCCCAAGTTTACTCCACCCCCGAAGTTTACCCATATTCCCGAAGTTTACTCCACCCCCGAAGTTTACCCATATTCCCGAAGTTTACTCTATCCCCGAAGTTTGCCCATATCCCCGAAGTTTACTCTATCCCCGAAGTTTGCCCATATCCCCGAAGTTTACTCTATCCCCGAAGTTTGCCCATATCCCCGAAGTTTACTCTATCCCCGAAGTTTACCCATATCCCCGAAGTTTACTCTATCCCCGAAGTTTACCCATACCCCCGAAGTTTACCCATATCCCCGAAGTTTACTCTATCCCCGAAGGTTACACATATCCCCGAAGTTTACTCTCTCTATCCCCGAAGTTTACCCATATCCCCGAAGTTTACTCTATCCCCGAAGTTTACTCTATCCCCGAAGTTTACCCATATCCCCGAAGTTTACTCTATCCCCGAAGTTTACTCTATCCCCGAAGTTTACCCATACCCCCGAAGTTTACCCATATCCCCGAAGTTTACTCTATCCCCGAAGTTTACCCATATCCCCGAAGTTTACTCTATCCCCGAAGTTTACCCATATCCCCGAAGTTTACCCATATCCCCGAAGTTTACTCTATCCCCGAAGTTTACCCATATCCCCGAAGTTTACTCTATCCCCGAAGTTTACCCATATCCCCGAAGTTTATTCTATCCCCGAAGTTTACCGATATCCCCGAAGTTTACTGTATCCCCGAAGTTTACCCATATCCCCGAAGTTTACTCTATCCCCGAAGTTTACCCATATCCCCGAAGTTTATTCTATCCCCGAAGTTTACCGATATCCCCGAAGTTTACTGTATCCCCGAAGTTTACCCATATCCCCGAAGTTTACCGATATCCCCGAAGTTTACTCTATCCCCGAAGTTTACCCATATCCCCGAAGTTTACCCATATCCCCGAAGTTTACCCATATCCCCGAAGTTTACTCTATCCCCGAAGTTTACCCATATCCCCGAAGTTTACTCATAGGGACCCAGTAAAAAGGAGAGATGATGAACAGACCGTGTTTAACATTTGTCCTTAGAGCATGTAGCTCCATTTCAAAGAATATTCCTTGCACGCATCGAGAAAGACGATCACTTTTCGAAAAACGAGCACTAGATGCTTTCAAAATTTTTTCGAAGATCCAAGTTCGCTGATATGGACCCGGTAAAAAGGAGAGATGATGAAAAGACCGTGTTTAACATTTGGCCTTAGAGCATTTAGCTCCATTTCAAATAATATTCCTTGCACGCATCGAGAAAGACGATCACTTTTCGAAAAACGAGCACTAGATGCTTTCAAAAATTTTTCGAAGATCCAAGTTCGCTGATATGGACCCGGTAAAAAGGAGAGATGATGAACAGACCGTGTTTAACATTTGGCCTGAGAGCATGTAGCTCCATTTCAAATAATATTCCTTGCACGCATCGAGAAAGACGATCACTTTTCGAAAAACGAGATCTAGACGATGCTTTCAAAAATTTTTCGAAGAGCCAAGTTCGCTGATAGGGACCCAGTAAAAAGGAGAGATGATGAAAAGACCGTGTTTAACATTTGGCCTTAGAGCATTTAGCTCCATTTCAAATAATATTCCTTGCACGCATCGAGAAAGACGACCACTTTTCGAAAAACGAGCACTAGATGCTTTCAAAAATTTTTCGAAGATCCAAGTTCGCTGATAGGGACCCAGTAAAAAGGAGAGATGATGAACAGACCGTGATTAAAATTTGTCCTTAGAGCATGTAGCTCCATTTTAAAAAATACTCCTTGCACGCTTCGACAAAGACGATCACTTTGCGAAAAACGAGCTCTGGACGATGCTTTCATAAATTTTTCTAAGAGCCAAGTTCGCTTATAGGGACCCAGTAAAAACGAGAGATGATGAACAGACCGTGATTAAAATTTGTCCTTAGAGCCTGTAGCTCCATTTCAAATAATATTCCTTGCACGCATCGAGAAAGGCGATCACTTTTCGAAAAACGAGCACTAGACGCTTTCAAAAATTTTTCGAAGATCCAAGTTCGCTGATAGGGACCCGGTAAAAAGGAGAGATGATGAACAGACCGTGATTAAAATTTGTCCTTAGAGCATGTAGCTCCATTTTAAAGAATACTCCTTGCACGCTTCGACAAAGACGATCACTTTGCGAAAAACGAGCTCTGGACGATGCTTTCATAAATTTTTCGAAGAGCCAAGTTCGCTGATAGGGACCCAGTAAAAACGAGAGATGATGAACAGACCGTGATTAAAATTTGTCCTTAGAGCATGTAGCTCCATTTCAAAGAATACTCCTTGCACGCTTCGACAAAGACGATCACTTTGCGAAAAACGAGCTCTGGACGATATTTCAAAAATTTTTCGAAGAGCCAAGTTCGCAGATAGGGACCCAGTAAAAAGGAGAGATGATGAAAAGACCGTGTTTAACATTTGGCCTTAGAGCGTTTAGCTCCATTTCAAATAATATTCCTTGCACGCATCGAGAAAGACGATCACTTTTCGAAAAACGAGCACTAGATGCTTTCATAAATTTTTCGAAGAGCCAAGTTCGCTGATAGGGACCCAGTAAAAAGGAGAGATGATGAACAGACCGTGATTAAAATTTGTCCTTAGAGCATGTAGCTCCATTTTAAAGAATACTCCTTGCACGCTTCGACAAAGACGATCACTTTGCGAAAAACGAGCTCTGGACGATGCTTTCATAAATTTTTCTAAGAGCCAAGTTCGCTTATAGGGACCCAGTAAAAACGAGAGATGATGAACAGACCGTGATTAAAATTTGTCCTTAGAGCATGTAGCTCCATTTCAAATAATATTCCTTGCACGC
Organism: Pristionchus mayeri; assembly: GCA_036245805.1. Taxonomy (NCBI): domain Eukaryota; kingdom Metazoa; phylum Nematoda; class Chromadorea; order Rhabditida; family Neodiplogasteridae; genus Pristionchus; species Pristionchus mayeri. The sequence continues at coordinate 39,682,579 of BTRK01000001.1, read as the reverse complement.
ATCGAGAAAGGCGATCACTTTTCGAAAAACGAGCACTAGACGCTTTCAAAAATTTTTCGAAGATCCAAGTTCGCTGATAGGGACCCGGTAAAAAGGAGAGATGATGAACAGACCGTGATTAAAATTTGTCCTTAGAGCATGTAGCTCCATTTTAAAGAATACTCCTTGCACGCTTCGACAAAGACGATCACTTTGCGAAAAACGAGCTCTGGACGATGCTTTCATAAATTTTTCGAAGAGCCAAGTTCGCTGATAGGGACCCAGTAAAAACGAGAGATGATGAACAGACCGTGATTAAAATTTGTCCTTAGAGCATGTAGCTCCATTTCAAAGAATACTCCTTGCACGCTTCGACAAAGACGATCACTTTGCGAAAAACGAGCTCTGGACGATATTTCAAAAATTTTTCGAAGAGCCAAGTTCGCAGATAGGGACCCAGTAAAAAGGAGAGATGATGAAAAGACCGTGTTTAACATTTGGCCTTAGAGCATTTAGCTCCATTTCAAATAATATTCCTTGCACGCATCGAGAAAGACGATCACTTTTCGAAAAACGAGCACTAGATGCTTTCAAAAATTTTTCGAAGATCCAAGTTCGCTGATATGGACCCGGTAAAAAGGAGAGATGATGAAAAGACCGTGTTTAACATTTGGCCTTAGAGCATTTAGCTCCATTTCAAATAATATTCCTTGCACGCATCGAGAAAGACGATCACTTTTCGAAAAACGAGCACTAGATGCTTTCAAAAATTTTTCGAAGATCCAAGTTCGCTGATATGGACCCGGTAAAAAGGAGAGATGATGAACAGACCGTGTTTAACATTTGGCCTTAGAGCATGTAGCTCCATTTCAAATAATATTCCTTGCACGCATCGAGAAAGACGATCACTTTTCGAAAAACGAGCTCTAGACGATGCTTTCAAAAATTTTTCGAAGAGCCAAGTTCGCTGATAGGGACCCAGTAAAAAGGAGAGATGATGAAAAGACCGTGTTTAACATTTGGCCTTAGAGCATTTAGCTCCATTTCAAATAATATTCCTTGCACGCATCGAGAAAGACGACCACTTTTCGAAAAACGAGCACTAGATGCTTTCAAAAATTTTTCGAAGATCCAAGTTCGCTGATATGGACCCGGTAAAAAGGAGAGATGATGAACAGACCGTGTTTAACATTAGTCCTTAGAGCATGTAGCTCCATTTCAAATAATATTCCTTGCACGCATCGAGAAAGACGATCACTTTTCGAAAAACGAGCTCTGGACGATGCTTTCATAAATTTTTCGAAGAGCCAAGTTCGCTGATAGGGACCCAGTAAAAAGGAGAGATGATGAACAGACCGTGATTAAAATTTGTCCTTAGAGCATGTAGCTCCATTTTAAAGAATACTCCTTGCACGCTTCGACAAAGACGATCACTTTGCGAAAAACGAGCTCTGGACGATGCTTTCATAAATTTTTCTAAGAGCCAAGTTCGCTTATAGGGACCCAGTAAAAACGAGAGATGATGAACAGACCGTGATTAAAATTTGTCCTTAGAGCATGTAGCTCCATTTCAAATAATATTCCTTGCACGCATCGAGAAAGACGATCACTTTTCGAAAAACGAGCTCTGGACGATGCTTTCATAAATTTTTCTAAGAGCCAAGTTCGCTTATAGGGACCCGGTAAAAAGGAGAGATGATGAACAGACCGTGTTTAACATTTGGCCTTAGAGCATGTAGCTCCATTTCAAATAATATTCCTTGCACGCATCGAGAAAGACTATCACTTTTCGAAAAACGAGCTCTGGACGATGCTTTCAAAAATTTTTCAAAGAGCCAAGTTCGCTGATAGGGACCCAGTAAAAAGGAGAGATGATGAACAGACCGTGTTTAACATTTGGCCTTAGAGCATGTAGCTCCATTTCAAATAATATTCCTTGCACGCATCGAGAAAGGCGATCACTTTTCGAAAAACGAGCACTAGACGCTTTCAAAAATTTTTCGAAGATCCAAGTTCGCTGATAGGGACCCGGTAAAAAGGAGAGATGATGAACAGACCGTGTTTAACATTTGTCCTTAGAGCATGTAGCTCCATTTCAAATAATATTCCTTGCACGCATCGAGAAAGGCGATCACTTTTCGAAAAACGAGCACTAGACGCTTTCAAAAATTTTTCGAAGATCCAAGTTCGCTGATATGGACCCGGTAAAAAGGAGAGATGATGAACAGACCGTGTTTAACATTTGGCCTTAGAGCATGTAGCTCCATTTCAAATAATATTCCTTGCACGCATCGAGAAAGACGATCACTTTTCGAAAAACGAGCTCTGGACGATGCTTTCAAAAATTTTTCGAAGAGCCAAGTTCGCTGATAGGGACCCAGTAAAAAGGAGAGATGATGAAAAGACCGTGTTTAACATTTGGCCTTAGAGCATGTAGCTCCATTTCAAAGAATACTCCTTGCACGCTTCGACAAAGACGATCACTTTGCGAAAAACGAGCTCTGGACGATATTTCAAAAATTTTTCGAAGAGCCAAGTTCGCAGATAGGGACCCAGTAAAAAGGAGAGATGATGAACAGACCGTGTTTAACATTTGGCCTTAGAGCATGTAGCTCCATTTCAAATAATATTCCTTGCACGCATCGAGAAAGACGATCACTTTTCGAAAAACGAGCTCTGGACGATGCTTTCAAAAATTTTTCGAAGAGCCAAGTTCGCTGATAGGGACCCAGTAAAAAGGAGAGATGATGAAAAGACCGTGTTTAACATTTGGCCTTAGAGCATGTAGCTCCATTTCAAAGAATACTCCTTGCACGCTTCGACAAAGACGATCACTTTGCGAAAAACGAGCTCTGGACGATATTTCAAAAATTTTTCGAAGAGCCAAGTTCGCAGATAGGGACCCAGTAAAAAGGAGAGATGATGAAAAGACCGTGTTTAACATTTGGCCTTAGAGCATTTAGCTCCATTTCAAATAATATTCCTTGCACGCATCGAGAAAGACGATCACTTTTCGAAAAACGAGCACTAGATGCTTTCAAAAATTTTTCGAAGATCCAAGTTCGCTGATATGGACCCGGTAAAAAGGAGAGATGATGAACAGACCGTGTTTAACATTTGGCCTTAGAGCATGTAGCTCCATTTCAAATAATATTCCTTGCACGCATCGAGAAAGACGATCACTTTTCGAAAAACGAGCTCTGGACGATGCTTTCAAAAATTTTTCGAAGAGCCAAGTTCGCTGATAGGGACCCAGTAAAAAGGAGAGATGATGAAAAGACCGTGTTTAACATTTGGCCTTAGAGCATGTAGCTCCATTTCAAAGAATACTCCTTGCACGCTTCGACAAAGACGATCACTTTGCGAAAAACGAGCTCTGGACGATATTTCAAAAATTTTTCGAAGAGCCAAGTTCGCAGATAGGGACCCAGTAAAAAGGAGAGATGATGAAAAGACCGTGTTTAACATTTGGCCTTAGAGCATTTAGCTCCATTTCAAATAATATTCCTTGCACGCATCGAGAAAGACGATCACTTTTCGAAAAACGAGCACTAGATGCTTTCAAAAATTTTTCGAAGATCCAAGTTCGCTGATATGGACCCGGTAAAAAGGAGAGATGATGAACAGACCGTGTTTAACATTTGGCCTTAGAGCATGTAGCTCCATTTCAAATAATATTCCTTGCACGCATCGAGAAAGACGATCACTTTTCGAAAAACGAGCTCTGGACGATGCTTTCAAAAATTTTTCGAAGAGCCAAGTTCGCAGATAGGGACCCAGTAAAAAGGAGAGATGATGAAAAGACCGTGTTTAACATTTGGCCTTAGAGCATTTAGCTCCATTTCAAATAATATTCCTTGCACGCATCGAGAAAGACGATCACTTTTCGAAAAACGAGCACTAGATGCTTTCAAAAATTTTTCGAAGATCCAAGTTCGCTGATATGGACCCGGTAAAAAGGAGAGATGATGAACAGACCGTGTTTAACATTTGGCCTTAGAGCATGTAGCTCCATTTCAAATAATATTCCTTGCACGCATCGAGAAAGACGATCACTTTTCGAAAAACGAGCTCTGGACGATGCTTTCAAAAATTTTTCGAAGATCCAAGTTCGCTGATATGGACCCGGTAAAAAGGAGAGATGATGAACAGACCGTGTTTAACATTTGGCCTTAGAGCATGTAGCTCCATTTCAAATAATATTCCTTGCACGCATCGAGAAAGACGATCACTTTTCGAAAAACGAGCTCTGGACGATGCTTTCAAAAATTTTTCGAAGAGCCAAGTTCGCTGATAGGGACCCAGTAAAAAGGAGAGATGATGAAAAGACCGTGTTTAACATTTGGCCTTAGAGCATGTAGCTCCATTTCAAAGAATACTCCTTGCACGCTTCGACAAAGACGATCACTTTGCGAAAAACGAGCACTAGATGCTTTCAAAAATTTTTCGAAGATCCAAGTTCGCTGATATGGACCCGGTAAAAAGGAGAGATGATGAACAGACCGTGTTTAACATTTGGCCTTAGAGCATGTAGCTCCATTTCAAATAATATTCCTTGCACGCATCGAGAAAGACGATCACTTTTCGAAAAACGAGCTCTGGACGATGCTTTCAAAAATTTTTCGAAGAGCCAAGTTCGCTGATAGGGACCCAGTAAAAAGGAGAGATGATGAAAAGACCGTGTTTAACATTTGGCCTTAGAGCATGTAGCTCCATTTCAAATAATATTCCTTGCACGCATCGAGAAAGACGATCACTTTGCGAAAAACGAGCTCTGGACGATATTTCAAAAATTTTTCGAAGAGCCAAGTTCGCAGATAGGGACCCAGTAAAAAGGAGAGATGATGAAAAGACCGTGTTTAACATTTGGCCTTAGAGCATGTAGCTCCATTTCAAAGAATACTCCTTGCACGCTTCGACAAAGACGATCACTTTGCGAAAAACGAGCACTAGATGCTTTCAAAAATTTTTCGAAGATCCAAGTTCGCTGATATGGACCCGGTAAAAAGGAGAGATGATGAACAGACCGTGTTTAACATTTGGCCTTAGAGCATGTAGCTCCATTTCAAATAATATTCCTTGCACGCATCGAGAAAGACGATCACTTTTCGAAAAACGAGCTCTGGACGATGCTTTCAAAAATTTTTCGAAGATCCAAGTTCGCTGATATGGACCCGGTAAAAAGGAGAGATGATGAACAGACCGTGTTTAACATTTGGCCTTAGAGCATGTAGCTCCATTTCAAAGAATACTCCTTGCACGCTTCGACAAAGACGATCACTTTGCGAAAAACGAGCTCTGGACGATATTTCAAAAATTTTTCGAAGAGCCAAGTTCGCTGATAGGGACCCAGTAAAAAGGAGAGATGATGAAAAGACCGTGTTTAACATTTGGCCTTAGAGCATGTAGCTCCATTTCAAAGAATACTCCTTGCACGCTTCGACAAAGACGATCACTTTGCGAAAAACGAGCTCTGGACGATATTTCAAAAATTTTTCGAAGAGCCAAGTTCGCAGATAGGGACCCAGTAAAAAGGAGAGATGATGAAAAGACCGTGTTTAACATTTGGCCTTAGAGCATGTAGCTCCATTTCAAAGAATACTCCTTGCACGCTTCGACAAAGACGATCACTTTGCGAAAAACGAGCACTAGATGCTTTCAAAAATTTTTCGAAGATCCAAGTTCGCTGATATGGACCCGGTAAAAAGGAGAGATGATGAACAGACCGTGTTTAACATTTGGCCTTAGAGCATGTAGCTCCATTTCAAATAATATTCCTTGCACGCATCGAGAAAGACGATCACTTTTCGAAAAACGAGCTCTGGACGATGCTTTCAAAAATTTTTCGAAGATCCAAGTTCGCTGATATGGACCCGGTAAAAAGGAGAGATGATGAACAGACCGTGTTTAACATTTGGCCTTAGAGCATGTAGCTCCATTTCAAAGAATACTCCTTGCACGCTTCGACAAAGACGATCACTTTGCGAAAAACGAGCTCTGGACGATATTTCAAAAATTTTTCGAAGAGCCAAGTTCGCTGATAGGGACCCAGTAAAAAGGAGAGATGATGAAAAGACCGTGTTTAACATTTGGCCTTAGAGCATGTAGCTCCATTTCAAAGAATACTCCTTGCACGCTTCGACAAAGACGATCACTTTGCGAAAAACGAGCACTAGATGCTTTCAAAAATTTTTCGAAGATCCAAGTTCGCTGATATGGACCCGGTAAAAAGGAGAGATGATGAACAGACCGTGTTTAACATTTGTCCTTAGAGCATGTAGCTCCATTTCAAAGAATACTCCTTGCACGCATCGAGAAAGACGACCACTTTTCGAAAAACGAGCACTAGACGTTTTCAAAAAAATTTCGAAGGGCCAAGTTCGCTGATAGGGACCCGGTAAAAAGGAGAGATGATGAACAGAAATCGTAAATCCGCAGGGAAATCGTTATTTTCACTCCTAGTAAAGCATATTTCTGTTATTGAATTGATGTGGGAGTTACATTCGTGTCACTCGTTCCCTGGATGTGGGTGAAGTCGAAAACAGCCTCGCTTCTACTCAATTTGTTGACAAATCTTTTCGGTTGTTTGAGTGCTCGTAAATCCGCAGGGAAATCGTTATTTTCACTCCTAGTAAAGCATATCTCTGTTATTGAATTGATGTGGGAGTTACGTTCGTGTCACTCGTTCCCTGGATATGGGTGAAGTCGAAAACAGCCTCGCTTCTACTCAATTTGTTGACAAATCTTTTCGGTTGTTTGAGTGCTCGTAAATCCGCAGGGAAATCGTAATTTTCACTCCTAGTAAAGCATATTTCTGTTATTGAATTGATGTGGGAGCTACATTCGTGTCATCTGTTCCCTGGATATGGCTGAAGTCGAAAACAGCCTCGCTTCTACTCACTTTGTTGACAAATTTTTTCAGTCGTTTGAGTGCTCATAAATCCGCAGGGAAATCGTTATTTTCACTCCTAGTAAAGCATATTTCTGTTATTGAATTGATGTGGGAGTTACGTTCGTGTCACTCGTTCCCTGGATATGGGTGAAGTCGAAAACAGCCTCGCTTCTACTCACTTTGTTGACAAATCTTTTCAGTCGTTTGAGTGCTCATAAATCCGCAGGGAAATCGTTATTTTCACTCCTAGTAAAGCATATTTCTGTTATTGAATTGATGTGGGAGTTAAGTTCGTGTCACTCGTTCCCTGGATATGGGTGAAGTCGAAAACAGCCTCGCTTCTACTCAATTTGTTGACAAATCTTTTCGGTCGTTTGAGTGCTCGTAAATCCGCAGGGAAATCGTTATTTTCACTCCTAGTAAACCATATTTATGTTATTGAATAGATGTGGGAGTTACATTCGTGTCACTCGTTCCCTGGATATGGGTGAAGTCGAAAACAGCCTCTCTTCTACTCAATTTGTTGACAAATCTTTTCGGTCGTTTGAGTGCTCGTAAATCCGCAGGGAAATCGTTATTTTCACTCCTAGTAAACCATATTTATGTTATTGAATAGATGTGGGAGTTACATTCGTGTCACTCGTTCCCTGGATATGGATGAAGTCGAAAACAGCCTCGCTTCTACTCACTTTGTTGACAAATATTTCGGTCGTTTGAGTGCTCGTAAATCCGCAGGGAAATCGTTATTTTCACTCCTAGTAAAGCATATTTATGTTATTGAATAGATATAGATGTGGAAGTTACATTCGTGTCACTCGTTCCCGGGATATGGGTTAAGTCGAAAACAGCCTCGCTTCTACTCACTTTGTTGACAAATATTTCGGTCGTTTGAGTGCTCGTAAATCCGCAGGGAGATCGTTATTTTCACGCCTAGTAAAGCATATTTATGTTATTGAATAGATGTGGGAGTTACATTCGTGTCACTCGTTCCCGGGATATGGGTGAAGTCGAAACCAGCCTCGCTTCTACTCACTTTGTTGACAAATCTTTTCGGTCGTTTGAGTGCTCGTAAATCCGCAGGGAAATCGTTATTTTCACGCCTAGTAAAGCATATTTATGTTATTGAATAGATGTGGGAGTTACATTCATGTCACTCGTTCCCTGGATATGGGTGAAGTCGAAAACAGCCTCGCTTCTACTCACTTTGTTGACAAATATTTCGGTCGTTTGAGTGCTCGTAAATCCGCAGGGAAATCGTTATTTTCGCTCCTAGTAAAGCATATTTCTGTTATTGAATTGATGTGGGAGTTAAGTTCGTGTCACTCGTTCCCTGGATATGGGTGAAGTCGAAAACAGCCTCGCTACTACTCAATTTGTTGACAAATATTTCGGTCGTTTGAGTGCTCGTAAATCCGCAGGGAAATCGTTATTTTCACTCCTAGTAAAGCATATTTCTGTTATTGAATTGATGTGGGAGCTACATTAGTGTCACTCGTTCCCGGGATATGGGTGAAGTCGAAAACAGCCTCGCTTCTACTCAATTTGTTGACAAATCTTTTCGGTCGTTTGAGTGCTCGTAAATCCGCAGGGAAATCGTTATTTTCACTCCTAGTAAACCATATTTATGTTATTGAATAGATGTGGGAGTTACATTCGTGTCACTCGTTCCCTGGATATGGGTGAAGTCGTAAAGCATATTTATGTTATTGAATAGATGTGGGAGTTACATTCATGTCACTCGTTCCCTGGATATGGGTGAAGTCGAAACCAGCCTCGCTTCTACTCACTTTGTTGACAAATTTTTTCAGTCGTTTGAGTGCTCATAAATCCGCAGGGAAATCGTTATTTTCACTCCTAGTAAAGCATATTTCTGTTATTGAATTGATGTGGGAGTTACGTTCGTGTCACTCGTTCCCTGGATATGGGTGAAGTCGAAAACAGCCTCGCTTCTACTCACTTTGTTGACAAATCTTTTCAGTCGTTTGAGTGCTCATAAATCCGCAGGGAAATCGTTATTTTCACTCCTAGTAAAGCATATTTCTGTTATTGAATTGATGTGGGAGTTAAGTTCGTGTCACTCGTTCCCTGGATATGGGTGAAGTCGAAAACAGCCTCGCTTCTACTCAATTTGTTGACAAATCTTTTCGGTCGTTTGAGTGCTCGTAAATCCGCAGGGAAATCGTTATTTTCACTCCTAGTAAACCATATTTATGTTATTGAATAGATGTGGGAGTTACATTCGTGTCACTCGTTCCCTGGATATGGGTGAAGTCGAAAACAGCCTCTCTTCTACTCAATTTGTTGACAAATCTTTTCGGTCGTTTGAGTGCTCGTAAATCCGCAGGGAAATCGTTATTTTCACTCCTAGTAAACCATATTTATGTTATTGAATAGATGTGGGAGTTACATTCGTGTCACTCGTTCCCTGGATATGGATGAAGTCGAAAACAGCCTCGCTTCTACTCACTTTGTTGACAAATATTTCGGTCGTTTGAGTGCTCGTAAATCCGCAGGGAAATCGTTATTTTCACTCCTAGTAAAGCATATTTATGTTATTGAATAGATATAGATGTGGAAGTTACATTCGTGTCACTCGTTCCCGGGATATGGGTTAAGTCGAAAACAGCCTCGCTTCTACTCACTTTGTTGACAAATATTTCGGTCGTTTGAGTGCTCGTAAATCCGCAGGGAGATCGTTATTTTCACGCCTAGTAAAGCATATTTATGTTATTGAATAGATGTGGGAGTTACATTCGTGTCACTCGTTCCCGGGATATGGGTGAAGTCGAAACCAGCCTCGCTTCTACTCACTTTGTTGACAAATCTTTTCGGTCGTTTGAGTGCTCGTAAATCCGCAGGGAAATCGTTATTTTCACGCCTAGTAAAGCATATTTATGTTATTGAATAGATGTGGGAGTTACATTCATGTCACTCGTTCCCTGGATATGGGTGAAGTCGAAAACAGCCTCGCTTCTACTCACTTTGTTGACAAATATTTCGGTCGTTTGAGTGCTCGTAAATCCGCAGGGAAATCGTTATTTTCGCTCCTAGTAAAGCATATTTCTGTTATTGAATTGATGTGGGAGTTAAGTTCGTGTCACTCGTTCCCTGGATATGGGTGAAGTCGAAAACAGCCTCGCTACTACTCAATTTGTTGACAAATATTTCGGTCGTTTGAGTGCTCGTAAATCCGCAGGGAAATCGTTATTTTCACTCCTAGTAAAGCATATTTCTGTTATTGAATTGATGTGGGAGCTACATTAGTGTCACTCGTTCCCGGGATATGGGTGAAGTCGAAAACAGCCTCGCTTCTACTCAATTTGTTGACAAATCTTTTCGGTCGTTTGAGTGCTCGTAAATCCGCAGGGAAATCGTTATTTTCACTCCTAGTAAACCATATTTATGTTATTGAATAGATGTGGGAGTTACATTCGTGTCACTCGTTCCCTGGATATGGGTGAAGTCGTAAAGCATATTTATGTTATTGAATAGATGTGGGAGTTACATTCATGTCACTCGTTCCCTGGATATGGGTGAAGTCGAAACCAGCCTCGCTTCTACTCACTTTGTTGACAAATCTTTTCGGTCGTTTGAGTGCTCGTAAATCCACAGGGAAATCGTTATTTTCACGCCTAGTAAAGCATATTTATGTTATTGAATAGATGTGGGAGTTACATTCGTGTCACTCGTTCCCGGGATATGGGTGAAGTCGAAACCAGCCTCGCTTCTACTCACTTTGTTGACAAATCTTTTCGGTCGTTTGAGTGCTCGTAAATCCGCAGGGAAATCGTTATTTTCACGCCTAGTAAAGCATATTTCTGTTATTGAATTGATGTGGGAGTTAAGTTCGTGTCACTCGTTCCCTGGATATGGGTGAAGTCGAAAACAGCCTCGCTTCTACTCAATTTGTTGACAAATATTTCGGTCGTTTGAGTGCTCGTAAATCCACAGGGAAATCGTTATTTTCACGCCTAGTAAAGCATATTTATGTTATTGAATAGATGTGGGAGTTACATTCGTGTCACTCGTTCCCGGGATATGGGTGAAGTCGAAACCAGCCTCGCTTCTACTCACTTTGTTGACAAATCTTTTCGGTCGTTTGAGTGCTCGTAAATCCGCAGGTAAATCGTTATTTTCACTCCTAGTAAAGCATATTTATGTTATTGAATTGACGTGGGAGCTACATTCGTGTCATCTGTTCCCTGGATGTGGGTGAAGTCGAAAACAGCCTCGCTTCTACTCAATTTGTTGACAAATCTTTTCGGTCGTTTGAGTGCTCGTAAATCCGCAGGGAAATCGTTATTTTCACTCCTAGTAAAGCATATTTCTGTTATTGAATTGATGTGGGAGCTACATTAGTGTCACTCGTTCCCGGGATATGGGTGAAGTCGAAAACAGCCTCGCTTCTACTCAATTTGTTGACAAATATTTCGGTCGTTTGAGTGCTCGTAAATCCGCAGGGAAATCGTTATTTTCACTCCTAGTAAAGCATATTTCTGTTATTGAATAGATGTGGGAGTTACATTCGTGTCACTCGTTCCCTGGATATGGGTGAAGTCGAAAACAGCCTCGCTTCTACTCAATTTGTTGACAAATATTTCGGTCGTTTGAGTGCTCGTAAATCCGCAGGGAAATCGTTATTTTCACTCCTAGTAAAGCATATTTCTGTTATTGAATTGATGTGGGAGTTAAGTTCGTGTCACTCGTTCCCTGGATATGGGTGAAGTCGAAAACAGCCTCGCTTCTACTCAATTTGTTGACAAATCTTTTCGGTCGTTTGAGTGCTCGTAAATCCGCAGGGAAATCGTTATTTTCACTCCTAGTAAAGCATATTTCTGTTATTGAATTGATGTGGGAGCTACATTAGTGTCACTCGTTCCCGGGATATGGGTGAAGTCGAAAACAGCCTCGCTTCTACTTAATTTGTTGACAAATCTTTTCGGTCGTTTGAGTGCTCGTAAATCCGCAGGGAAATCGTTATTTTCACGCCTAGTAAAGCATATTTATGTTATTGAATAGATGTGGGAGTTACATTCATGTCACTCGTTCCCTGGATATGGGTGAAGTCGAAAACAGCCTCGCTTCTACTCACTTTGTTGACAAATATTTCGGTCGTTTGAGTGCTCGTAAATCCGCAGGGAAATCGTTATTTTCACTCCTAGTAAAGCATATTTCTGTTATTGAATTGATGTGGGAGTTAAGTTCGTGTCACTCGTTCCCTGGATATGGGTGAAGTCGAAAACAGCCTCGCTTCTACTCAATTTGTTGACAAATCTTTTCGGTCGTTTGAGTGCTCGTAAATCCGCAGGGAAATCGTTATTTTCACTCCTAGTAAAGCATATTTCTGTTATTGAATTGATGTGGGAGCTACATTAGTGTCACTCGTTCCCGGGATATGGGTGAAGTCGAAAACAGCCTCGCTTCTACTCAATTTGTTGACAAATATTTCGGTCGTTTGAGTGCTCGTAAATCCGCAGGGAAATCGTTATTTTCACTCCTAGTAAAGCATATTTATGTTATTGAATAGATGTGGAAGTTACATTCGTGTCACTCGTTCCCGGGATATGGGTTAAGTCGAAAACAGCCTCGCTTCTACTCACTTTGTTGACAAATATTTCGGTCGTTTGAGTGCTCGTAAATCCGCAGGGAGATCGTTATTTTCACGCCTAGTAAAGCATATTTATGTTATTGAATAGATGTGGGAGTTACATTCATGTCACTCGTTCCCTGGATATGGGTGAAGTCGAAAACAGCCTCGCTTCTACTCACTTTGTTGACAAATATTTCGGTCGTTTGAGTGCTCGTAAATCCGCAGGGAAATCGTTATTTTCACGCCTAGTAAAGCATATTTATGTTATTGAATAGATGTGGGAGTTACATTCGTGTCACTCGTTCCCGGGATATGGGTGAAGTCGAAACCAGCCTCGCTTCTACTCACTTTGTTGACAAATCTTTTCGGTCGTTTGAGTGCTCGTAAATCCGCAGGTAAATCGTTATTTTCACTCCTAGTAAAGCATATTTATGTTATTGAATTGACGTGGGAGCTACATTCGTGTCATCTGTTCCCTGGATGTGGGTGAAGTCGAAAACAGCCTCGCTTCTACTCAATTTGTTGACAAATCTTTTCGGTCGTTTGAGTGCTCGTAAATCCGCAGGGAAATCGTTATTTTCACTCCTAGTAAAGCATATTTCTGTTATTGAATTGATGTGGGAGCTACATTAGTGTCACTCGTTCCCGGGATATGGGTGAAGTCGAAAACAGCCTCGCTTCTACTCAATTTGTTGACAAATCTTTTCGGTCGTTTGAGTGCTCGTAAATCCGCAGGGAAATCGTTATTTTCACTCCTAGTAAAGCATATTTATGTTATTGAATAGATGTGGAAGCTACATTCGTGTCACTCGTTCCCGGGATATGGGTTAAGTCAAAAACAGCCTCGCTTCTACTCACTTTGTTGACAAATATTTTCGGTCGTTTGAGTGCTCGTAAATCCGCAGGGGAATCGTTATTTTCACTCCTAGTAAAGCATATTTATGTTATTGAATAGATGTGGGAGTTACATTCGTGTCACTCGTTCCCTGGATATGGGTGAAGTCGAAAACAGCCTCGCTTCTCCTCACTTTGTTGACAAATATTTCGGTCGTTTGAGTGCTCGTAAATCCGCAGGGAAATCGTTATTTTCACTCCTAGTAAAGCATATTTCTGTTATTGAATTGATGTGGGAGTTAAGTTCGTGTCACTCGTTCCCTGGATATGGGTGAAGTCGAAAACAGCCTCGCTTCTACTCAATTTGTTGACAAATCTTTTCGGTCGTTTGAGTGCTCGTAAATCCGCAGGGAAATCGTTATTTTCACTCCTAGTAAAGCATATTTCTGTTATTGAATTGATGTGGGAGCTACATTAGTGTCACTCGTTCCCGGGATATGGGTGAAGTCGAAAACAGCCTCGCTTCTACTCAATTTGTTGACAAATATTTCGGTCGTTTGAGTGCTCGTAAATCCGCAGGGAAATCGTTATTTTCACTCCTAGTAAAGCATATTTATGTTATTGAATAGATGTGGAAGTTACATTCGTGTCACTCGTTCCCGGGATATGGGTTAAGTCGAAAACAGCCTCGCTTCTACTCACTTTGTTGACAAATATTTCGGTCGTTTGAGTGCTCGTAAATCCGCAGGGAGATCGTTATTTTCACGCCTAGTAAAGCATATTTATGTTATTGAATAGATGTGGGAGTTACATTCATGTCACTCGTTCCCTGGATATGGGTGAAGTCGAAAACAGCCTCGCTTCTACTCACTTTGTTGACAAATATTTCGGTCGTTTGAGTGCTCGTAAATCCGCAGGGAAATCGTTATTTTCACGCCTAGTAAAGCATATTTATGTTATTGAATAGATGTGGGAGTTACATTCGTGTCACTCGTTCCCGGGATATGGGTGAAGTCGAAACCAGCCTCGCTTCTACTCACTTTGTTGACAAATCTTTTCGGTCGTTTGAGTGCTCGTAAATCCGCAGGTAAATCGTTATTTTCACTCCTAGTAAAGCATATTTATGTTATTGAATTGACGTGGGAGCTACATTCGTGTCATCTGTTCCCTGGATGTGGGTGAAGTCGAAAACAGCCTCGCTTCTACTCAATTTGTTGACAAATCTTTTCGGTCGTTTGAGTGCTCGTAAATCCGCAGGGAAATCGTTATTTTCACTCCTAGTAAAGCATATTTCTGTTATTGAATTGATGTGGGAGCTACATTAGTGTCACTCGTTCCCGGGATATGGGTGAAGTCGAAAACAGCCTCGCTTCTACTCAATTTGTTGACAAATCTTTTCGGTCGTTTGAGTGCTCGTAAATCCGCAGGGAAATCGTTATTTTCACTCCTAGTAAAGCATATTTATGTTATTGAATAGATGTGGGAGTTACATTCGTGTCACTCGTTCCCTGGATATGGGTGAAGTCGAAAACAGCCTCGCTTCTACTCACTTTGTTGACAAATATTTCGGTCGTTTGAGTGCTCGTAAATCCGCAGGGAAATCGTTATTTTCACTCCTAGTAAAGCATATTTATGTTATTGAATAGATGTGGAAGTTACATTCGTGTCACTCGTTCCCGGGATATGGGTTAAGTCGAAAACAGCCTCGCTTCTACTCACTTTGTTGACAAATATTTCGGTCATTTGAGTGCTCGTAAATCCGCAGGGAAATCGTTATTTTCACGCCTAGTAAAGCATATTTATGTTATTGAATAGATGTGGGAGTTACATTCGTGTCACTCGTTCCCGGGATATGGGTGAAGTCGAAACCAGCCTCGCTTCTACTCACTTTGTTGACAAATCTTTTCGGTCGTTTGAGTGCTCGTAAATCCGCAGGTAAATCGTTATTTTCACTCATAGTAAAGCATATTTATGTTATTGAATTGACGTGGGAGCTACATTCGTTTCATCTGTTCCCTGGATGTGGGTGAAGTCGAAAACAGCCTCGCTTCTACTCAATTTGTTGACAAATCTTTTCGGTCGTTTGAGTGCTCGTAAATCCGCAGGGAAATCGTTATTTTCACTCCTAGTAAAGCATATTTATGTTATTGAATAGATGTGGGAGTTACATTCGTGTCACTCGTTCCCTGGATATAGGTGAAGTCGAAAACAGCCTCGCTTCTACTCACTTTGTTGACAAATATTTCGGTCGTTTGAGTGCTCGTAAATCCGCAGGGAGATCGTTATTTTCACGCCTAGTAAAGCATATTTATGTTATTGAATAGATGTGGGAGTTACATTCATGTCACTCGTTCCCTGGATATGGGTGAAGTCGAAAACAGCCTCGCTTCTACTCACTTTGTTGACAAATATTTCGGTCGTTTGAGTGCTCGTAAATCCGCAGGGAAATCGTTATTTTCACGCCTAGTAAAGCATATTTATGTTATTGAATAGATGTGGGAGTTACATTCGTGTCACTCGTTCCCGGGATATGGGTGAAGTCGAAACCAGCCTCGCTTCTACTCACTTTGTTGACAAATCTTTTCGGTCGTTTGAGTGCTCGTAAATCCGCAGGTAAATCGTTATTTTCACTCCTAGTAAAGCATATTTATGTTATTGAATTGACGTGGGAGCTACATTCGTGCCATCTGTTCCCTGGATGTGGGTGAAGTCGAAAACAGCCTCGCTTCTACTCAATTTGTTGACAAATCTTTTCGGTCGTTTGAGTGCTCGTAAATCCGCAGGGAAATCGTTATTTTCACTCCTAGTAAAGCATATTTCTGTTATTGAATTGATGTGGGAGCTACATTAGTGTCACTCGTTCCCGGGATATGGGTGAAGTCGAAAACAGCCTCGCTTCTACTCAATTTGTTGACAAATCTTTTCGGTCGTTTGAGTGCTCGTAAATCCGCAGGGAAATCGTTATTTTCACTCCTAGTAAAGCATATTTATGTTATTGAATAGATGTGGGAGTTACATTCGTGTCACTCGTTCCCTGGATATGGGTGAAGTCGAAAACAGCCTCGCTTCTACTCACTTTGTTGACAAATATTTCGGTCGTTTGAGTGCTCGTAAATCCGCAGGGAAATCGTTATTTTCACTCCTAGTAAAGCATATTTATGTTATTGAATAGATGTGGAAGTTACATTCGTGTCACTCGTTCCCGGGATATGGGTTAAGTCGAAAACAGCCTCGCTTCTACTCACTTTGTTGACAAATATTTCGGTCATTTGAGTGCTCGTAAATCCGCAGGGAAATCGTTATTTTCACGCCTAGTAAAGCATATTTATGTTATTGAATAGATGTGGGAGTTACATTCGTGTCACTCGTTCCCGGGATATGGGTGAAGTCGAAACCAGCCTCGCTTCTACTCACTTTGTTGACAAATCTTTTCGGTCGTTTGAGTGCTCGTAAATCCGCAGGTAAATCGTTATTTTCACTCATAGTAAAGCATATTTATGTTATTGAATTGACGTGGGAGCTACATTAGTGTCACTCGTTCCCGGGATATGGGTGAAGTCGAAAACAGCCTCGCTTCTACTCAATTTGTTGACAAATATTTCGGTCGTTTGAGTGCTCGTAAATCCGCAGGGAAATCGTTATTTTCACTCCTAGTAAAGCATATTTATGTTATTGAATAGATGTGGGAGTTACATTCGTGTCACTCGTTCCCTGGATATAGGTGAAGTCGAAAACAGCCTCGCTTCTACTCACTTTGTTGACAAATATTTCGGTCGTTTGAGTGCTCGTAAATCCGCAGGGAGATCGTTATTTTCACGCCTAGTAAAGCATATTTATGTTATTGAATAGATGTGGGAGTTACATTCATGTCACTCGTTCCCTGGATATGGGTGAAGTCGAAAACAGCCTCGCTTCTACTCACTTTGTTGACAAATATTTCGGTCGTTTGAGTGCTCGTAAATCCGCAGGGAAATCGTTATTTTCACGCCTAGTAAAGCATATTTATGTTATTGAATAGATGTGGGAGTTACATTCGTGTCACTCGTTCCCGGGATATGGGTGAAGTCGAAACCAGCCTCGCTTCTACTCACTTTGTTGACAAATCTTTTCGGTCGTTTGAGTGCTCGTAAATCCGCAGGTAAATCGTTATTTTCACTCCTAGTAAAGCATATTTATGTTATTGAATAGATGTGGAAGTTACATTCGTGTCACTCGTTCCCGGGATATGGGTTAAGTCGAAAACAGCCTCGCTTCTACTCACTTTGTTGACAAATATTTCGGTCGTTTGAGTGCTCGTAAATCCGCAGGGAAATCGTTATTTTCACTCCTAGTAAAGCATATTTATGTTATTGAATAGATGTGGGAGTTACATTCGTGTCACTCGTTCCCTGGATATGGGTGAAGTCGAAAACAGCCTCGCTTCTACTCACTTTGTTGACAAATATTTCGGTCGTTTGAGTGCTCGTAAATCCGCAGGGAAATCGTTATTTTCACTCCTAGTAAAGCATATTTATGTTATTGAATAGATGTGGAAGTTACATTCGTGTCACTCGTTCCCGGGATATGGGTTAAGTCGAAAACAGCCTCGCTTCTACTCACTTTGTTGACAAATATTTCGGTCATTTGAGTGCTCGTAAATCCGCAGGGAAATCGTTATTTTCACGCCTAGTAAAGCATATTTATGTTATTGAATAGATGTGGGAGTTACATTCGTGTCACTCGTTCCCGGGATATGGGTGAAGTCGAAACCAGCCTCGCTTCTACTCACTTTGTTGACAAATCTTTTCGGTCGTTTGAGTGCTCGTAAATCCGCAGGTAAATCGTTATTTTCACTCATAGTAAAGCATATTTATGTTATTGAATTGACGTGGGAGCTACATTCGTTTCATCTGTTCCCTGGATGTGGGTGAAGTCGAAAACAGCCTCGCTTCTACTCAATTTGTTGACAAATCTTTTCGGTCGTTTGAGTGCTCGTAAATCCGCAGGGAAATCGTTATTTTCACTCCTAGTAAAGCATATTTATGTTATTGAATAGATGTGGGAGTTACATTCGTGTCACTCGTTCCCTGGATATAGGTGAAGTCGAAAACAGCCTCGCTTCTACTCACTTTGTTGACAAATATTTCGGTCGTTTGAGTGCTCGTAAATCCGCAGGGAGATCGTTATTTTCACGCCTAGTAAAGCATATTTATGTTATTGAATAGATGTGGGAGTTACATTCGTGTCACTCGTTTCCGGGATATGGGTGAAGTCGAAACCAGCCTCGCTTCTACTCACTTTGTTGACAAATCTTTTCGGTCGTTTGAGTGCTCGTAAATCCGCAGGTAAATCGTTATTTTCACTCCTAGTAAAGCATATTTATGTTATTGAATTGACGTGGGAGCTACATTCGTGTCATCTGTTCCCTGGATGTGGGTGAAGTCGAAAACAGCCTCGCTTCTACTCAATTTGTTGACAAATCTTTTCGGTCGTTTGAGTGCTCGTAAATCCGCAGGGAAATCGTTATTTTCACTCCTAATAAAGCATATTTCTGTTATTGAATTGATGTGGGAGCTACATTCGTGTTACTCGTTCCCTGGATGTGGGTGAAGTCGAAAACAGCCTCGCTTCTACTCAATTTGTTGACAAATCTTTTCGGTCGTTTGAGTGCTCGTAAATCCGCAGGGAGATCGTTATTTTCACGCCTAGTAAAGCATATTTATGTTATTGAATAGATGTGGAAGTTACATTCGTGTCACTCGTTCCCGGGATATGGGTTAAGTCGAAAACAGCCTCGCTTCTACTCACTTTGTTGACAAATATTTCGGTCATTTGAGTGCTCGTAAATCCGCAGGGAAATCGTTATTTTCACGCCTAGTAAAGCATATTTATGTTATTGAATAGATGTGGGAGTTACATTCGTGTCACTCGTTCCCGGGATATGGGTGAAGTCGAAACCAGCCTCGCTTCTACTCACTTTGTTGACAAATCTTTTCGGTCGTTTGAGTGCTCGTAAATCCGCAGGTAAATCGTTATTTTCACTCATAGTAAAGCATATTTATGTTATTGAATTGACGTGGGAGCTACATTCGTTTCATCTGTTCCCTGGATGTGGGTGAAGTCGAAAACAGCCTCGCTTCTACTCAATTTGTTGACAAATCTTTTCGGTCGTTTGAGTGCTCGTAAATCCGCAGGGAAATCGTTATTTTCACTCCTAGTAAAGCATATTTATGTTATTGAATAGATGTGGGAGTTACATTCGTGTCACTCGTTCCCTGGATATAGGTGAAGTCGAAAACAGCCTCGCTTCTACTCACTTTGTTGACAAATATTTCGGTCGTTTGAGTGCTCGTAAATCCGCAGGGAAATCGTTATTTTCACTCCTAGTAAAGCATATTTATGTTATTGAATAGATGTGGAAGTTACATTCGTGTCACTCGTTCCCGGGATATGGGTTAAGTCGAAAACAGCCTCGCTTCTACTCACTTTGTTGACAAATATTTCGGTCATTTGAGTGCTCGTAAATCCGCAGGGAAATCGTTATTTTCACGCCTAGTAAAGCATATTTATGTTATTGAATAGATGTGGGAGTTACATTCGTGTCACTCGTTCCCGGGATATGGGTGAAGTCGAAACCAGCCTCGCTTCTACTCACTTTGTTGACAAATCTTTTCGGTCGTTTGAGTGCTCGTAAATCCGCAGGTAAATCGTTATTTTCACTCATAGTAAAGCATATTTATGTTATTGAATTGACGTGGGAGCTACATTCGTTTCATCTGTTCCCTGGATGTGGGTGAAGTCGAAAACAGCCTCGCTTCTACTCAATTTGTTGACAAATCTTTTCGATCGTTTGAGTGCTCGTAAATCCGCAGGGAAATCGTTATTTTCACTCCTAGTAAAGCATATTTATGTTATTGAATAGATGTGGGAGTTACATTCGTGTCACTCGTTCCCTGGATATAGGTGAAGTCGAAAACAGCCTCGCTTCTACTCACTTTGTTGACAAATATTTCGGTCGTTTGAGTGCTCGTAAATCCGCAGGGAGATCGTTATTTTCACGCCTAGTAAAGCATATTTATGTTATTGAATAGATGTGGGAGTTACATTCGTGTCACTCGTTTCCGGGATATGGGTGAAGTCGAAACCAGCCTCGCTTCTACTCACTTTGTTGACAAATCTTTTCGGTCGTTTGAGTGCTCGTAAATCCGCAGGTAAATCGTTATTTTCACTCCTAGTAAAGCATATTTATGTTATTGAATTGACGTGGGAGCTACATTCGTGTCATCTGTTCCCTGGATGTGGGTGAAGTCGAAAACAGCCTCGCTTCTACTCAATTTGTTGACAAATCTTTTCGGTCGTTTGAGTGCTCGTAAATCCGCAGGGAAATCGTTATTTTCACTCCTAATAAAGCATATTTCTGTTATTGAATTGATGTGGGAGCTACATTCGTGTTACTCGTTCCCTGGATGTGGGTGAAGTCGAAAACAGCCTCGCTTCTACTCAATTTGTTGACAAATCTTTTCGGTCGTTTGAGTGCTCGTAAATCCGCAGGGAGATCGTTATTTTCACGCCTAGTAAAGCATATTTATGTTATTGAATAGATGTGGAAGTTACATTCGTGTCACTCGTTCCCGGGATATGGGTTAAGTCGAAAACAGCCTCGCTTCTACTCACTTTGTTGACAAATATTTCGGTCATTTGAGTGCTCGTAAATCCGCAGGGAAATCGTTATTTTCACGCCTAGTAAAGCATATTTATGTTATTGAATAGATGTGGGAGTTACATTCGTGTCACTCGTTCCCGGGATATGGGTGAAGTCGAAACCAGCCTCGCTTCTACTCACTTTGTTGACAAATCTTTTCGGTCGTTTGAGTGCTCGTAAATCCGCAGGTAAATCGTTATTTTCACTCATAGTAAAGCATATTTATGTTATTGAATTGACGTGGGAGCTACATTCGTTTCATCTGTTCCCTGGATGTGGGTGAAGTCGAAAACAGCCTCGCTTCTACTCAATTTGTTGACAAATCTTTTCGGTCGTTTGAGTGCTCGTAAATCCGCAGGGAAATCGTTATTTTCACTCCTAGTAAAGCATATTTATGTTATTGAATAGATGTGGGAGTTACATTCGTGTCACTCGTTCCCTGGATATAGGTGAAGTCGAAAACAGCCTCGCTTCTACTCACTTTGTTGACAAATATTTCGGTCGTTTGAGTGCTCGTAAATCCGCAGGGAGATCGTTATTTTCACGCCTAGTAAAGCATATTTATGTTATTGAATAGATGTGGGAGTTACATTCGTGTCACTCGTTTCCGGGATATGGGTGAAGTCGAAACCAGCCTCGCTTCTACTCACTTTGTTGACAAATCTTTTCGGTCGTTTGAGTGCTCGTAAATCCGCAGGTAAATCGTTATTTTCACTCCTAGTAAAGCATATTTATGTTATTGAATTGACGTGGGAGCTACATTCGTGTCATCTGTTCCCTGGATGTGGGTGAAGTCGAAAACAGCCTCGCTTCTACTCAATTTGTTGACAAATCTTTTCGGTCGTTTGAGTGCTCGTAAATCCGCAGGGAAATCGTTATTTTCACTCCTAATAAAGCATATTTCTGTTATTGAATTGATGTGGGAGCTACATTCGTGTTACTCGTTCCCTGGATGTGGGTGAAGTCGAAAACAGCCTCGCTTCTACTCAATTTGTTGACAAATCTTTTCGGTCGTTTGAGTGCTCGTAAATCCGCAGGGAGATCGTTATTTTCACGCCTAGTAAAGCATATTTATGTTATTGAATAGATGTGGGAGTTACATTCGTGTCACTCGTTTCCGGGATATGGGTGAAGTCGAAACCAGCCTCGCTTCTACTCACTTTGTTGACAAATCTTTTCGGTCGTTTGAGTGCTCGTAAATCCGCAGGGAAATCGTTATTTTCACGCCTAGTAAAGCATATTTCTGTTATTGAATTGATGTGGGAGCTACATTCGTGTTACTCGTTCCCTGGATGTGGGTGAAGTCGAAAACAGCCTCGCTTCTACTCAATTTGTTGACAAATCTTTTCGGTCGTTTGAGTGCTCGTAAATCCGCAGGGAGATCGTTATTTTCACGCCTAGTAAAGCATATTTATGTTATTGAATAGATGTGGGAGTTACATTCGTGTCACTCGTTTCCGGGATATGGGTGAAGTCGAAACCAGCCTCGCTTCTACTCACTTTGTTGACAAATCTTTTCGGTCGTTTGAGTGCTCGTAAATCCGCAGGGAAATCGTTATTTTCACGCCTAGTAAAGCATATTTATGTTATTGAATAGATGTGGGAGCTACATTCGTGTCATCTGTTCCCTGGATGTGGGTGAAGTCGAAAACAGCCTCGCTTCTACTCAATTTGTTGACAAATCTTTTCGGTCGTGTGAGTGCTCGTAAATCCGCAGGGAAATCGTTATTTTCACTCCTAGTAAAGCATATTTCTGTTATTGAATTGATGTGGGAGTTACATTCGTGTCACTCGTTCCCGGGATATGGGTGAAGTCGAAACCAGCCTCGCTTCTACTCACTTTGTTGACGAATCTTTTCGGTCGTTTGAGTGCTCGTAAATCCGCAGGGAAATCGTTATTTCCACGCCTAGTAAAGCATATTTATGTTATTGAATAGATGTGGGAGTTACATTCGTGTCACTCGTTCCCGGGATATGGGTGAAGTCGAAAACGGCCTCGCTTCAACTCAATTTGTTGACAAATCTTTTCGGTCGTTTGAGTGCTCGTTAATCCGCAGGGAAATCGTTATTTTCACGCCTAGTAAAGCATATTTATGTTATTGAATAGATGTGGGAGTTACATTCGTGTCACTCGTTCCCGGGATATGGGTGAAGTCGAAACCAGCCTCGCTTCTACTCACTTTGTTGACAAATCTTTTCGGTCGTTTGAGTGCTCGTAAATCCGCAGGTAAATCGTTATTTTCACTCCTAGTAAAGCATATTTATGTTATTGAATTGACGTGGGAGCTACATTCGTGTCATCTGTTCCCTGGATGTGGGTGAAGTCGAAAACAGCCTCGCTTCAACTCAATTTGTTGACAAATCTTTTCGGTCGTTTGAGTGCTCGTAAATCCGCAGGGAAATCGTTATTTTCACGCCTAGTAAAGCATATTTATGTTATTGAATAGATGTGGGAGTTACATTCGTGTCACTCGTTCCCGGGATATGGGTGAAGTCGAAACCAGCCTCGCTTCTACTCACTTTGTTGACAAATCTTTTCGGTCGTTTGAGTGCTCGTAAATCCGCAGGGAAATCGTTATTTCCACGCCTAGTAAAGCATATTTATGTTATTGAATAGATGTGGGAGTTACATTCGTGTCACTCGTTCCCGGGATATGGGTGAAGTCGAAACCAGCCTCGCTTCTACTCACTTTGTTGACAAATCTTTTCGGTCGTTTGAGTGCTCGTAAATCCGCAGGTAAATCGTTATTTTCACTCCTAGTAAAGCATATTTATGTTATTGAATTGACGTGGGAGCTACATTCGTGTCATCTGTTCCCTGGATGTGGGTGAAGTCGAAAACAGCCTCGCTTCAACTCAATTTGTTGACAAATCTTTTCGGTCGTTTGAGTGCTCGTAAATCCGCAGGGAAATCGTTATTTTCACGCCTAGTAAAGCATATTTATGTTATTGAATAGATGTGGGAGTTACATTCGTGTCACTCGTTCCCGGGATATGGGTGAAGTCGAAACCAGCCTCGCTTCTACTCACTTTGTTGACAAATCTTTTCGGTCGTTTGAGTGCTCGTAAATCCGCAGGGAAATCGTTATTTCCACGCCTAGTAAAGCATATTTATGTTATTGAATAGATGTGGGAGTTACATTCGTGTCACTCGTTCCCGGGATATGGGTGAAGTCGAAACCAGCCTCGCTTCTACTCACTTTGTTGACAAATCTTTTCGGTCGTTTGAGTGCTCGTAAATCCGCAGGTAAATCGTTATTTTCACTCCTAGTAAAGCATATTTATGTTATTGAATTGACGTGGGAGCTACATTCGTGTCATCTGTTCCCTGGATGTGGGTGAAGTCGAAAACAGCCTCGCTTCAACTCAATTTGTTGACAAATCTTTTCGGTCGTTTGAGTGCTCGTAAATCCGCAGGGAAATCGTTATTTTCACGCCTAGTAAAGCATATTTATGTTATTGAATAGATGTGGGAGTTACATTCGTGTCACTCGTTCCCGGGATATGGGTGAAGTCGAAACCAGCCTCGCTTCTACTCACTTTGTTGACAAATCTTTTCGGTCGTTTGAGTGCTCGTAAATCCGCAGGGAAATCGTTATTTCCACGCCTAGTAAAGCATATTTATGTTATTGAATAGATGTGGGAGTTACATTCGTGTCACTCGTTCCCGGGATATGGGTGAAGTCGAAACCAGCCTCGCTTCTACTCACTTTGTTGACAAATCTTTTCGGTCGTTTGAGTGCTCGTAAATCCGCAGGTAAATCGTTATTTTCACTCCTAGTAAAGCATATTTATGTTATTGAATTGACGTGGGAGCTACATTCGTGTCATCTGTTCCCTGGATGTGGGTGAAGTCGAAAACAGCCTCGCTTCAACTCAATTTGTTGACAAATCTTTTCGGTCGTTTGAGTGCTCGTAAATCCGCAGGGAAATCGTTATTTTCACGCCTAGTAAAGCATATTTATGTTATTGAATAGATGTGGGAGTTACATTCGTGTCACTCGTTCCCGGGATATGGGTGAAGTCGAAACCAGCCTCGCTTCTACTCACTTTGTTGACAAATCTTTTCGGTCGTTTGAGTGCTCGTAAATCCGCAGGGAAATCGTTATTTTCACGCCTAGTAAAGCATATTTATGTTATTGAATAGATGTGGGAGTTACATTCGTGTCACTCGTTCCCGGGATATGGGTGAAGTCGAAACCAGCCTCGCTTCTACTCACTTTGTTGACAAATCTTTTCGGTCGTTTGAGTGCTCGTAAATCCGCAGGTAAATCGTTATTTTCACTCCTAGTAAAGCATATTTATGTTATTGAATTGACGTGGGAGCTACATTCGTGTCATCTGTTCCCTGGATGTGGGTGAAGTCGAAAACAGCCTCGCTTCAACTCAATTTGTTGACAAATCTTTTCGGTCGTTTGAGTGCTCGTAAATCCGCAGGGAAATCGTTATTTTCACGCCTAGTAAAGCATATTTATGTTATTGAATAGATGTGGGAGTTACATTCGTGTCACTCGTTCCCGGGATATGGGTGAAGTCGAAACCAGCCTCGCTTCTACTCACTTTGTTGACAAATCTTTTCGGTCGTTTGAGTGCTCGTAAATCCGCAGGGAAATCGTTATTTCCACGCCTAGTAAAGCATATTTATGTTATTGAATAGATGTGGGAGTTACATTCGTGTCACTCGTTCCCGGGATATGGGTGAAGTCGAAACCAGCCTCGCTTCTACTCACTTTGTTGACAAATCTTTTCGGTCGTTTGAGTGCTCGTAAATCCGCAGGTAAATCGTTATTTTCACTCCTAGTAAAGCATATTTATGTTATTGAATTGACGTGGGAGCTACATTCGTGTCATCTGTTCCCTGGATGTGGGTGAAGTCGAAAACAGCCTCGCTTCAACTCAATTTGTTGACAAATCTTTTCGGTCGTTTGAGTGCTCGTAAATCCGCAGGGAAATCGTTATTTTCACGCCTAGTAAAGCATATTTATGTTATTGAATAGATGTGGGAGTTACATTCGTGTCACTCGTTCCCGGGATATGGGTGAAGTCGAAACCAGCCTCGCTTCTACTCACTTTGTTGACAAATCTTTTCGGTCGTTTGAGTGCTCGTAAATCCGCAGGGAAATCGTTATTTTCACGCCTAGTAAAGCATATTTATGTTATTGAATAGATGTGGGAGTTACATTCGTGTCACTCGTTCCCGGGATATGGGTGAAGTCGAAACCAGCCTCGCTTCTACTCACTTTGTTGACAAATCTTTTCGGTCGTTTGAGTGCTCGTAAATCCGCAGGCAAATCGTTATTTTCACTCATAGTAAAGCATATTTATGTTATTGAATTGACGTGGG
Organism: Pristionchus mayeri; assembly: GCA_036245805.1. Lineage (NCBI taxonomy): Eukaryota > Metazoa > Nematoda > Chromadorea > Rhabditida > Neodiplogasteridae > Pristionchus > Pristionchus mayeri. Next base: position 39,656,259 of record BTRK01000001.1, on the reverse strand, counting down.
AGCTACATTCGTGTCATCTGTTCCCTGGATGTGGGTGAAGTCGAAAACAGCCTCGCTTCTACTCAATTTGTTGACAAATCTTTTCGGTCGTTTGAGTGCTCGTAAATCCGCAGGGAAATCGTTATTTTCACTCCTAGTAAAGCATATTTATGTTATTGAATTGACGTGGGAGCTACATTCGTGTCATCTGTTCCCTGGATGTGGGTGTAGTCGAAAACAGCCTCGCTTCTACTCAATTTGTTGACAAATCTTTTCGGTCGTTTGAGTGCTCGTAAATCCGCAGGGAAATCGTTATTTTCACTCCTAGTAAAGCATATTTATGTTATTGAATTGACGTGGGAGCTACATTCGTGTCATCTGTTCCCTGGATGTGGGTGAAGTCGAAAACAGCCTCGCTTCTACTCAATTTGTTGACAAATCTTTTCGGTCGTTTGAGTGCTCGTAAATCCGCAGGGAAATCGTTATTTTCACTCCTAGTAAAGCATATTTCTGTTATTGAATTGATGTGGGAGCTACATTCGTGTTACTCGTTCCCGGGATATGGGTGAAGTCGAAAACAGCCTCGCTTCAACTCAATTTGTTGACAAATCTTTTCGGTCGTTTGAGTGCTCGTAAATCCGCAGGGAAATCGTTATTTTCACGCCTAGTAAAGCATATTTATGATATTGAATAGATGTGGGAGTTACATTCGTGTCACTCGTTCCCGGGATATGGGTGAAGTCGAAACCAGCCTCGCTTCAACTCAATTTGTTGACAAATCTTTTCGGTCGTTTGAGTGCTCGTAAATCCGCAGGGAAATCGTTATTTTCACGCCTAGTAAAGCATATTTATGATATTGAATAGATGTGGGACTTACATTCGTGTCACTCGTTCCCGGGATATGGGTGAAGTCGAAACCAGCCTCGCTTCTACTCACTTTGTTGACAAATATTTCGGTCATTTGAGTGCTCGTAAATCCGCAGGGAAATCGTTATTTCCACGCCTAGTAAAGCATATTTATGTTATTGAATAGATGTGGGAGTTACATTCGTGTCACTCGTTCCCGGGATATGGGTGAAGTCAAAACCAGCCTCGCTTCTACTCACTTTGTTGACAAATCTTTTCGGTCGTTTGAGTGCTCGTTAATCCGCAGGCAAATCGTTATTTCCACGCCTAGTAAAGCATATTTATGTTATTGAATAGATGTGGGAGTTACATTCGTGTCACTCGTTCCCGGGATATGGGTGAAGTCGAAACCAGCCTCGCTTCTACTCACTTTGTTGACAAATCTTTTCGGTCGTTTGAGTGCTCGTAAATCCGCAGGGAAATCGTTATTTTCACTCCTAGTAAAGCATATTTATGTTATTGAATTGACGTGGGAGCTACATTCGTGTCATCTGTTCCCTGGATGTGGGTGAAGTCGAAAACAGCCTCGCTTCTACTCAATTTGTTGACAAATCTTTTCGGTCGTTTGAGTGCTCGTAAATCCGCAGGGAAATCGTTATTTTCACTCCTAGTAAAGCATATTTCTGTTATTGAATTGATGTGGGAGCTACATTCGTGTTACTCGTTCCCGGGATATGGGTGAAGTCGAAAACAGCCTCGCTTCAACTCAATTTGTTGACAAATCTTTTCGGTCGTTTGAGTGCTCGTAAATCCGCAGGGAAATCGTTATTTTCACGCCTAGTAAAGCATATTTATGTTATTGAATAGATGTGGGAGTTACATTCGTGTCACTCGTTCCCGGGATATGGGTGAAGTCGAAACCAGCCTCGCTTCAACTCAATTTGTTGACAAATCTTTTCGGTCGTTTGAGTGCTCGTAAATCCGCAGGGAAATCGTTATTTTCACTCCTAGTAAAGCATATTTCTGTTATTGAATTGACGTGGGAGCTACATTCGTGTTACTCGTTCCCGGGATATGGGTGAAGTCGAAAACAGCCTCGCTTCAACTCAATTTGTTGACAAATCTTTTCGGTCGTTTGAGTGCTCGTAAATCCGCAGGGAAATCGTTATTTTCACGCCTAGTAAAGCATATTTATGATATTGAATAGATGTGGGAGTTACATTCGTGTCACTCGTTCCCGGGATATGGGTGAAGTCGAAACCAGCCTCGCTTCAACTCAATTTGTTGACAAATCTTTTCGGTCGTTTGAGTGCTCGTAAATCCGCAGGGAAATCGTTATTTTCACGCCTAGTAAAGCATATTTATGATATTGAATAGATGTGGGACTTACATTCGTGTCACTCGTTCCCGGGATATGGGTGAAGTCGAAACCAGCCTCGCTTCTACTCACTTTGTTGACAAATCTTTTCGGTCGTTTGAGTGCTCGTAAATCCGCAGGCAAATCGTTATTTTCACTCATAGTAAAGCATATTTATGTTATTGAATTGACGTGGGAGCTACATTCGTGTCATCTGTTCCCTGGATGTGGGTGAAGTCGAAAACAGCCTCGCTTCTACTCAATTTGTTGACAAATCTTTTCGGTCGTTTGAGTGCTCGTAAATCCGCAGGGAAATCGTTATTTTCACTCCTAGTAAAGCATATTTATGTTATTGAATAGATGTGGGAGTTACATTCGTGTCATCTGTTCCCTGGATGTGGGTGAAGTCGAAAACAGCCTCGCTTCTACTCACTTTGTTGACAAATATTTCGGTCGTTTGAGTGCTCGTAAATCCGCAGGGAAATCGTTATTTTCACTCCTAGTAAAGCATATTTATGTTATTGAATAGATGTGGGAGTTACATTCGTGTCACTCGTTCCCGGGATATGGGTGAAGTCGAAACCAGCCTCGCTTCTACTCACTTTGTTGACAAATCTTTTCGGTCGTTTGAGTGCTCGTAAATCCGCAGGTAAATCGTTATTTTCACTCCTAGTAAAGCATATTTATGTTATTGAATAGATGTGGGAGTTACATTCGTGTCATCTGTTCCCTGGATGTGGGTGAAGTCGAAAACAGCCTCGCTTCTACTCACTTTGTTGACAAATATTTCGGTCGTTTGAGTGCTCGTAAATCCGCAGGGAAATCGTTATTTTCACTCCTAGTAAAGCATATTTCTGTTATTGAATAGACATGGGAGTTACATTCGTGTCACTCGTTCCCGGGATATGGGTGAAGTCGAAACCAGCCTCGCTTCAACTCAATTTGTTGACAAATCTTTTCGGTCGTTTGAGTGCTCGTAAATCCGCAGGGAAATCGTTATTTTCACGCCTAGTAAAGCATATTTATGATATTGAATAGATGTGGGACTTACATTCGTGTCACTCGTTCCCGGGATATGGGTGAAGTCGAAACCAGCCTCGCTTCTACTCACTTTGTTGACAAATCTTTTCGGTCGTTTGAGTGCTCGTAAATCCGCAGGCAAATCGTTATTTTCACTCATAGTAAAGCATATTTATGTTATTGAATTGACGTGGGAGCTACATTCGTGTCATCTGTTCCCTGGATGTGGGTGAAGTCGAAAACAGCCTCGCTTCTACTCAATTTGTTGACAAATCTTTTCGGTCGTTTGAGTGCTCGTAAATCCGCAGGGAAATCGTTATTTTCACTCCTAGTAAAGCATATTTATGTTATTGAATAGATGTGGGAGTTACATTCGTGTCATCTGTTCCCTGGATGTGGGTGAAGTCGAAAACAGCCTCGCTTCTACTCACTTTGTTGACAAATATTTCGGTCGTTTGAGTGCTCGTAAATCCGCAGGGAAATCGTTATTTTCACTCCTAGTAAAGCATATTTATGTTATTGAATAGATGTGGGAGTTACATTCGTGTCACTCGTTCCCGGGATATGGGTGAAGTCGAAACCAGCCTCGCTTCTACTCACTTTGTTGACAAATCTTTTCGGTCGTTTGAGTGCTCGTAAATCCGCAGGTAAATCGTTATTTTCACTCCTAGTAAAGCATATTTATGTTATTGAATAGATGTGGGAGTTACATTCGTGTCATCTGTTCCCTGGATGTGGGTGAAGTCGAAAACAGCCTCGCTTCTACTCACTTTGTTGACAAATATTTCGGTCGTTTGAGTGCTCGTAAATCCGCAGGGAAATCGTTATTTTCACTCCTAGTAAAGCATATTTCTGTTATTGAATAGACATGGGAGTTACATTCGTGTCACTCGTTCCCGGGATATGGGTGAAGTCGAAAACAGCCTCGCTTCTACTCACTTTGTTGACAAATATTTCGGTCGTTTGAGTGCTCGTAAATCCGCAGGGAAATCGTTATTTTCACTCCTAGTAAAGCATATTTCTGTTATTGAATAGATGTGGGAGTTACATTCGTGTCACTCGTTCCCGGGATATGGGTGAAGTCGAAACCAGCCTCGCTTCTACTCACTTTGTTGACAAATCTTTTCGGTCGTTTGAGTGCTCGTAAATCCGCAGGGAAATCGTTATTTTCAGTCCTAGTAAAGCATATTTATGTTATTGAATTGACGTGGGAGCTACATTCGTGTCATCTGTTCCCTGGGTGTTGGTGAAGTCGAAAACAGCCTCGCTTCTACTCAATTTGTTGACAAATCTTTTCGGTCGTGTGAGTGCTCGTAAATCCGCAGGGAAATCGTTATTTTCACTCCTAGTAAAGCATATTTATGTTATTGAATAGATGTGGGAGTTACATTCGTGTCATCTGTTCCCTGGATGTGGGTGAAGTCGAAAACAGCCTCGCTTCTACTCACTTTGTTGACAAATATTTCGGTCGTTTGAGTGCTCGTAAATCCGCAGGGAAATCGTTATTTTCACTCCTAGTAAAGCATATTTCTGTTATTGAATAGACATTGGAGTTACATTCGTGTCACTCGTTCCCGGGATATGGGTGAAGTCGAAAACAGCCTCGCTTCTACTCAATTTGTTGACAAATCTTTTCGGTCGTGTGAGTGCTCGTAAATCCGCAGGGAAATCGTTATTTTCACTCCTAGTAAAGCATATTTATGTTATTGAATTGATGTGGGAGTTACATTCGTGTCACTCGTTCCCTGGATATGGGTGAAGTCGAAAACAGCCTCGCTTCTACTCACTTTGTTGACAAATATTTCGGTCGTTTGAGTGCTCGTAAATCCGCAGGGAAATCGTTATTTTCACTCCTAGTAAAGCATATTTCTGTTATTGAATAGATGTGGGAGTTACATTCGTGTCACTCGTTCCCGGGATATGGGTGAAGTCGAAACCAGCCTCGCTTCTACTCACTTTGTTGACAAATCTTTTCGGTCGTTTGAGTGCTCGTAAATCCGCAGGGAAATCGTTATTTTCAGTCCTAGTAAAGCATATTTATGTTATTGAATTGACGTGGGAGTTACATTCGTGTCATCTGTTCCCTGGGTGTTGGTGAAGTCGAAAACAGCCTCGCTTCTACTCACTTTGTTGACAAATATTTCGGTCGTTTGAGTGCTCGTAAATCCGCAGGGAAATCGTTATTTTCACTCCTAGTAAAGCATATTTCTGTTATTGAATAGATATGGGAGTTACATTCGTGTCACTCGTTCCCGGGATATGGGTGAAGTCGAAAACAGCCTCGCTTCTACTCAATTTGTTGACAAATCTTTTCGGTCGTGTGAGTGCTCGTAAATCCGCAGGGAAATCGTTATTTTCACTCCTAGTAAAGCATATTTATGTTATTGAATTGATGTGGGAGTTACATTCGTGTCACTCGTTCCCTGGATATGGGTGAAGTCGAAAACAGCCTCGCTTCTACTCACTTTGTTGACAAATATTTCGGTCGTTTGAGTGCTCGTAAATCCGCAGGGAAATCGTTATTTTCACTCCTAGTAAAGCATATTTCTGTTATTGAATAGATGTGGGAGTTACATTCGTGTCACTCGTTCCCGGGATATGGGTGAAGTCGAAACCAGCCTCGCTTCTACTCACTTTGTTGACAAATCTTTTCGGTCGTTTGAGTGCTCGTAAATCCGCAGGGAAATCGTTATTTTCAGTCCTAGTAAAGCATATTTATGTTATTGAATTGACGTGGGAGCTACATTCGTGTCATCTGTTCCCTGGATGTTGGTGAAGTCGAAAACAGCCTCGCTTCTACTCAATTTGCTGACAAATCTTTTCGGTCGTTTGAGTGCTCGTAAATCCGCAGGGAAATCGTTATTTATACTCCTAGTAAAGCATATTTATGTTATTGAATAGATGTGGGAGTTACATTCGTGTCACTCGTTCCCTGGATATGGGTGAAGTCGAAAATGGCCTCGCTTCTACTCAATTTGCTGACAAATCTTTTCGGTCGTTTGAGTGCTCGTAAATCCGCAGGGAAATCTTTATTTTCACGCCTAGTAAAGCATATTTATGTTATTGAATAGATGTGGGAGTTACATTCGTGTCATCTGTTCCCTGGATGTGGGTGAAGTCGAAAACAGCCTCGCTTCTACTCACTTTGTTGACAAATATTTCGGTCGTTTGAGTGCTCGTAAATCCGCAGGGAAATCGTTATTTTCACTCCTAGTAAAGCATATTTCTGTTATTGAATAGATATGGGAGTTACATTCGTGTCACTCGTTCCCGGGATATGGGTGAAGTCGAAAACAGCCTCGCTTCTACTCAATTTGTTGACAAATCTTTTCGGTCGTGTGAGTGCTCGTAAATCCGCAGGGAAATCGTTATTTTCACTCCTAGTAAAGCATATTTATGTTATTGAATTGATGTGGGAGTTACATTCGTGTCACTCGTTCCCTGGATATGGGTGAAGTCGAAAACAGCCTCGCTTCTACTCACTTTGTTGACAAATATTTCGGTCGTTTGAGTGCTCGTAAATCCGCAGGGAAATCGTTATTTTCACTCCTAGTAAAGCATATTTATGTTATTGAATAGATGTGGAAGTTACATTCGTGTCACTCGTTCCCGGGATATGGGTTAAGTCGAAAACAGCCTCGCTTCTACTCACTTTGTTGACAAATCTTTTCGGTCGTGTGAGTGCTCGTAAATCCGCAGGGAAATCGTTATTTTCACTCCTAGTAAAGCATATTTATGTTATTGAATTGATGTGGGAGTTACATTCGTGTCACTCGTTCCCTGGATATGGGTGAAGTCGAAAACAGCCTCGCTTCTACTCACTTTGTTGACAAATATTTCGGTCGTTTGAGTGCTCGTAAATCCGCAGGGAAATCGTTATTTTCACTCCTAGTAAAGCATATTTATGTTATTGAATAGATGTGGAAGTTACATTCGTGTCACTCGTTCCCGGGATATGGGTTAAGTCGAAAACAGCCTCGCTTCTACTCACTTTGTTGACAAATATTTCGGTCGTTTGAGTGCTCGTAAATCCGCAGGGAGATCGTTATTTTCACGCCTAGTAAAGCATATTTATGTTATTGAATAGATGTGGGAGTTACATTCGTGTCATCTGTTCCCTGGATGTGGGTGAAGTCGAAAACAGCCTCGCTTCTACTCACTTTGTTGACAAATATTTCGGTCGTTTGAGTGCTCGTAAATCCGCAGGGAAATCTTTATTTTCACGCCTAGTAAAGCATATTTATGTTATTGAATAGATGTGGGAGTTACATTCGTGTCATCTGTTCCCTGGATGTGGGTGAAGTCGAAAACAGCCTCGCTTCTACTCACTTTGTTGACAAATATTTCGGTCGTTTGAGTGCTCGTAAATCCGCAGGGAAATCGTTATTTTCACTCCTATTTTCACTCCTTATTTTCACTCCCTCAACAAATTGAGTAGAAGCGAGGCTGTTCTCGACTTCACCCACATACAGGGAACAGATGACACGAATGTAGCTCCCACGTCAATTCAATAACATAAATATGCTTTACTAGGAGTGAAAATAACGATTTCCCTGCGGATTTACGAGCACTCAAACGACCGAAAAGATTTGTCAACAAATTGAGTAGAAGCGAGGCTGTTTTCAACTTCACCCATATCCCGGGAACGAGTGACACAAATGTAACTCCCACATATATTCTATAACAGAAATATGCTTTACTAGGAGTGAAAATAACGATTTCCCTGCGGATTTACGAGCACTCAAACGACCGAAAAGATTTGTCAACAAGTAGAAGCGAGGCTGTTTTCGACTTCACCCATATCCAGGGAACAGATGACACGAATGTAGCTCCCACATCAATTCAATAACAGAAATATGCTTTACTAGGAGTGAAAATAACGATTTCCCTGCGGATTTACGAGCACTCAAACGACCGAAAAGATTTGTCAACAAATTGAGTAGAAGCGAGGCTGTTTTCGACTTCACCCACATCCAGGGAACAGATGACGCGAATGTAGCTCCCACGTCAATTCAATAACATAAATATGCTTTACTAGGAGTGAAAATAACGATTTCCCTGCGGATTTACGAGCACTCACACGACCGAAAAGATTTGTCAACAAATTGAGTAGAAGCGAGGCTGTTTTCGACTTCACCCATATCCCGGGAACGAGTGACACGAATGTAACTCCCACATATATTCGATAACAGAAATATGCTTTACTAGGAGTGAAAATATCGATTTCCCTGCGGATTTACGAGCACTCAAACGACCGAAAAGATTTGTCAACAACGTGAGTAGAAGCGAGGCTGTTTTCGACTTCACCCATATCCCGGGAACGAGTGACACGAATGTAACTCCCACATATATTCAATAACAGAAATATGCTTTACTAGGAGTGAAAATAACGATTTCCCTGCGGATTTACGAGCACTCAAACGACCGAAAAGATTTGTCAACAACGTGAGTAGAAGCGAGGCTGTTTTCGACTTCACCCATATCCAGGGAACAGATGACACGAATGTAGCTCCCACATCAATTCAATAACAGAAATATGCTTTACTAGGAGTGAAAATAACGATTTCCCTGCGGATTTACGAGCACTCACACGACCGAAAAGATTTGTCAACAACGTGAGTAGAAGCGAGGCTGTTTTCGACTTCACCCATATCCCGGGAACGAGTGACACGAATGTAACTCCCACATATATTCAATAACAGAAATATGCTTTACTAGGAGTGAAAATAACGATTTCCCTGCGGATTTACGAGCACTCAAACGACCGAAAAGATTTGTCAACAACGTGAGTAGAAGCGAGGCTGTTTTCGACTTCACCCATATCCAGGGAACAGATGACACGAATGTAGCTCCCACATCAATTCAATAACAGAAATATGCTTTACTAGGAGTGAAAATAACGATTTCCCTGCGGATTTACGAGCACTCACACGACCGAAAAGATTTGTCAACAACGTGAGTAGAAGCGAGGCTGTTTTCGACTTCACCCATATCCCGGGAACGAGTGACACGAATGTAACTCCCACATATATTCAATAACAGAAATATGCTTTACTAGGAGTGAAAATAACGATTTCCCTGCGGATTTACGAGCACTCAAACGACCGAAAAGATTTGTCAACAAATTGAGTAGAAGCGAGGCTGTTTTCGACTTCACCCATATCCCGGGAACAAGTGACACGAATGTAACTCCCACATATATTCAATAACAGAAATATGCTTTACTAGGAGTGAAAATAACGATTTCCCTGCGGATTTACGAGCACTCAAACGACCGAAAAGATTTGTCAACAACGTGAGTAGAAGCGAGGCTGTTTTCGACTTCACCCATATCCCGGGAACGAGTGACACGAATGTAACTCCCACATATATTCAATAACAGAAATATCCTTTACTAGGAGTGAAAATAACGATTTCCCTGCGGATTTACGAGCACTCAAACGACCGAAAAGATTTGTCAACAACGTGAGTAGAAGCGAGGCTGTTTTCGACTTCACCCATATCCAGGGAACAGATGACACTAATGTAGCTCCCACATCAATTCAATAACAGAAATATGCTTTACTAGGAGTGAAAATAACGATTTCCCTGCGGATTTACGAGCACTCAAACGACCGAAAAGATTTGTCAACAAATTGAGTAGAAGCGAGGCTGTTTTCGACTTCACCCATATCCCGGGAACGAGTGCCACTAATGTAGCTCCCACATCAATTCAATAACATAAATATGCTTTACTAGGAGTGAAAATAACGATTTCCCTGCGGATTTACGAGCACTCAAACGACCGAAAAGATTTGTCAACAAATTGAGTAGAAGCGAGGCTGTTTTCGACTTCACCCACATCCAGGGAACAGATGACACGAATGTAGCTCCCACGTCAATTCAATAACATAAATATGCTTTACTAGGAGTGAAAATAACGATTTCCCTGCGGATTTACGAGCACTCACACGACCGAAAAGATTTGTCAACAAATTGAGTACAAGCGAGGCTGTTTTCGACTTCACCCATATCCCGGGAACGAGTGACACGAATGTAACTCCCACATATATTCAATAACAGAAATATGCTTTACTAGGAGTGAAAATAACGATTTCCCTGCGGATTTACGAGCACTCAAACGACCGAAAAGATTTGTCAACAACGTGAGTAGAAGCGAGGCTGTTTTCGACTTCACCCATATCCCGGGAACGAGTGACACGAATGTAACTCCCACATATATTCAATAACAGAAATATGCTTTACTAGGAGTGAAAATAACGATTTCCCTGCGGATTTACGAGCACTCACACGACCGAAAAGATTTGTCAACAACGTGAGTAGAAGCGAGGCTGTTTTCGACTTCACCCATATCCCGGGAACGAGTGACACGAATGTAACTCCCACATATATTCAATAACAGAAATATGCTTTACTAGGAGTGAAAATAACGATTTCCCTGCGGATTTACGAGCACTCAAACGACCGAAAAGATTTGTCAACAAATTGAGTAGAAGCGAGGCTGTTTTCGACTTCACCCATATCCCGGGAACGAGTGACACGAATGTAACTCCCACATATATTCAATAACAGAAATATGCTTTACTAGGAGTGAAAATAACGATTTCCCTGCGGATTTACGAGCACTCAAACGACCGAAAAGATTTGTCAACAACGTGAGTAGAAGCGAGGCTGTTTTCGACTTCACCCATATCCCGGGAACGAGTGACACGAATGTAACTCCCACATATATTCAATAACAGAAATATGCTTTACTAGGAGTGAAAATAACGATTTCCCTGCGGATTTACGAGCACTCAAACGACCGAAAAGATTTGTCAACAAATTGAGTAGAAGCGAGGCTGTTTTCGACTTCACCCACATCCAGGGAACAGATGACACGAATGTAGCTCCCACGTCAATTCAATAACATAAATATGCTTTACTAGGAGTGAAAATAACGATTTCCCTGCGGATTTACGAGCACTCACACGACCGAAAAGATTTGTCAACAAATTGAGTAGAAGCGAGGCTGTTTTCGACTTCACCCATATCCCGGGAACGAGTGACACGAATGTAACTCCCACATATATTCAATAACAGAAATATGCTTTACTAGGAGTGAAAATAACGATTTCCCTGCGGATTTACGAGCACTCAAACGACCGAAAAGATTTGTCAACAACGTGAGTAGAAGCGAGGCTGTTTTCGACTTCACCCATATCCCGGGAACGAGTGACACGAATGTAACTCCCACATATATTCAATAACAGAAATATGCTTTACTAGGAGTGAAAATAACGATTTCCCTGCGGATTTACGAGCACTCACACGACCGAAAAGATTTGTCAACAACGTGAGTAGAAGCGAGGCTGTTTTCGACTTCACCCATATCCCGGGAACGAGTGACACGAATGTAACTCCCACATATATTCAATAACAGAAATATGCTTTACTAGGAGTGAAAATAACGATTTCCCTGCGGATTTACGAGCACTCAAACGACCGAAAAGATTTGTCAACAAATTGAGTAGAAGCGAGGCTGTTTTCGACTTCACCCATATCCCGGGAACGAGTGACACGAATGTAACTCCCACATATATTCAATAACAGAAATATGCTTTACTAGGAGTGAAAATAACGATTTCCCTGCGGATTTACGAGCACTCAAACGACCGAAAAGATTTGTCAACAACGTGAGTAGAAGCGAGGCTGTTTTCGACTTCACCCATATCCCGGGAACGAGTGACACGAATGTAACTCCCACATATATTCAATAACAGAAATATGCTTTACTAGGAGTGAAAATAACGATTTCCCTGCGGATTTACGAGCACTCAAACGACCGAAAAGATTTGTCAACAACGTGAGTAGAAGCGAGGCTGTTTTCGACTTCACCCATATCCAGGGAACAGATGACACTAATGTAGCTCCCACATCAATTCAATAACAGAAATATGCTTTACTAGGAGTGAAAATAACGATTTCCCTGCGGATTTACGAGCACTCAAACGACCGAAAAGATTTGTCAACAAATTGAGTAGAAGCGAGGCTGTTTTCGACTTCACCCACATCCAGGGAACAGATGACACGAATGTAGCTCCCACGTCAATTCAATAACATAAATATGCTTTACTAGGAGTGAAAATAACGATTTCCCTGCGGATTTACGAGCACTCACACGACCGAAAAGATTTGTCAACAAATTGAGTAGAAGCGAGGCTGTTTTCGACTTCACCCATATCCCGGGAACGAGTGACACGAATGTAACTCCCACATATATTCAATAACAGAAATATGCTTTACTAGGAGTGAAAATAACGATTTCCCTGCGGATTTACGAGCACTCAAACGACCGAAAAGATTTGTCAACAACGTGAGTAGAAGCGAGGCTGTTTTCGACTTCACCCATATTCCGGGAACGAGTGACACGAATGTAACTCCCACATATATTTAATAACAGAAATATGCTTTACTAGGAGTGAAAATAACGATTTCCCTGCGGATTTACGAGCACTCAAACGACCGAAAAGATTTGTCAACAACGTGAGTAGAAGCGAGGCTGTTTTCGACTTCACCCATATCCCGGGAACGAGTGACACGAATGTAACTCCCACATATATTCAATAACAGAAATATGCTTTACTAGGAGTGAAAATAACGATTTCCCTGCGGATTTACGAGCACTCACACGACCGAAAAGATTTGTCAACAACGTGAGTAGAAGCGAGGCTGTTTTCGACTTCACCCATATCCCGGGAACGAGTGACACGAATGTAACTCCCACATATATTCAATAACAGAAATATGCTTTACTAGGAGTGAAAATAACGATTTCCCTGCGGATTTACGAGCACTCAAACGACCGAAAAGATTTGTCAACAAATTGAGTAGAAGCGAGGCTGTTTTCGACTTCACCCATATCCCGGGAACGAGTGACACGAATGTAACTCCCACATATATTCAATAACAGAAATATGCTTTACTAGGAGTGAAAATAACGATTTCCCTGCGGATTTACGAGCACTCAAACGACCGAAAAGATTTGTCAACAACGTGAGTAGAAGCGAGGCTGTTTTCGACTTCACCCATATCCCGGGAACGAGTGACACGAATGTAACTCCCACATATATTCAATAACAGAAATATGCTTTACTAGGAGTGAAAATAACGATTTCCCTGCGGATTTACGAGCACTCAAACGACCGAAAAGATTTGTCAACAACGTGAGTAGAAGCGAGGCTGTTTTCGACTTCACCCATATCCAGGGAACAGATGACACTAATGTAGCTCCCACATCAATTCAATAACAGAAATATGCTTTACTAGGAGTGAAAATAACGATTTCCCTGCGGATTTACGAGCACTCAAACGACCGAAAAGATTTGTCAACAAATTGAGTAGAAGCGAGGCTGTTTTCGACTTCACCCACATCCAGGGAACAGATGACACGAATGTAGCTCCCACGTCAATTCAATAACATAAATATGCTTTACTAGGAGTGAAAATAACGATTTCCCTGCGGATTTACGAGCACTCACACGACCGAAAAGATTTGTCAACAAATTGAGTAGAAGCGAGGCTGTTTTCGACTTCACCCATATCCCGGGAACGAGTGACACGAATGTAACTCCCACATATATTCAATAACAGAAATATGCTTTACTAGGAGTGAAAATAACGATTTCCCTGCGGATTTACGAGCACTCAAACGACCGAAAAGATTTGTCAACAACGTGAGTAGAAGCGAGGCTGTTTTCGACTTCACCCATATTCCGGGAACGAGTGACACGAATGTAACTCCCACATATATTTAATAACAGAAATATGCTTTACTAGGAGTGAAAATAACGATTTCCCTGCGGATTTACGAGCACTCAAACGACCGAAAAGATTTGTCAACAACGTGAGTAGAAGCGAGGCTGTTTTCGACTTCACCCATATCCAGGGAACAGATGACACGAATGTAGCTCCCACATCAATTCAATAACAGAAATATGCTTTACTAGGAGTGAAAATAACGATTTCCCTGCGGATTTACGAGCACTCAAACGACCGAAAAGATTTGACAACAAATTGAGTAGAAGCGTGGCTGTTTTCGACTTCACCCACATCCAGGGAACAGATGACACGAATGTAGCTCCCACGTCAATTCAATAACATAAATATGCTTTACTAGGAGTGAAAATAACGATTTCCCTGCGGATTTACGAGCACTCACACGACCGAAAAGATTTGTCAACAAATTGAGTAGAAGCGAGGCTGTTTTCGACTTCACCCATATCCCGGGAACGAGTGACACGAATGTAACTCCCACATATATTCAATAACAGAAATATGCTTTACTAGGAGTGAAAATAACGATTTCCCTGCGGATTTACGAGCACTCAAACGACCGAAAAGATTTGTCAACAACGTGAGTAGAAGCGAGGCTGTTTTCGACTTCACCCATATCCCGGGAACGAGTGACACGAATGTAACTCCCACATATATTCAATAACAGAAATATGCTTTACTAGGAGTGAAAATAACGATTTCCCTGCGGATTTACGAGCACTCACACGACCGAAAAGATTTGTCAACAAATTGAGTAGAAGCGAGGCTGTTTTCGACTTCACCCATATCCCGGGAACGAGTGACACGAATGTAACTCCCACATATATTCAATAACAGAAATATGCTTTACTAGTAGTGAAAATAACGATTTCCCTGCGGATTTACGAGCACTCAAACGACCGAAAAGATTTGTCAACAAATTGAGTAGAAGCGAGGCTGTTTTCGACTTCACCCATATCCCGGGAACGAGTGACACGAATGTAACTCCCACATATATTCAATAACAGAAATATGCTTTACTAGGAGTGAAAATAACGATTTCCCGGCGGATTTACGAGCACTCAAACGACCGAAAAGATTTGTCAACAACATGAGTAGAAGCGAGGCTGTTTTCGACTTCACCCATATCCCGGGAACGAGTGACACGAATGTAACTCCCACATATATTCAATAACAGAAATATGCTTTACTAGGAGTGAAAATAACGATTTCCCTGCGGATTTACGAGCACTCAAACGACCGAAAAGATTTGTCAACAACGTGAGTAGAAGCGAGGCTGTTTTCGACTTCACCCATATCCAGGGAACAGATGACACTAATGTAGCTCCCACATCAATTCAATAACAGAAATATGCTTTACTAGGAGTGAAAATAACGATTTCCCTGCGGATTTACGAGCACTCAAACGACCGAAAAGATTTGTCAACAAATTGAGTAGAAGCGAGGCTGTTTTCGACTTCACCCATATCCCGGGAAAGAGTGACACTAATGTAGCTCCCACATCAATTCAATAACATAAATATGCTTTACTAGGAGTGAAAATAACGATTTCCCTGCGGATTTACGAGCACTCAAACGACCGAAAAGATTTGTCAACAAATTGAGTAGAAGCGAGGCTGTTTTCGACTTCACCCACATCCAGGGAACAGATGACACGAATGTAGCTCCCACGTCAATTCAATAACATAAATATGCTTTACTAGGAGTGAAAATAACGATTTCCCTGCGGATTTACGAGCACTCACACGACCGAAAAGATTTGTCAACAAATTGAGTAGAAGCGAGGCTGTTTTCGACTTCACCCATATCCCGGGAACGAGTGACACGAATGTAACTCCCACATATATTCAATAACAGAAATATGCTTTACTAGGAGTGAAAATAACGATTTCCCTGCGGATTTACGAGCACTCAAACGACCGAAAAGATTTGTCAACAACGTGAGTAGAAGCGAGGCTGTTTTCGACTTCACCCATATCCCGGGAACGAGTGACACGAATGTAACTCCCACATATATTCAATAACAGAAATATGCTTTACTAGGAGTGAAAATAACGATTTCCCTGCGGATTTACGAGCACTCAAACGACCGAAAAGATTTGTCAACAACGTGAGTAGAAGCGAGGCTGTTTTCGACTTCACCCATATCCAGGGAACAGATGACACGAATGTAACTCCCACATATATTCAATAACAGAAATATGCTTTACTAGGAGTGAAAATAACGATTTCCCTGCGGATTTACGAGCACTCAAACGACCGAAAAGTTTTGTCAACAACGTGAGTAGAAGCGTGGCTGTTTTCGACTTCACCCACATCCAGGGAACAGATGACACGAATGTAGCTCCCACGTCAATTCAATAACATAAATATGCTTTACTAGGAGTGAAAATAACGATTTCCCTGCGGATTTACGAGCACTCACACGACCGAAAAGATTTGTCAACAAATTGAGTAGAAGCGAGGCTGTTTTCGACTTCACCCATATCCCGGGAACGAGTGACACGAATGTAACTCCCACATATATTCAATAACAGAAATATGCTTTACTAGGAGTGAAAATAACGATTTCCCTGCGGATTTACGAGCACTCAAACGACCGAAAAGATTTGTCAACAACGTGAGTAGAAGCGAGGCTGTTTTCGACTTCACCCATATCCCGGGAACGAGTGACACGAATGTAACTCCCACATATATTCAATAACATAAATATGCTTTACTAGGAGTGAAAATAACGATTTCCCTGCGGATTTACGAGCACTCAAACGACCGAAAAGATTTGTCAACAAATTGAGTAGAAGCGAGGCTGTTTTCGACTTCACCCATATCCCGGGAACGAGTGACACTAATGTAGCTCCCACATCAATTCAATAACATAAATATGCTTTATTAGGAGTGAAAAAAAACGATTTCCCTGCGGATTTACGGGCACTCAAACGACCGAAAAGATTTGTCAACAAATTGAGTCGAAGCGAGGCTGTTTTCGACTTCACCCACATCCAGGGAACAGATGACACGAATGTAGCTCCCACGTCAATTCAATAACATAAATATGCTTTACTAGGAGTGAAAATAACGATTTCCCTGCGGATTTACGAGCACTCACACGACCGAAAAGATTTGTCAACAAATTGAGTAGAAGCGAGGCTGTTTTCGACTTCACCCATATCCCGGGAACGAGTGACACTAATGTAGCTCCCACATCAATTCAATAACATAAATATGCTTTACTAGGAGTGAAAATAACGATTTCCCTGCGGATTTACGAGCACTCACACGACCGAAAAGATTTGTCAACAAATTGAGTAGAAGCGAGGCTGTTTTCGACTTCACCCATATCCCGGGAACGAGTGACACGAATGTAACTCCCACATATATTCAATAACAGAAATATGCTTTACTAGGAGTGAAAATAACGATTTCCCTGCGGATTTACGAGCACTCAAACGACCGAAAAGATTTGTCAACAACGTGAGTAGAAGCGAGGCTGTTTTCGACTTCACCCATATCCCGGGATCGAGTGACACGAATGTAACTCCCACATATATTCAATAACATAAATATGCTTTACTAGGAGTGAAAATAACGATTTCCCTGCGGATTTACGAGCACTCAAACGACCGAAAAGATTTGTCAACAAATTGAGTAGAAGCGAGGCTGTTTTCGACTTCACCCATATCCCGGGAACGAGTGACACTAATGTAGCTCCCACATCAATTCAATAACATAAATATGCTTTATTAGGAGTGAAAAAAAACGATTTCCCTGCGGATTTACGGGCACTCAAACGACCGAAAAGATTTGTCAACAAATTGAGTCGAAGCGAGGCTGTTTTCGACTTCACCCACATCCAGGGAACAGATGACACGAATATAGCTCCCACGTCAATTCAATAACATAAATATGCTTTACTAGGAGTGAAAATAACGATTTCCCTGCGGATTTACGAGCACTCACACGACCGAAAAGATTTGTCAACAAATTGAGTAGAAGCGAGGCTGTTTTCGACTTCACCCATATCCCGGGAACGAGTGACACGAATGTAACTCCCACATATATTCAATAACAGAAATATGCTTTACTAGGAGTGAAAATAACGATTTCCCTGCGGATTTACGAGCACTCAAACGACCGAAAAGATTTGTCAACAAATTGAGTAGAAGCGAGGCTGTTTTCGACTTCACCCATATCCCGGGAACGAGTGACACGAATGTAACTCCCACATATATTCAATAACAGAAATATGCTTTACTAGGAGTGAAAATAACGATTTCCCTGCGGATTTACGAGCACTCAAACGACCGAAAAGATTTGTCAACAACGTGAGTAGAAGCGAGGCTGTTTTCGACTTCACCCATATCCAGGGAACAGATGACACTAATGTAGCTCCCACATCAATTCAATAACAGAAATATGCTTTACTAGGAGTGAAAATAACGATTTCCCTGCGGATTTACGAGCACTCAAACGACCGAAAAGATTTGTCAACAAATTGAGTAGAAGCGAGGCTGTTTTCGACTTCACCCATATCCCGGGAAAGAGTGACACTAATGTAGCTCCCACATCAATTCAATAACATAAATATGCTTTACTAGGAGTGAAAATAACGATTTCCCTGCGGATTTACGACCACTCAAACGACCGAAAAGATTTGTCAACAAATTGAGTAGAAGCGAGGCTGTTTTCGACTTCACCCACATCCAGGGAACAGATGACACGAATGTAGCTCCCACGTCAATTCAATAACATAAATATGCTTTACTAGGAGTGAAAATAACGATTTCCCTGCGGATTTACGAGCACTCACACGACCGAAAAGATTTGTCAACAAATTGAGTAGAAGCGAGGCTGTTTTCGACTTCACCCATATCCCGGGAACGAGTGACACGAATGTAACTCCCACATATATTCAATAACAGAAATATGCTTTACTAGGAGTGAAAATAACGATTTCCCTGCGGATTTACGAGCACTCAAACGACCGAAAAGATTTGTCAACAACGTGAGTAGAAGCGAGGCTGTTTTCGACTTCACCCATATCCCGGGAACGAGTGACACGAATGTAACTCCCACATATATTCAATAACAGAAATATGCTTTACTAGGAGTGAAAATAACGATTTCCCTGCGGATTTACGAGCACTCAAACGACCGAAAAGATTTGTCAACAACGTGAGTAGAAGCGAGGCTGTTTTCGACTTCACCCATATCCAGGGAACAGATGACACGAATGTAGCTCCCACATCAATTCAATAACAGAAATATGCTTTACTAGGAGTGAAAATAACGATTTCCCTGCGGATTTACGAGCACTCAAACGACCGAAAAGATTTGTCAACAAATTGAGTAGAAGCGAGGCTGTTTTCGACTTCACCCATATCCCGGGAAAGAGTGACACTAATGTAGCTCCCACATCAATTCAATAACATAAATATGCTTTACTAGGAGTGAAAATAACGATTTCCCTGCGGATTTACGACCACTCAAACGACCGAAAAGATTTGTCAACAAATTGAGTAGAAGCGAGGCTGTTTTCGACTTCACCCACATCCAGGGAACAGATGACACGAATGTAGCTCCCACGTCAATTCAATAACATAAATATGCTTTACTAGGAGTGAAAATAACGATTTCCCTGCGGATTTACGAGCACTCACACGACCGAAAAGATTTGTCAACAAATTGAGTAGAAGCGAGGCTGTTTTCGACTTCACCCATATCCCGGGAACGAGTGACACGAATGTAACTCCCACATATATTCAATAACAGAAATATGCTTTACTAGGAGTGAAAATAACGATTTCCCTGCGGATTTACGAGCACTCAAACGACCGAAAAGATTTGTCAACAACGTGAGTAGAAGCGAGGCTGTTTTCGACTTCACCCATATCCCGGGAACGAGTGACACGAATGTAACTCCCACATATATTCAATAACAGAAATATGCTTTACTAGGAGTGAAAATAACGATTTCCCTGCGGATTTACGAGCACTCAAACGACCGAAAAGATTTGTCAACAACGTGAGTAGAAGCGAGGCTGTTTTCGACTTCACCCATATCCAGGGAACAGATGACACGAATGTAGCTCCCACATCAATTCAATAACAGAAATATGCTTTACTAGGAGTGAAAATAACGATTTCCCTGCGGATTTACGAGCACTCAAACGACCGAAAAGATTTGTCAACAAATTGAGTAGAAGCGTGGCTGTTTTCGACTTCACCCACATCCAGGGAACAGATGACACGAATGTAGCTCCCACGTCAATTCAATAACAGAAATATGCTTTACTAGGAGTGAAAATAACGATTTCCCTGCGGATTTACGAGCACTCAAACGACCGAAAAGATTTGTCAACAAGTAGAAGCGAGGCTGTTTTCGACTTCACCCATATCCAGGGAACAGATGACACGAATGTAGCTCCCACATCAATTCAATAACAGAAATATGCTTTACTAGGAGTGAAAATAACGATTTCCCTGCGGATTTACGAGCACTCAAACGACCGAAAAGATTTGTCAACAAATTGAGTAGAAGCGTGGCTGTTTTCGACTTCACCCACATCCAGGGAACAGATGACACGAATGTAGCTCCCACGTCAATTCAATAACAGAAATATGCTTTACTAGGAGTGAAAATAACGATTTCCCTGCGGATTTACGAGCACTCAAACGACCGAAAAGATTTGTCAACAAAATGAGTAGAAGCGAGGCTGTTTTCGACTTCACCCATATCCCGGGAAAGAGTGACACTAATGTAGCTCCCACATCAATTCAATAACATAAATATGCTTTACTAGGAGTGAAAATAACGATTTCCCTGCGGATTTACGAGCACTCAAACGACCGAAAAGATTTGTCAACAAATTGAGTAGAAGCGAGGCTGTTTTCGACTTCACCCACATCCAGGGAACAGATGACACGAATGTAGCTCCCACGTCAATTCAATAACATAAATATGCTTTACTAGGAGTGAAAATAACGATTTCCCTGCGGATTTACGAGCACTCACACGACCGAAAAGATTTGTCAACAAATTGAGTAGAAGCGAGGCTGTTTTCGACTTCACCCATATCCCGGGAACGAGTGACACGAATGTAACTCCCACATATATTCAATAACAGAAATATGCTTTACTAGGAGTGAAAATAACGATTTCCCTGCGGATTTACGAGCACTCAAACGACCGAAAAGATTTGTCAACAACGTGAGTAGAAGCGAGGCTGTTTTCGACTTCACCCATATCCCGGGAACGAGTGACACGAATGTAACTCCCACATATATTCAATAACAGAAATATGCTTTACTAGGAGTGAAAATAACGATTTCCCTGCGGATTTACGAGCACTCAAACGACCGAAAAGATTTGTCAACAACGTGAGTAGAAGCGAGGCTGTTTTCGACTTCACCCATATCCAGGGAACAGATGACACGAATGTAGCTCCCACATCAATTCAATAACAGAAATATGCTTTACTAGGAGTGAAAATAACGATTTCCCTGCGGATTTACGAGCACTCAAACGACCGAAAAGATTTGTCAACAAATTGAGTAGAAGCGTGGCTGTTTTCGACTTCACCCACATCCAGGGAACAGATGACACGAATGTAGCTCCCACGTCAATTCAATAACATAAATATGCTTTACTAGGAGTGAAAATAACGATTTCCCTGCGGATTTACGAGCACTCACACGACCGAAAAGATTTGTCAACAAATTGAGTAGAAGCGAGGCTGTTTTCGACTTCACCCATATCCCGGGAACGAGTGACACGAATGTAACTCCCACATATATTCAATAACAGAAATATGCTTTACTAGGAGTGAAAATAACGATTTCCCTGCGGATTTACGAGCACTCAAACGACCGAAAAGATTTGTCAACAAATTGAGTAGAAGCGAGGCTGTTTTCGACTTCACCCATATCCCGGGAACGAGTGACACGAATGTAACTCCCACATCTATTCGATAACAGAAATATGCTTTACTAGGAGTGAAAATAATGATTTCCCTGCGGATTTACGAGCATTCAAACGACCGAAAAGATTTGTCAACAAATTGAGTAGAAGCGAGGCTGTTTTCGACTTCACCCATATCCCGGGAAAGAGTGACACTAATGTAGCTCCCACATCAATTCAATAACATAAATATGCTTTACTAGGAGTGAAAATAACGATTTCCCTGCGGATTTACGAGCACTCAAACGACCGAAAAGATTTGTCAACAAATTGAGTAGAAGCGAGGCTGTTTTCGACTTCACCCACATCCAGGGAACAGATGACACGAATGTAGCTCCCACGTCAATTCAATAACATAAATATGCTTTACTAGGAGTGAAAATAACGATTTCCCTGCGGATTTACGAGCACTCACACGACCGAAAAGATTTGTCAACAAATTGAGTAGAAGCGAGGCTGTTTTCGACTTCACCCATATCCCGGGAACGAGTGACACGAATGTAACTCCCACATATATTCAATAACAGAAATATGCTTTACTAGGAGTGAAAATAACGATTTCCCTGCGGATTTACGAGCACTCAAACGACCGAAAAGATTTGTCAACAACGTG
This sequence comes from Pristionchus mayeri, assembly GCA_036245805.1. Classification (NCBI taxonomy): domain Eukaryota; kingdom Metazoa; phylum Nematoda; class Chromadorea; order Rhabditida; family Neodiplogasteridae; genus Pristionchus; species Pristionchus mayeri. Next base: position 39,633,672 of record BTRK01000001.1, on the reverse strand, counting down.
AGTAGAAGCGAGGCTGTTTTCGACTTCACCCATATCCCGGGAACGAGTGACACGAATGTAACTCCCACATATATTCAATAACAGAAATATGCTTTACTAGGAGTGAAAATAACGATTTCCCTGCGGATTTACGAGCACTCAAACGACCGAAAAGATTTGTCAACAACGTGAGTAGAAGCGAGGCTGTTTTCGACTTCACCCATATCCAGGGAACAGATGACACGAATGTAGCTCCCACATCAATTCAATAACAGAAATATGCTTTACTAGGAGTGAAAATAACGATTTCCCTGCGGATTTACGAGCACTCAAACGACCGAAAAGATTTGTCAACAAATTGAGTAGAAGCGTGGCTGTTTTCGACTTCACCCACATCCAGGGAACAGATGACACGAATGTAGCTCCCACGTCAATTCAATAACATAAATATGCTTTACTAGGAGTGAAAATAACGATTTCCCTGCGGATTTACGAGCACTCACACGACCGAAAAGATTTGTCAACAAATTGAGTAGAAGCGAGGCTGTTTTCGACTTCACCCATATCCCGGGAACGAGTGACACGAATGTAACTCCCACATATATTCAATAACAGAAATATGCTTTACTAGGAGTGAAAATAACGATTTCCCTGCGGATTTACGAGCACTCAAACGACCGAAAAGATTTGTCAACAACGTGAGTAGAAGCGAGGCTGTTTTCGACTTCATCCATATCCAGGGAACAGATGACACGAATGTAGCTCCCACATCAATTCAATAACAGAAATATGCTTTACTAGGAGTGAAAATAACGATTTCCCTGCGGATTTACGAGCACTCAAACGACCGAAAAGATTTGTCAACAAATTGAGTAGAAGCGAGGCTGTTTTCGACTTCACCCATATCCCGGGAACGAGTGACACTAATGTAGCTCCCACATCAATTCAATAACATAAATATGCTTTATTAGGAGTGAAAAAAACGATTTCCCTGCGGATTTACGAGCACTCAAACGACCGAAAAGATTTGTCAACAAATTGAGTAGAAGCGAGGCTGTTTTCGACTTCACCCACATCCAGGGAACAGATGACACGAATGTAGCTCCCACGTCAATTCAATAACATAAATATGCTTTACTAGGAGTGAAAATAACGATTTCCCTGCGGATTTACGAGCACTCACACGACCGAAAAGATTTGTCAACAAATTGTGTAGAAGCGAGGCTGTTTTCGACTTCACCCATATCCCGGGAAAGAGTGACACTAATGTAGCTCCCACATCAATTCAATAACATAAATATGCTTTACTAGGAGTGAAAATAACGATTTCCCTGCGGATTTACGAGCACTCAAACGACCGAAAAGATTTGTCAACAAATTGAGTAGAAGCGAGGCTGTTTTCGACTTCACCCACATCCAGGGAACAGATGACACGAATGTAGCTCCCACGTCAATTCAATAACATAAATATGCTTTACTAGGAGTGAAAATAACGATTTCCCTGCGGATTTACGAGCACTCACACGACCGAAAAGATTTGTCAACAAATTGAGTAGAAGCGAGGCTGTTTTCGACTTCACCCATATCCCGGGAACGAGTGACACGAATGTAACTCCCACATATATTCAATAACAGAAATATGCTTTACTAGGAGTGAAAATAACGATTTCCCTGCGGATTTACGAGCACTCAAACGACCGAAAAGATTTGTCAACAACGTGAGTAGAAGCGAGGCTGTTTTCGACTTCACCCATATCCCGGGAACGAGTGACACGAATGTAACTCCCACATATATTCAATAACAGAAATATGCTTTACTAGGAGTGAAAATAACGATTTCCCTGCGGATTTACGAGCACTCAAACGACCGAAAAGATTTGTCAACAACGTGAGTAGAAGCGAGGCTGTTTTCGACTTCACCCATATCCAGGGAACAGATGACACGAATGTAGCTCCCACATCAATTCAATAACAGAAATATGCTTTACTAGGAGTGAAAATAACGATTTCCCTGCGGATTTACGAGCACTCAAACGACCGAAAAGATTTGTCAACAAATTGAGTAGAAGCGTGGCTGTTTTCGACTTCACCCACATCCAGGGAACAGATGACACGAATGTAGCTCCCACGTCAATTCAATAACATAAATATGCTTTACTAGGAGTGAAAATAACGATTTCCCTGCGGATTTACGAGCACTCACACGACCGAAAAGATTTGTCAACAAATTGAGTAGAAGCGAGGCTGTTTTCGACTTCACCCATATCCCGGGAACGAGTGACACGAATGTAACTCCCACATATATTCAATAACAGAAATATGCTTTACTAGGAGTGAAAATAACGATTTCCCTGCGGATTTACGAGCACTCAAACGACCGAAAAGATTTGTCAACAACGTGAGTAGAAGCGAGGCTGTTTTCGACTTCATCCATATCCAGGGAACAGATGACACGAATGTAGCTCCCACATCAATTCAATAACAGAAATATGCTTTACTAGGAGTGAAAATAACGATTTCCCTGCGGATTTACGAGCACTCAAACGACCGAAAAGATTTGTCAACAAATTGAGTAGAAGCGAGGCTGTTTTCGACTTCACCCATATCCCGGGAACGAGTGACACTAATGTAGCTCCCACATCAATTCAATAACATAAATATGCTTTATTAGGAGTGAAAAAAACGATTTCCCTGCGGATTTACGAGCACTCAAACGACCGAAAAGATTTGTCAACAAATTGAGTAGAAGCGAGGCTGTTTTCGACTTCACCCACATCCAGGGAACAGATGACACGAATGTAGCTCCCACGTCAATTCAATAACATAAATATGCTTTACTAGGAGTGAAAATAACGATTTCCCTGCGGATTTACGAGCACTCACACGACCGAAAAGATTTGTCAACAAATTGAGTAGAAGCGAGGCTGTTTTCGACTTCACCCATATCCCGGGAACGAGTGACACGAATGTAACTCCCACATATATTCAATAACAGAAATATGCTTTACTAGGAGTGAAAATAACGATTTCCCTGCGGATTTACGAGCACTCAAACGACCGAAAAGATTTGTCAACAAATTGAGTAGAAGCGAGGCTGTTTTCGACTTCACCCACATCCAGGGAACAGATGACACGAATGTAGCTCCCACGTCAATTCAATAACATAAATATGCTTTACTAGGAGTGAAAATAACGATTTCCCTGCGGATTTACGAGCACTCACACGACCGAAAAGATTTGTCAACAAATTGAGTAGAAGCGAGGCTGTTTTCGACTTCACCCATATCCCGGGAACGAGTGACACGAATGTAACTCCCACATATATTCAATAACAGAAATATGCTTTACTAGGAGTGAAAATAACGATTTCCCTGCGGATTTACGAGCACTCAAACGACCGAAAAGATTTGTCAACAACGTGAGTAGAAGCGAGGCTGTTTTCGACTTCATCCATATCCAGGGAACAGATGACACGAATGTAGCTCCCACATCAATTCAATAACAGAAATATGCTTTACTAGGAGTGAAAATAACGATTTCCCTGCGGATTTACGAGCACTCAAACGACCGAAAAGATTTGTCAACAAATTGAGTAGAAGCGAGGCTGTTTTCGACTTCACCCATATCCCGGGAACGAGTGACACTAATGTAGCTCCCACATCAATTCAATAACATAAATATGCTTTATTAGGAGTGAAAATAACGATTTCCCTGCGGATTTACGAGCACTCAAACGACCGAAAAGATTTGTCAACAACGTGAGTAGAAGCGAGGCTGTTTTCGACTTCACCCATATCCAGGGAACAGATGACACGAATGTAGCTCCCACGTCAATTCAATAACATAAATATGCTTTACTAGGAGTGAAAATAACGATTTCCCTGCGGATTTACGAGCACTCACACGACCGAAAAGATTTGTCAACAAATTGAGTAGAAGCGAGGCTGTTTTCGACTTCACCCATATCCCGGGAACGAGTGACACGAATGTAACTCCCACATATATTCAATAACAGAAATATGCTTTACTAGGAGTGAAAATAACGATTTCCCTGCGGATTTACGAGCACTCAAACGACCGAAAAGATTTGTCAACAAATTGAGTAGAAGCGAGGCTGTTTTCGACTTCACCCACATCCAGGGAACAGATGACACGAATGTAGCTCCCACGTCAATTCAATAACATAAATATGCTTTACTAGGAGTGAAAATAACGATTTCCCTGCGGATTTACGAGCACTCACACGACCGAAAAGATTTGTCAACAAATTGAGTAGAAGCGAGGCTGTTTTCGACTTCACCCATATCCCGGGAACGAGTGACACGAATGTAACTCCCACATATATTCAATAACAGAAATATGCTTTACTAGGAGTGAAAATAACGATTTCCCTGCGGATTTACGAGCACTCAAACGACCGAAAAGATTTGTCAACAACGTGAGTAGAAGCGAGGCTGTTTTCGACTTCACCCATATCCAGGGAACAGATGACACGAATGTAGCTCCCACATCAATTCAATAACAGAAATATGCTTTACTAGGAGTGAAAATAACGATTTCCCTGCGGATTTACGAGCACTCAAACGACCGAAAAGATTTGTCAACAAATTGAGTAGAAGCGAGGCTGTTTTCGACTTCACCCACATCCAGGGAACAGATGACACGAATGTAGCTCCCACGTCAATTCAATAACATAAATATGCTTTACTAGGAGTGAAAATAACGATTTCCCTGCGGATTTACGAGCACTCACACGACCGAAAAGATTTGTCAACAAATTGAGTAGAAGCGAGGCTGTTTTCGACTTCACCCATATCCCGGGAACGAGTGACACGAATGTAACTCCCACATATATTCAATAACAGAAATATGCTTTACTAGGAGTGAAAATAACGATTTCCCTGCGGATTTACGAGCACTCAAACGACCGAAAAGATTTGTCAACAACGTGACTAGAAGCGAGGCTGTTTTCGACTTCACCCATATCCCGGGAACGAGTTACACGAATGTAACTCCCACATATATTCAATAACAGAAATATGCTTTACTAGGAGTGAAAATAACGATTTCCCTGCGGATTTACGAGCACTCAAACGACCGAAAAAATTTGTCAACAACGTGAGTAGAAGCGAGGCTGTTTTCGACTTCACCCATATCCCGGGAACGAGTGACACGAATGTAACTCCCACATATATTCAATAACAGAAATATGCTTTACTAGGAGTGAAAATAACGATTTCCCTGCGGATTTACGAGCACTCAAACGACCGAAAAGATTTGTCAACAACGTGACTAGAAGCGAGGCTGTTTTCGACTTCACCCATATCCCGGGAACGAGTGACACGAATGTAACTCCCACATATATTCAATAACAGAAATATGCTTTACTAGGAGTGAAAATAACGATTTCCCTGCGGATTTACGAGCACTCAAACGACCGAAAAGATTTGTCAACAAATTGAGTAGAAGCGAGGCTGTTTTCGACTTCACCCACATCCAGGGAACAGATGACACGAATGTAGCTCCCACGTCAATTCAATAACATAAATATGCTTTACTAGGAGTGAAAATAACGATTTCCCTGCGGATTTACGAGCACTCACACGACCGAAAAGATTTGTCAACAAATTGAGTAGAAGCGAGGCTGTTTTCGACTTCACCCATATCCCGGGAACGAGTGACACGAATGTAACTCCCACATATATTCAATAACAGAAATATGCTTTACTAGGAGTGAAAATAACGATTTCCCTGCGGATTTACGAGCACTCAAACGACCGAAAAGATTTGTCAACAACGTGACTAGAAGCGAGGCTGTTTTCGACTTCACCCATATCCCGGGAACGAGTGACACGAATGTAACTCCCACATATATTCAATAACAGAAATATGCTTTACTAGGAGTGAAAATAACGATTTCCCTGCGGATTTACGAGCACTCAAACGACCGAAAAGATTTGTCAACAACGTGAGTAGAAGCGAGGCTGTTTTCGACTTCACCCATATCCCGGGAACGAGTGACACGAATGTAACTCCCACATATATTCAATAACAGAAATATGCTTTACTAGGAGTGAAAATAACGATTTCCCTGCGGATTTACGAGCACTCAAACGACCGAAAAGATTTGTCAACAACGTGACTAGAAGCGAGGCTGTTTTCGACTTCACCCATATCCCGGGAACGAGTGACACGAATGTAACTCCCACATATATTCAATAACAGAAATATGCTTTACTAGGAGTGAAAATAACGATTTCCCTGCGGATTTACGAGCACTCAAACGACCGAAAAGATTTGTCAACAACGTGAGTAGAAGCGAGGCTGTTTTCGACTTCACCCATATCCAGGGAACAGATGACACGAATGTAGCTCCCACATCAATTCAATAACAGAAATATGCTTTACTAGGAGTGAAAATAACGATCTCCCTGCGGATTTACGAGCACTCAAACGACCGAAAAGATTTGTCAACAAATTGAGTAGAAGCGAGGCTGTTTTCGACTTCACCCATATCCCGGGAACGAGTGACACTAATGTAGCTCCCACATATATTCAATAACAGAAATATGCTTTACTAGGAGTGAAAATAACGATTTCCCTGCGGATTTACGAGCACTCAAACGACCGAAAAGATTTGTCAACAACGTGACTAGAAGCGAGGCTGTTTTCGACTTCACCCATATCCCGGGAACGAGTTACACGAATGTAACTCCCACATATATTCAATAACAGAAATATGCTTTACTAGGAGTGAAAATAACGATTTCCCTGCGGATTTACGAGCACTCAAACGACCGAAAAGATTTGTCAACAACGTGAGTAGAAGCGAGGCTGTTTTCGACTTCACCCATATCCCGGGAACGAGTGACACGAATGTAACTCCCACATATATTCAATAACAGAAATATGCTTTACTAGGAGTGAAAATAACGATTTCCCTGCGGATTTACGAGCACTCAAACGACCGAAAAGATTTGTCAACAACGTGACTAGAAGCGAGGCTGTTTTCGACTTCACCCATATCCCGGGAACGAGTGACACGAATGTAACTCCCACATATATTCAATAACAGAAATATGCTTTACTAGGAGTGAAAATAACGATTTCCCTGCGGATTTACGAGCACTCAAACGACCGAAAAGATTTGTCAACAAATTGAGTAGAAGCGAGGCTGTTTTCGACTTCACCCACATCCAGGGAACAGATGACACGAATGTAGCTCCCACGTCAATTCAATAACATAAATATGCTTTACTAGGAGTGAAAATAACGATTTCCCTGCGGATTTACGAGCACTCACACGACCGAAAAGATTTGTCAACAAATTGAGTAGAAGCGAGGCTGTTTTCGACTTCACCCATATCCCGGGAACGAGTGACACGAATGTAACTCCCACATATATTCAATAACAGAAATATGCTTTACTAGGAGTGAAAATAACGATTTCCCTGCGGATTTACGAGCACTCAAACGACCGAAAAGATTTGTCAACAACGTGACTAGAAGCGAGGCTGTTTTCGACTTCACCCATATCCCGGGAACGAGTGACACGAATGTAACTCCCACATATATTCAATAACAGAAATATGCTTTACTAGGAGTGAAAATAACGATTTCCCTGCGGATTTACGAGCACTCAAACGACCGAAAAGATTTGTCAACAACGTGAGTAGAAGCGAGGCTGTTTTCGACTTCACCCATATCCCGGGAACGAGTGACACGAATGTAACTCCCACATATATTCAATAACAGAAATATGCTTTACTAGGAGTGAAAATAACGATTTCCCTGCGGATTTACGAGCACTCAAACGACCGAAAAGATTTGTCAACAACGTGACTAGAAGCGAGGCTGTTTTCGACTTCACCCATATCCCGGGAACGAGTGACACGAATGTAACTCCCACATATATTCAATAACAGAAATATGCTTTACTAGGAGTGAAAATAACGATTTCCCTGCGGATTTACGAGCACTCAAACGACCGAAAAGATTTGTCAACAACGTGAGTAGAAGCGAGGCTGTTTTCGACTTCACCCATATCCAGGGAACAGATGACACGAATGTAGCTCCCACATCAATTCAATAACAGAAATATGCTTTACTAGGAGTGAAAATAACGATCTCCCTGCGGATTTACGAGCACTCAAACGACCGAAAAGATTTGTCAACAAATTGAGTAGAAGCGAGGCTGTTTTCGACTTCACCCATATCCCGGGAACGAGTGACACTAATGTAGCTCCCACATCAATTCAATAACATAAATATGCTTTACTAGGAGTGAAAATAACGATTTCCCTGCGGATTTACGAGCACTCAAACGACCGAAAAGATTTGTCAACAAATTGAGTAGAAGCGAGGCTGTTTTCGACTTCACCCATATCCCGGGAACGAGTGACACTAATGTAGCTCCCACATCAATTCAATAACATAAATATGCTTTACTAGGAGTGAAAATAACGATTTCCCTGCGGATTTACGAGCACTCAAACGACCGAAAAGATTTGTCAACAAATTGAGTAGAAGCGAGGCTGTTTTCGACTTCACCCACATCCAGGGAACAGATGACACGAATGTAGCTCCCACGTCAATTCAATAACATAAATATGCTTTACTAGGAGTGAAAATAACGATTTCCCTGCGGATTTACGAGCACTCACACGACCGAAAAGATTTGTCAACAACGTGAGTAGAAGCGAGGCTGTTTTCGACTTCACCCATATCCCGGGAACGAGTGACACTAATGTAGCTCCCACATCAATTCAATAACATAAATATGCTTTACTAGGAGTGAAAATAACGATTTCCCTGCGGATTTACGAGCACTCAAACGACCGAAAAGATTTGTCAACAAATTGAGTAGAAGCGAGGCTGTTTTCGACTTCACCCACATCCAGGGAACAGATGACACGAATGTAGCTCCCACGTCAATTCAATAACATAAATATGCTTTACTAGGAGTGAAAATAACGATTTCCCTGCGGATTTACGAGCACTCACACGACCGAAAAGATTTGTCAACAAATTGAGTAGAAGCGAGGCTGTTTTCGACTTCACCCATATCCCGGGAACGAGTGACACGAATGTAACTCCCACATATATTCAATAACAGAAATATGCTTTACTAGGAGTGAAAATAACGATTTCCCTGCGGATTTACGAGCACTCAAACGACCGAAAAGATTTGTCAACAACGTTAGTAGAAGCGAGGCTGTTTTCGACTTCACCCATATCCCGGGAACGAGTGACACGAATGTAACTCCCACATATATTCAATAACAGAAATATGCTTTACTAGGAGTGAAAATAACGATTTCCCTGCGGATTTACGAGCACTCAAACGACCGAAAAGATTTGTCAACAACGTGAGTAAAAGCGAGGCTGTTTTCGACTTCATCCATATCCAGGGAACAGATGACACGAATGTAGCTCCCACATCAATTCAATAACAGAAATATGCTTTACTAGGAGTGAAAATAACGATTTCCCTGCGGATTTACGAGCACTCAAACGACCGAAAAGATTTGTCAACAAATTGAGTAGAAGCGAGGCTGTTTTCGACTTCACCCATATCCCGGGAACGAGTGACACTAATGTAGCTCCCACATCAATTCAATAACATAAATATGCTTTACTAGGAGTGAAAATAACGATTTCCCTGCGGATTTACGAGCACTCACACGACCGAAAAGATTTGTCAACAAATTGAGTAGAAGCGAGGCTGTTTTCGACTTCACCCATATCCCAGGAACGAGTGACACGAATGTAACTCCCACATATATTCAATAACAGAAATATGCTTTACTAGGAGTGAGAATAACGATTTCCCTGCGGATTTACGAGCACTCAAACGACCGAAAAGATTTGTCAACAAATTGAGTAGAAGCGAGGCTGTTTTCGACTTCGCCCACATCCAGGGAACAGATGACACGAATGTAGCTCCCACGTCAATTCAATAACATAAATATGCTTTACTAGGAGTGAAAATAACGATTTCCCTGCGGATTTACGAGCACTCACACGACCGAAAAGATTTGTCAACAAATTGAGTAGAAGCGAGGCTGTTTTCGACTTCACCCATATCCCGGGAACGAGTGACACGAATGTAACTCCCACATATATTCAATAACAGAAATATGCTTTACTAGGAGTGAAAATAACGATTTCCCTGCGGATTTACGAGCACTCAAACGACCGAAAAGATTTGTCAACAACGTGAGTAGAAGCGAGGCTGTTTTCGACTTCACCCATATCCCGGGAACGAGTGACACGAATGTAACTCCCACATATATTCAATAACAGAAATATGCTTTACTAGGAGTGAAAATAACGATTTCCCTGCGGATTTACGAGCACTCAAACGACCGAAAAGATTTGTCAACAACGTGAGTAGAAGCGAGGCTGTTTTCGACTTCACCCATATCCAGGGAACAGATGACACGAATGTAGCTCCCACATCAATTCAATAACAGAAATATGCTTTACTAGGAGTGAAAATAACGATTTCCCTGCGGATTTACGAGCACTCAAACGACCGAAAAGATTTGTCAACAAATTGAGTAGAAGCGAGGCTGTTTTCGACTTCACCCACATCCAGGGAACAGATGACACGAATGTAGCTCCCACATCAATTCAATAACAGAAATATGCTTTACTAGGAGTGAAAATAACGATTTCCCTGCGGATTTACGAGCACTCAAACGACCGAAAAGATTTGTCAACAAATTGAGTAGAAGCGAGGCTGTTTTCGACTTCACCCATATCCCGGGAACGAGTGACACTAATGTAGCTCCCACATCAATTCAATAACATAAATATGCTTTACTAGGAGTGAAAATAACGATTTCCCTGCGGATTTACGAGCACTCAAACGACCGAAAAGATTTGTCAACAAATTGAGTAGAAGCGAGGCTGTTTTCGACTTCACCCATATCCCGGGAACGAGTGACACGAATGTAACTCCCACATATATTCAATAACAGAAATATGCTTTACTAGGAGTGAAAATAACGATTTCCCTGCGGATTTACGAGCACTCAAACGACCGAAAAGATTTGTCAACAACGTGAGTAGAAGCGAGGCTGTTTTCGACTTCACCCATATCCAGGGAACAGATGACACGAATGTAGCTCCCACATCAATTCAATAACAGAAATATGCTTTACTAGGAGTGAAAATAACGATTTCCCTGCGGATTTACGAGCACTCACACGACCGAAAAGATTTGTCAACAAATTGAGTAGAAGCGAGGCTGTTTTCGACTTCACCCATATCCCGGGAACGAGTGACACGAATGTAACTCCCACATATATTCAATAACAGAAATATGCTTTACTAGGAGTGAAAATAACGATTTCCCTGCGGATTTACGAGCACTCAAACGACCGAAAAGATTTGTCAACAACGTTAGTAGAAGCGAGGCTGTTTTCGACTTCACCCATATCCCGGGAACGAGTGACACGAATGTAACTCCCACATATATTCAATAACAGAAATATGCTTTACTAGGAGTGAAAATAACGATTTCCCTGCGGATTTACGAGCACTCAAACGACCGAAAAGATTTGTCAACAACGTGAGTAAAAGCGAGGCTGTTTTCGACTTCATCCATATCCAGGGAACAGATGACACGAATGTAGCTCCCACATCAATTCAATAACAGAAATATGCTTTACTAGGAGTGAAAATAACGATTTCCCTGCGGATTTACGAGCACTCAAACGACCGAAAAGATTTGTCAACAAATTGAGTAGAAGCGAGGCTGTTTTCGACTTCACCCATATCCCGGGAACGAGTGACACTAATGTAGCTCCCACATCAATTCAATAACATAAATATGCTTTACTAGGAGTGAAAATAACGATTTCCCTGCGGATTTACGAGCACTCACACGACCGAAAAGATTTGTCAACAAATTGAGTAGAAGCGAGGCTGTTTTCGACTTCACCCATATCCCAGGAACGAGTGACACGAATGTAACTCCCACATATATTCAATAACAGAAATATGCTTTACTAGGAGTGAGAATAACGATTTCCCTGCGGATTTACGAGCACTCAAACGACCGAAAAGATTTGTCAACAAATTGAGTAGAAGCGAGGCTGTTTTCGACTTCGCCCACATCCAGGGAACAGATGACACGAATGTAGCTCCCACGTCAATTCAATAACATAAATATGCTTTACTAGGAGTGAAAATAACGATTTCCCTGCGGATTTACGAGCACTCACACGACCGAAAAGATTTGTCAACAAATTGAGTAGAAGCGAGGCTGTTTTCGACTTCACCCATATCCCGGGAACGAGTGACACGAATGTAACTCCCACATATATTCAATAACAGAAATATGCTTTACTAGGAGTGAAAATAACGATTTCCCTGCGGATTTACGAGCACTCAAACGACCGAAAAGATTTGTCAACAACGTGAGTAGAAGCGAGGCTGTTTTCGACTTCACCCATATCCCGGGAACGAGTGACACGAATGTAACTCCCACATATATTCAATAACAGAAATATGCTTTACTAGGAGTGAAAATAACGATTTCCCTGCGGATTTACGAGCACTCAAACGACCGAAAAGATTTGTCAACAACGTGAGTAGAAGCGAGGCTGTTTTCGACTTCACCCATATCCAGGGAACAGATGACACGAATGTAGCTCCCACATCAATTCAATAACAGAAATATGCTTTACTAGGAGTGAAAATAACGATTTCCCTGCGGATTTACGAGCACTCAAACGACCGAAAAGATTTGTCAACAAATTGAGTAGAAGCGAGGCTGTTTTCGACTTCACCCACATCCAGGGAACAGATGACACGAATGTAGCTCCCACATCAATTCAATAACAGAAATATGCTTTACTAGGAGTGAAAATAACGATTTCCCTGCGGATTTACGAGCACTCAAACGACCGAAAAGATTTGTCAACAAATTGAGTAGAAGCGAGGCTGTTTTCGACTTCACCCATATCCCGGGAACGAGTGACACTAATGTAGCTCCCACATCAATTCAATAACATAAATATGCTTTACTAGGAGTGAAAATAACGATTTCCCTGCGGATTTACGAGCACTCAAACGACCGAAAAGATTTGTCAACAAATTGAGTAGAAGCGAGGCTGTTTTCGACTTCACCCATATCCCGGGAACGAGTGACACGAATGTAACTCCCACATATATTCAATAACAGAAATATGCTTTACTAGGAGTGAAAATAACGATTTCCCTGCGGATTTACGAGCACTCAAACGACCGAAAAGATTTGTCAACAACGTGAGTAGAAGCGAGGCTGTTTTCGACTTCACCCATATCCAGGGAACAGATGACACGAATGTAGCTCCCACATCAATTCAATAACAGAAATATGCTTTACTAGGAGTGAAAATAACGATTTCCCTGCGGATTTACGAGCACTCAAACGACCGAAAAGATTTGTCAACAAATTGAGTAGAAGCGAGGCTGTTTTCGACTTCACCCACATCCAGGGAACAGATGACACGAATGTAGCTCCCACGTCAATTCAATAACATAAATATGCTTTACTAGGAGTGAAAATAACGATTTCCCTGCGTATTTACGAGCACTCAAACGACCGAAAAGATTTGTCAACAAATTGAGTAGAAGCGAGGCTGTTTTCGACTTCACCCACATCCAGGGAACAGATGACACGAATGTAGCTCCCACATCAATTCAATAACAGAAATATGCTTTACTAGGAGTGAAAATAACGATTTCCCTGCGGATTTACGAGCACTCAAACGACCGAAAAGATTTGTCAACAAATTGAGTAGAAGCGAGGCTGTTTTCGACTTCACCCATATCCCGGGAACGAGTGACACTAATGTAGCTCCCACATCAATTCAATAACATAAATATGCTTTACTAGGAGTGAAAATAACGATTTCCCTGCGGATTTACGAGCACTCAAACGACCGAAAAGATTTGTCAACAAATTGAGTAGAAGCGAGGCTGTTTTCGACTTCACCCATATCCCGGGAACGAGTGACACGAATGTAACTCCCACATATATTCAATAACAGAAATATGCTTTACTAGGAGTGAAAATAACGATTTCCCTGCGGATTTACGAGCACTCAAACGACCGAAAAGATTTGTCAACAACGTGAGTAGAAGCGAGGCTGTTTTCGACTTCACCCATATCCAGGGAACAGATGACACGAATGTAGCTCCCACATCAATTCAATAACAGAAATATGCTTTACTAGGAGTGAAAATAACGATTTCCCTGCGGATTTACGAGCACTCAAACGACCGAAAAGATTTGTCAACAAATTGAGTAGAAGCGAGGCTGTTTTCGACTTCACCCACATCCAGGGAACAGATGACACGAATGTAGCTCCCACGTCAATTCAATAACATAAATATGCTTTACTAGGAGTGAAAATAACGATTTCCCTGCGGATTTACGAGCACTCAAACGACCGAAAAGATTTGTCAACAAATTGAGTAGAAGCGAGGCTGTTTTCGACTTCACCCACATCCAGGGAACAGATGACACGAATGTAGCTCCCACGTCAATTCAATAACATAAATATGCTTTACTAGGAGTGAAAATAACGATTTCCCTGCGGATTTACGAGCACTCACACGACCGAAAAGATTTGTCAACAAATTGACTAGAAGCGAGGCTGTTTTCGACTTCACCCATATCCCGGGAACGAGTGACACGAATGTAACTCCCACATATATTCAATAACATAAATATGCTTTACTAGGAGTGAAAATAACGATTTCCCTGCGGATTTACGAGCACTCAAACGACCGAAAAGATTTGTCAACAACGTGACTAGAAGCGAGGCTGTTTTCGACTTCACCCATATCCCGGGAACGAGTGACACGAATGTAACTCCCACATATATTCAATAACAGAAATATGCTTTACTAGGAGTGAAAATAACGATTTCCCTGCGGATTTACGAGCACTCAAACGACCGAAAAGATTTGTCAACAACGTGAGTAGAAGCGAGGCTGTTTTCGACTTCACCCATATCCAGGGAACAGATGACACGAATGTAGCTCCCACATCAATTCAATAACAGAAATATGCTTTACTAGGAGTGAAAATAACGATTTCCCTGCGGATTTACGAGCACTCAAACGACCGAAAAGATTTGTCAACAAATTGAGTAGAAGCGAGGCTGTTTTCGACTTCACCCACATCCAGGGAACAGATGACACGAATGTAGCTCCCACGTCAATTCAATAACATAAATATGCTTTACTAGGAGTGAAAATAACGATTTCCCTGCGGATTTACGAGCACTCAAACGACCGAAAAGATTTGTCAACAAATTGAGTAGAAGCGAGGCTGTTTTCGACTTCACCCACATCCAGGGAACAGATGACACGAATGTAGCTCCCACGTCAATTCAATAACATAAATATGCTTTACTAGGAGTGAAAATAACGATTTCCCTGCGGATTTACGAGCACTCACACGACCGAAAAGATTTGTCAACAAATTGACTAGAAGCGAGGCTGTTTTCGACTTCACCCATATCCCGGGAACGAGTGACACGAATGTAACTCCCACATATATTCAATAACATAAATATGCTTTACTAGGAGTGAAAATAACGATTTCCCTGCGGATTTACGAGCACTCAAACGACCGAAAAGATTTGTCAACAACGTGACTAGAAGCGAGGCTGTTTTCGACTTCACCCATATCCCGGGAACGAGTGACACGAATGTAACTCCCACATATATTCAATAACAGAAATATGCTTTACTAGGAGTGAAAATAACGATTTCCCTGCGGATTTACGAGCACTCAAACGACCGAAAAGATTTGTCAACAACGTGAGTAGAAGCGAGGCTGTTTTCGACTTCACCCATATCCCGGGAACGAGTGACACGAATGTAACTCCCACATATATTCAATAACAGAAATATGCTTTACTAGGAGTGAAAATAACGATTTCCCTGCGGATTTACGAGCACTCAAACGACCGAAAAGATTTGTCAACAACGTGAGTAGAAACGAGGCTGTTTTCGACTTCACCCATATCCAGGGAACAGATGACACGAATGTAGCTCCCACATCAATTCAATAACAGAAATATGCTTTACTAGAAGTGAAAATAACGATTTCCCTGCGGATTTACGAGCACTCAAACGACCGAAAAGATTTGTCAACAAATTGAGTAGAAGCGAGGCTGTTTTCGACTTCACCCACATCCAGGGAACAGATGACACGAATGTAGCTCCCACGTCAATTCAATAACATAAATATGCTTTACTAGGAGTGAAAATAACGATTTCCCTGCGGATTTACGAGCACTCACACGACCGAAAAGATTTGTCAACAAATTGTGTAGAAGCGAGGCTGTTTTCGACTTCACCCATATCCCGGGAGCGAGTGACACGAATGTAACTCTCACATATATTCAATAACAGAAATATGCTTTACTAGGAGTGACAATAACGATTTCCCTGCGGATTTACGAGCACTCAAACGACCGAAAAGATTTGTCAACAACGTGAGTAGAAGCGAGGCTGTTTTCGACTTCACCAATATCCAGGGAACAGATGACACGAATGTAGCTCCCACATCAATTCAATAACAGAAATATGCTTTACTAGAAGTGAAAATAACGATTTCCCTGCGGAATTACGAGCACTCAAACGACCGAAAAGATTTGTCAACAACGTGAGTAGAAGCGAGGCTGTTTTCGACTTCACCCATATCCCGGGAACGAGTGACACGAATGTAGCTCCCACGTCAATTCAATAACATAAATATGCTTTACTAGGAGTGAAAATAACGATTTCCCTGCGGATTTACGAGCACTCAAACGACCGAAAAGATTTGTCAACAAATTGAGTAGAAGCGAGGCTGTTTTCGACTTCACCCACATCCAGGGAACAGATGACACGAATGTAGCTCCCACGTCAATTCAATAACATAAATATGCTTTACTAGGAGTGAAAATAACGATTTCCCTGCGGATTTACGAGCACTCACACGACCGAAAAGATTTGTCAACAAATTGTGTAGAAGCGAGGCTGTTTTCGACTTCACCCATATCCCGGGAGCGAGTGACACGAATGTAACTCTCACATATATTCAATAACAGAAATATGCTTTACTAGGAGTGACAATAACGATTTCCCTGCGGATTTACGAGCACTCAAACGACCGAAAAGATTTGTCAACAACGTGAGTAGAAGCGAGGCTGTTTTCGACTTCACCAATATCCAGGGAACAGATGACACGAATGTAGCTCCCACATCAATTCAATAACAGAAATATGCTTTACTAGAAGTGAAAATAACGATTTCCCTGCGGAATTACGAGCACTCAAACGACCGAAAAGATTTGTCAACAAATTGAGTAGAAGCGAGGCTGTTTTCGACTTCACCCACATCCAGGGAACAGATGACACGAATGTAGCTCCCACGTCAATTCAATAACATAAATATGCTTTACTAGGAGTGAAAATAACGATTTCCCTGCGGATTTACGAGCACTCAAACGACCGAAAAGATTTGTCAACAAATTGAGTAGAAGCGAGGCTGTTTTCGACTTCACCCACATCCAGGGAACAGATGACACGAATGTAGCTCCCACGTCAATTCAATAACATAAATATGCTTTACTAGGAGTGAAAATAACGATTTCCCTGCGGATTTACGAGCACTCACACGACCGAAAAGATTTGTCAACAAATTGACTAGAAGCGAGGCTGTTTTCGACTTCACCCATATCCCGGGAACGAGTGACACGAATGTAACTCCCACATATATTCAATAACATAAATATGCTTTACTAGGAGTGAAAATAACGATTTCCCTGCGGATTTACGAGCACTCAAACGACCGAAAAGATTTGTCAACAACGTGACTAGAAGCGAGGCTGTTTTCGACTTCACCCATATCCCGGGAACGAGTGACACGAATGTAACTCCCACATATATTCAATAACAGAAATATGCTTTACTAGGAGTGAAAATAACGATTTCCCTGCGGATTTACGAGCACTCAAACGACCGAAAAGATTTGTCAACAACGTGAGTAGAAGCGAGGCTGTTTTCGACTTCACCCATATCCCGGGAACGAGTGACACGAATGTAACTCCCACATATATTCAATAACAGAAATATGCTTTACTAGGAGTGAAAATAACGATTTCCCTGCGGATTTACGAGCACTCAAACGACCGAAAAGATTTGTCAACAACGTGAGTAGAAACGAGGCTGTTTTCGACTTCACCCATATCCAGGGAACAGATGACACGAATGTAGCTCCCACATCAATTCAATAACAGAAATATGCTTTACTAGAAGTGAAAATAACGATTTCCCTGCGGATTTACGAGCACTCAAACGACCGAAAAGATTTGTCAACAAATTGAGTAGAAGCGAGGCTGTTTTCGACTTCACCCACATCCAGGGAACAGATGACACGAATGTAGCTCCCACGTCAATTCAATAACATAAATATGCTTTACTAGGAGTGAAAATAACGATTTCCCTGCGGATTTACGAGCACTCACACGACCGAAAAGATTTGTCAACAAATTGTGTAGAAGCGAGGCTGTTTTCGACTTCACCCATATCCCGGGAGCGAGTGACACGAATGTAACTCTCACATATATTCAATAACAGAAATATGCTTTACTAGGAGTGACAATAACGATTTCCCTGCGGATTTACGAGCACTCAAACGACCGAAAAGATTTGTCAACAACGTGAGTAGAAGCGAGGCTGTTTTCGACTTCACCAATATCCAGGGAACAGATGACACGAATGTAGCTCCCACATCAATTCAATAACAGAAATATGCTTTACTAGAAGTGAAAATAACGATTTCCCTGCGGAATTACGAGCACTCAAACGACCGAAAAGATTTGTCAACAAATTGAGTAGAAGCGAGGCTGTTTTCGACTTCACCCACATCCAGGGAACAGATGACACGAATGTAGCTCCCACGTCAATTCAATAACATAAATATGCTTTACTAGGAGTGAAAATAACGATTTCCCTGCGGATTTACGAGCACTCACACGACCGAAAAGATTTGTCAACAAATTGAGTAGAAGCGAGGCTGTTTTCGACTTCACCCATATCCCGGGAGCGAGTGACACGAATGTAACTCTCACATATATTCAATAACAGAAATATGCTTTACTAGGAGTGACAATAACGATTTCCCTGCGGATTTACGAGCACTCAAACGACCGAAAAGATTTGTCAACAACGTGAGTAGAAGCGAGGCTGTTTTCGACTTCACCAATATCCAGGGAACAGATGACACGAATGTAGCTCCCACATCAATTTAATAACAGAAATATGCTTTACTAGGAGTGAAAATAACGATTTCCCTGCGGATTTACGAGCACTCAAACGACCGAAAAGATTTGTCAACAAATTGAGTAGAAGCGAGGCTGTTTTCGACTTCACCCATATCCCGGGAACGAGTGACACTAATGTAGCTCCCACATCAATTCAATAACATAAATATGCTTTACTAGGAGTGAAAATAACGATTTCCCTCCGGATTTACGAGCACTCAAACGACCGAAAAGATTTGTCAACAAATTGAGTAGAAGCGAGGCTGTTTTCGACTTTACCCATATCCCGGGAACGAGTGACACGAATGTAACTCCCACATATATTCAATAACAGAAATATGCTTTACTAGGAGTGAAAATAACGATTTCCCTGCGGATTTACGAGCACTCAAACGACCGAAAAGATTTGTCAACAACGTGAGTAGAAGCGAGGCTGTTTTCGACTTCACCCATATCCAGGGAACAGATGACACGAATGTAGCTCCCACATCAATTCAATAACAGAAATATGCTTTACTAGGAGTGAAAATAACGATTTCCCTGCGGATTTACGAGCACTCGAACGACCGAATAGATTTGTCAATAAATTGAGTAGAAGCGAGGCTGTTTTCGACTTCACCCATATCCAGGGAACAGATGACACGAATGTAGCTCCCACGTCAATTCAATAACATAAATATGCTTTACTAGGAGTGAAAATAACGATTTCCCTGCGGATTTACGAGCACTCAAACGACCGAAAAGATTTGTCAACAAATTGAGTAGAAGCGAGGCTGTTTTCGACTTCACCCACATCCAGGGAACAGATGACACGAATGTAGCTCCCACGTCAATTCAATAACATAAATATGCTTTACTAGGAGTGAAAATAACGATTTCCCTGCGGATTTACGAGCACTCAAACGACCGAAAAGATTTGTCAACAAATTGAGTAGAAGCGAGGCTGTTTTCGACTTCACCCACATCCAGGGAACAGATGACACGAATGTAGCTCCCACGTCAATTCAATAACATAAATATGCTTTACTAGGAGTGAAAATAACGATTTCCCTGCGGATTTACGAGCACTCAAACGACCGAAAAGATTTGTCAACAAATTGAGTAGAAGCGAGGCTGTTTTCGACTTCACCCATATCCAGGGAACAGATGACACGAATGTAGCTCCCACATCAATTCAATAACAGAAATATGCTTTACTAGGAGTGAAAATAACGATTTCCCTGCGGATTTACGAGCACTCAAACGACCGAAAAGAATTGTTAACAACGTGAGTAGAAGCGAGGCTGTTTTCGACTTCACCCATATCCAGGGAACAGATGACACGAATGTAGCTCCCACATCAATTCAATAACAGAAATATGCTTTACTAAGAGTGAAAATAACGATTTCCCTGCGGATTTACGAGCACTCAAACGACCGAAAAGAATTGTTAACAACGTGAGTAGAAGCGAGGCTGTTTTCGACTTCACCCATATCCAGGGAACAGATGACACGAATGTAGCTCCCACATCTATTCAATAACAGAAATATGCTTTACTAGGAGTGAAAATAACGATTTCCCTGCGGATTTACGAGCACTCAAACGACCGAAAAGATTTGTCAACAAATTGAGTAGAAGCGAGGCTGTTCTCGACTTCACCCATATCCAGGGAACAGATGACACGAATGTAGCTCCCACATCAATTCAATAACAGAAATATGCTTTACTAGGAGTGAAAATAACGATTTCCCTGCGGATTTACGAGCACTCAAACGACCGAAAAGATTTGTCAACAAATTGAGTAGAAGCGAGGCTGTTTTTGACTTCACCCATATCCCGGGAACGAGTGACACGAATGTAACTCCCACATATATTCAATAACAGAAATATGCTTTACTAGGAGTGAAAATAACGATTTCCCTGCGGATTTACGAGCACTCAAACGACCGAAAAGATTTGTCAACAACGTGAGTAGAAGCGAGGCTGTTTTCGACTTCACCCATATCCAGGGAACAGATGACACGAATGTAGCTCCCACATCAATTCAATAACAGAAATATGCTTTACTAGGAGTGAAAATAACGATTTCCCTGCGGATTTACGAGCACTCAAACGACCGAAAAGAATTGTTAACAACGTGAGTAGAAGCGAGGCTGTTTTCGACTTCACCCATATCCAGGGAACAGATGACACGAATGTAGCTCCCACATCTATTCAATAACAGAAATATGCTTTACTAGGAGTGAAAATAACGATTTCCCTGCGGATTTACGAGCACTCAAACGACCGAAAAGATTTGTCAACAAATTGAGTAGAAGCGAGGCTGTTTTCGACTTCACCCATATCCAGGGAACAGATGACACGAATGTAGCTCCCACATCAATTCAATAACAGAAATATGCTTTACTAGGAGTGAAAATAACGATTTCCCTGCGGATTTACGAGCACTCAAACGACCGAAAAGAATTGTTAACAACGTGAGTAGAAGCGAGGCTGTTTTCGACTTCACCCATATCCAGGGAACAGATGACACGAATGTAGCTCCCACATCAATTCAATAACAGAAATATGCTTTACTAGGAGTGAAAATAACGATTTCCCTGCGGATTTACGAGCACTCAAACGACCGAAAAGATTTGTCAACAAATTGAGTAGAAGCGAGGCTGTTTTTGACTTCACCCATATCCCGGGAACGAGTGACACGAATGTAACTCCCACATATATTCAATAACAGAAATATGCTTTACTAGGAGTGAAAATAACGATTTCCCTGCGGATTTACGAGCACTCAAACGACCGAAAAGATTTGTCAACAACGTGAGTAGAAGCGAGGCTGTTTTCGACTTCACCCATATCCAGGGAACAGATGACACGAATGTAGCTCCCACATCAATTCAATAACAGAAATATGCTTTACTAGGAGTGAAAATAACGATTTCCCTGCGGATTTACGAGCACTCAAACGACCGAAAAGAATTGTTAACAACGTGAGTAGAAGCGAGGCTGTTTTCGACTTCACCCATATCCAGGGAACAGATGACACGAATGTAGCTCCCACATCTATTCAATAACAGAAATATGCTTTACTAGGAGTGAAAATAACGATTTCCCTGCGGATTTACGAGCACTCAAACGACCGAAAAGATTTGTCAACAAATTGAGTAGAAGCGAGGCTGTTTTCGACTTCACCCATATCCAGGGAACAGATGACACGAATGTAGCTCCCACATCAATTCAATAACAGAAATATGCTTTACTAGGAGTGAAAATAACGATTTCCCTGCGGATTTACGAGCACTCAAACGACCGAAAAGAATTGTTAACAACGTGAGTAGAAGCGAGGCTGTTTTCGACTTCACCCATATCCAGGGAACAGATGACACGAATGTAGCTCCCACATCAATTCAATAACAGAAATATGCTTTACTAGGAGTGAAAATAACGATTTCCCTGCGGATTTACGAGCACTCAAACGACCGAAAAGATTTGTCAACAAATTGAGTAGAAGCGAGGCTGTTTTTAACTTCACCCATATCCCGGGAACGAGTGACACGAATGTAACTCCCACATATATTCAATAACAGAAATATGCTTTACTAGGAGTGAAAATAACGATTTCCCTGCGGATTTACGAGCACTCAAACGACCGAAAAGATTTGTCAACAAATTGAGTAGAAGCGAGGCTGTTTTCGACTTCACCCACATCCAGGGAACAGATGACACGAATGTAGCTCCCACGTCAATTCAATAACATAAATATGCTTTACTAGGAGTGAAAATAACGATTTCCCTGCGGATTTACGAGCACTCAAACGACCGAAAAAATTTGTCAACAACGTGAGTAGAAGCGAGGCTGTTTTCGACTTCACCCATATCCAGGGAACAGATGACACGAATGTAGCTCCCACATCAATTCAATAACAGAAATATGCTTTACTAGGAATGAAAATAACGATTTCCCTGCGGATTTACGAGCACTCAAACGACCGAAAAGATTTGTCAACAACGTTAGTAGAAGCGAGGCTGTTTTCGACTTCACCCATATCCCGGGAACGAGTGACACGAATGTAACTCCCACATCCATTCAATAACAGAAATACGCTTTACTAGGAGTGAAAATAACGATTTCCCCGCGGATTTACGAGCACTCAAACGACCGAAAAGATTTGTCAACAACGTGAGTAGAAGCGAGGCTGTTTTCGACTTCACCCATATCCAGGGAACAGATGACACGAATGTAGCTCCCACATCAATTCAATAACAGAAATATGCTTTACTAGGAGTGAAAATAACGATTTCCCTGCGGATTTACGAGCACTCAAACGACCGAAAAGATTTGTCAACAAATTGAGTAGAAGCGAGGCTGTTTTCGACTTCACCCACATCCAGGGAACAGATGACACGAATGTAGCTCCCACGTCAATTCAATAACATAAATATGCTTTACTAGGAGTGAAAATAACGATTTCCCTGCGGATTTACGAGCACTCAAACGACCGAAAAAATTTGTCAACAACGTGAGTAGAAGCGAGGCTGTTTTCGACTTCACCCATATCCAGGGAACAGATGACACGAATGTAGCTCCCACATCAATTCAATAACAGAAATATGCTTTACTAGGAGTGAAAATAACGATTTCCCTGCGGATTTACGAGCACTCAAACGACCGAAAAGATTTGTCAACAACGTGAGTGAAGCGAGGCTGTTTTCGACTTCACCCATATCCCGGGAACGAGTGACACGAATGTAACTCCCACATCCATTCAATAACAGAAATACGCTTTACTAGGAGTGAAAATAACGATTTCCCTGCGGATTTACGAGCACCCAAACGACC
This sequence comes from Pristionchus mayeri, assembly GCA_036245805.1. Classification (NCBI taxonomy): domain Eukaryota; kingdom Metazoa; phylum Nematoda; class Chromadorea; order Rhabditida; family Neodiplogasteridae; genus Pristionchus; species Pristionchus mayeri. The sequence continues at coordinate 39,609,555 of BTRK01000001.1, read as the reverse complement.
GAAAAGATTTGTCAACAACGTGAGTAGAAGCGAGGCTGTTTTCGACTTCACCCATATCCAGGGAACAGATGACACGAATGTAGCTCCCACATCAATTCAATAACAGAAATATGCTTTACTAGGAGTGAAAATAACGATTAGATTTGTCTTTTCGGTCGTTTGAGTGCTCGTAAATCCGCAGGTAAATCGTTATTTTCACTCCTAGTAAAGCATATTTCTGTTATTGAAGTGATGTGGGAGCTACATTCGTGTCATCTGTTCCCTGGATATGGGTGAAGTCGAAAACAGCCTCGCTTCTACTCACGTTGTTGACAAATCTTTTCGGTCGTTTGAGTGCTCGTAAATCCGCAGGGAAATCGTTATTTTCACTCCTAGTAAAGCGTATTTCTGTTATTGAATAGATGTGGGAGTTACATTCGTGTCACTCGTTCCCGGGATATGGGTGAAGTCGAAAACAGCCTCGCTTCTACTCACGTTGTTGACAAATCTTTTCGGTCGTTTGAGTGCTCGTAATTCCGCAGGGAAATCGTTATTTTCACTCCTAGTAAAGCATATTTCTGTTATTGAATAGATGTGGGAGTTACATTCGTGTCACTCGTTCCCTGGATATGGGTGAAGTCGAAAACAGCCTCGCTTCTACTCAATTTGTTGACAAATTTTATTTATTTATTTATTTATCGTACACCGCAAGGGCGCTTCATCAAGTATAGAGTGTTCGAGAAAATAATTAGGGTTAGGGAAGATAATGGGGGGAGGGTAGATCTTCCGAATCACAAGAAAGAGAGAGTGGCGAGGGGAGGGAGCCTCGTGAGCGGTAGGAGTGGCCGCTTGTCCAATGTATATCGTATTGGAGACTTGTGTGACAGGAGATCGGAGGAGATCGAAGGGGGATGAGAATGGTTGGGGAAGGGTTGAGAAGAGAAAAAGGAGAGGAAAGGTCGGAGGGGGGATGGTGGTAAGGATAGATGCTAAAGATTTCTAATTTCAATTCCAAGAGTACACAGAAGATTAGGGTGAATTAGCAAATAGTGCTTAATAGTCTCGATCGACAATAGAGGATTGCAAATTAAGTGGAGCTTATTTAGGAATCTAGCTGTTCTATGAGCAAACGATGCTTTCAATTTTTCCCTTCGGAAAGGGGGAATGTGAAGAACAAAGGCACTATGACGTCTGCTAATAGTCCTATATGTATAGAAATTACATACTGACAACTCAACAGCGTTAGCGAAAATTTTAAGAGCTAGCACTATGTCAATGACAACACGGAGAACATAAAGAGAGCGTAGAGAATATAGGGCTAATCGATCAGAATAAGAGGGAAAAGAGATGTCTGTTCGAGAGCAACGATAATATAATAGCCTACTAAATAGATGTTGAACTTTCTCTAATTTGCGGATACAACCAGATGAGGAGGGAGACCAGACGGGAGAGCCGTATTCTAGTATGGGAAGGATAAAAGATTTGAAAGCAGATATGCATGGGACAACTATTGTACAGCTGATACTACGGAAAAGTAAATAGACTAATGAAGACGCCTTATGACAAACAGTCTGGATGTGAGAGTCAAAATGTAAGAGAGGATCAATATAAACACCTAGATCACGGATTGACTGCGTTACTACAAAATTGCAAGAGATTAAGGAATAGCTAGTACAGGGATTGTTTTTGCCTATATGTAATACGTTGCATTTCTTTTCAGCAACTTCTAACTGCCATTTTTCGCAGTATTCTAGGAACCCATTAATACCCGATTGAAGTTGAGAGGGGGAATCAGAGGAGAGAGTGGATCGAAAGTAGTGAAGAGCTTGATGTCATCAGCAAAAAGCCGACAATTTAGTTTTGGAAAGGGGGAGAAAACTGAAGGGAGATCGAAAGTGAATAGCAAAAAGAGGAGAGGCCCAAGAACTGTGCCCTGTGGAACACCTGAGATCACTTGTCTCTCAGAAGAGAGAGAGCTGCCGATTCGAACTCTGAAGATCCTATTGGAAAGATATCCTGTAATCCAATTCAACAAACAGCCACGAATGCCTAGCAATTGTAATTTGAATAATAGCTTAGGATGGGAAACCTTATCAAAAGCTTTGGCTAGATCAATATATGCATCGGTACAATAATCACGATCGAGGGAATCACGCCAATTTTGAGTACACTCCAAGTTGGGTAACAGTAGAGCGTTTAGAGAGAAAGCCATGTTGTTCGGGAGGGATAATCTTATGAAAGTTGCACCAGCGGATAATCTTAGGCTTGAGTATTCTTTCCATTATTTTGGAAGGAATGGGAGTGAGACTGATAGGGCGATAATCCGATACCGAGGAAGGCGAGGAAATTTTTGGGATTGGAATAATAATAGAGGATTTCCACAAGGATGGAATATCACCTAGCATAATACTATAATTGAAAATATGCGCCAGAGGAGCAGACAAAGATCGGAAGCAATTTTTAAGAATGATAGATGGGATGGAGTCAGATGGGAGCGAACAGGATGAAGATACTTTCCTCAGAAGAAAAGAGACATCGTGAGGAAGGACGACTGATAAAGGAATGGTTTGCGAAACGAGGGTAGGGCAAGATGGAAGGGACCCGTCATCACGAGTATATACAGAAGTGAAATAATCGGCAAGGGATTCAGCCTTTAGAGAATTGCACGTGATGACAGATCCGTCCATCGCCACGAGGGACGGAATGGAGAGACCTTTAGACTTGAAACGAGTGGATACATAGCGGTAGAATGATCGACTATGATTACTGGCAAGTAACCGATTCTCGTAGCAACGAACGTACTTACGTATTTCTTTATCTAATTTATGTGAAACTAAGAGAAACTGAGAATGCACAGGGCGAAGATGAATTTTGTTGAAAAGTGTTGTGTGCAAGAAGAGACCTAATGTGGGGAGGATAGTGATCAGAGGAGAGGGAAATCTTCTTGAGAGGAATAAACGCAGGGAAGAGGCCAGTTACAAGCGAGACGAATCGGTTATACAGGTCTGAGAAATCGGTACAATCAGAAAGTGTTTCCTCCCAATTCAACTCGAGTAGTGCACTGTCGAGACCAGAGAAGTCAGTTTTACGAAAATCGAATGAATGCACTACTACGGGCTGATCAAGGGGGGAATTGAAGTCAAAGTTAATCGTAGAGTGGTCAGAATTTTTAAAAGGAGCTGATAAGCAGCAATTGGATACTACTCCGGGAGGTGATAGGATAATATCAAGGAAATGATTGTTTAGGGAAGGGGAGGGAACCATCTGGGTGAGATCAAGATCAATGGAGAGGTCAACTAAGCATGAAGCTTGGGAAGAGAGCACGCCAGGAGCAGACCAATCAATATGCAAATTTAGGTCGCCTAGTACAACCATTTGATGCTGGACTGTAACCAGGGAAGAGATAAAATCAAATAAATGAGTATTTTGAGCAGTGGTTGTGCTGGGAGGCCTATACAAAAGTATAAAACGTGTAGGGACAAAAGTTGTGGGTGGATGCACATCGATCGCAAGAATGTCACTAGAGACTGACGAATTGATAGCAACTCGGGAACAGGGGAGGTGGTCACGAACGAGGAGACAGACACCGCCCCCACGACGAGGACGATCACAACGGAAGATGAGATAAGGGAAGGAAAGTAGGAGCTCAGTGTCTAATATCTTGGAAGAGAGCCAAGTCTCTGTTACAAAGATGAGGTCGGGCTTATCAATAGAGAGAATAGCATGCAAATCAGGAAGCTTGTTACAGAGTGATCGAGAGTTGAATAACGAACATCGCAGAGAGATGGGAAGGATTGTAGAAAGCGGCGGATCACGAGGATCGAGTGGGGGAAAAGAGGGAGGGGAGAGAGTATTGGGGATGGAGAGGGGACAGACGTAGAGAGGGGGGAGATGGGAAGAGGGGAGAGCGTCTGTTGAAAAGGAGAGACAGTCAAGGGAGGAAGTCAAAGAATGGCCAGAATCGGGTGGTGGTGTACGAGTAATTAGTTTCCCTGAGTCGGGAGGCGAGTGCGGACACCGGAACGGATGTCATCCTTGTGCCACAGCTCATCGCGGTAATACACGAAGGGACAACCCGAATCCTGAGCGCGCATAGCCTTGAGTGACTCTCTCATCTCCTTGCTTCTCTCTCTCTCTTCCCGAATCTGCGATTTACGAATGTATATACCTCTGAACTCTTCGTTCTTGCGGAGATCAGAGGCATTTTTCAGAGCAGTCAAGAGGTGAGAGTGAGAAGGAAGCACCACTTTAAGGAGACGGGGATTGTCGCCTGGCTTGCCCATTCTATACACCATCTGAGGGGAAGCCTCTACGTGAAGTAGGGCCAGAGAAATTCCAACAGACTTGGCATCGCCAGCCAATCTCTCTTCAATATTCAGAGAAGAATCGGCCTCGGGGATTCCCGAGATCACAAGCGAACGAGCCCTCAGATGAGCTTCGACTGGGTCAAATCTTTTCGGTCGTTTGAGTGCTCGTAAATCCGCAGGGAAATCGTTATTTTCACTCCTAGTAAAGCATATTTCTGTTATTGAATTGATGTGGGAGTTACATTCGTGTCACTCGTTCCCGGGATATGGGTGAAGTCGAAAACAGCCTCGCTTCTACTCAATTTGTTGACAAATCTTTTCGGTCGTTTGAGTGCTCGTAAATCCGCAGGGAAATCGTTCTTTTCACTCCTAGTAAAGCATATTTCTGTTACTGAATAGATGTGGGAGTTACATTCGTGTCACTCGTTCCCGGGATATGGGTGAAGTCGAAAACAGCCTCGCTTCTACTCAATTTGTTGACAAATCTTTTCGGTCGTTTGAGTGCTCGTAAATCCGCAGGGAAATCGTTATTTTCACTCCTTGTAAAGCATATTTCTGTTATTGAATAGATGTGGGAATTACATTCGTGTCACTCGTTCCCGGGATATGGGTGAAGTCGAAAACAGCCTCGCTTCTACTCAATTTGTTGACAAATCTTTTCGGTCGTTTGAGTGCTCGTAAATCCGCAGGGAAATCGTTATTTTCACTCCTAGTAAAGCATATTTCTGTTATTGAATTGATGTGGGAGTTACATTCGTGTCACTCGTTCCCTGGATATGGGTGAAGTCGAAAACAGCCTCGCTTCTACTCAATTTGTTGACAAATCTTTTCGGTCGTTTGAGTGCTCGTAAATCCGCAGGGAAATCGTTATTTTCACTCCTAGTAAAGCATATTTCTGTTATTGAATGGATGTGGGAGTTACATTCGTGTCACTCGTTCCCGGGATATGGGTGAAGTCGAAAACAGCCTCGCTTCTACTCAATTTGTTGACAAATCTTTTCGGTCGTTTGAGTGCTCGTAAATCCGCAGGGAAATCGTTATTTTCACTCCTTGTAAAGCATATTTCTGTTATTGAATAGATGTGGGAGTTACATTCGTGTCACTCGTTCCCGGGATATGGGTGAAGTCGAAAACAGCCTCGCTTCTACTCAATTTGTTGACAAATCTTTTCGGTCGTTTGAGTGCTCGTAAATCCGCAGGGAAATCGTTATTTTCACTCCTTGTAAAGCATATTTCTGTTATTGAATAGATGTGGGAGTTACATTCGTGTCACTCGTTCCCGGGATATGGGTGAAGTCGAAAACAGCCTCGCTTCTACTCAATTTGTTGACAAATCTTTTCGGTCGTTTGAGTGCTCGTAAATCCGCAGGGAAATCGTTATTTTCACTCCTTGTAAAGCATATTTCTGTTATTGAATAGATGTGGGAGTTACATTCGTGTCACTCGTTCCCGGGATATGGGTGAAGTCGAAAACAGCCTCGCTTCTACTCAATTTGTTGACAAATCTTTTCGGTCGTTTGAGTGCTCGTAAATCCGCAGGGAAATCGTTATTTTCACTCCTAGTAAAGCATATTTCTGTTATTGAATTGATGTGGGAGTTACATTCGTGTCATTCGTTCCCGGGATATGGGTGAAGTCGAAAACAGCCTCGCTTCTACTCAATTTGTTGACAAATCTTTTCGGTCGTTTGAGTGCTCGTAAATCCGCAGGGAAATCGTTATTTTCACTCCTAGTAAAGCATATTTCTGTTATTGAATAGATGTGGGAGTTACATTCGTGTCACTCGTTCCCGGGATATGGGTGAAGTCGAAAACAGCCTCGCTTCTACTCAATTTGTTGACAAATCTTTTCGGTCGTTTGAGTGCTCGTAAATCCGCAGGGAAATCGTTATTTTCACTCCTAGTAAAGCATATTTCTGTTATTGAATTGATGTGGGAGTTACATTCGTGTCACTCGTTCCCTGGATATGGGTGAAGTCGAAAACAGCCTCGCTTCTACTCAATTTGTTGACAAATCTTTTCGGTCGTTTGAGTGCTCGTAAATCCGCAGGGAAATCGTTATTTTCACTCCTAGTAAAGCATATTTCTGTTATTGAATGGATGTGGGAGTTACATTCGTGTCACTCGTTCCCGGGATATGGGTGAAGTCGAAAACAGCCTCGCTTCTACTCAATTTGTTGACAAATCTTTTCGGTCGTTTGAGTGCTCGTAAATCCGCAGGGAAATCGTTATTTTCACTCCTTGTAAAGCATATTTCTGTTATTGAATAGATGTGGGAGTTACATTCGTGTCACTCGTTCCCGGGATATGGGTGAAGTCGAAAACAGCCTCGCTTCTACTCAATTTGTTGACAAATCTTTTCGGTCGTTTGAGTGCTCGTAAATCCGCAGGGAAATCGTTATTTTCACTCCTTGTAAAGCATATTTCTGTTATTGAATAGATGTGGGAGCTACATTCGTGTCATCTGTTCCCTGGATATGGATGAAGTCGAAAACAGCCTCGCTTCTACTCAATTTGTTGACAAATCTTTTCGGTCGTTTGAGTGCTCGTAAATCCGCAGGGAAATCGTTATTTTCACTCCTTGTAAAGCATATTTCTGTTATTGAATAGATGTGGGAGTTACATTCGTGTCACTCGTTCCCGGGATATGGGTGAAGTCGAAAACAGCCTCGCTTCTACTCAATTTGTTGACAAATCTTTTCGGTCGTTTGAGTGCTCGTAAATCCGCAGGGAAATCGTTATTTTCACTCCTAGTAAAGCATATTTCTGTTATTGAATTGATGTGGGAGTTACATTCGTGTCATTCGTTCCCGGGATATGGGTGAAGTCGAAAACAGCCTCGCTTCTACTCAATTTGTTGACAAATCTTTTCGGTCGTTTGAGTGCTCGTAAATCCGCAGGGAAATCGTTATTTTCACTCCTAGTAAAGCATATTTCTGTTATTGAATAGATGTGGGAGTTACATTCGTGTCACTCGTTCCCGGGATATGGGTGAAGTCGAAAACAGCCTCGCTTCTACTCAATTTGTTGACAAATCTTTTCGGTCGTTTGAGTGCTCGTAAATCCGCAGGGAAATCGTTATTTTCACTCCTAGTAAAGCATATTTCTGTTATTGAATTGATGTGGGAGTTACATTCGTGTCACTCGTTCCCTGGATATGGGTGAAGTCGAAAACAGCCTCGCTTCTACTCAATTTGTTGACAAATCTTTTCGGTCGTTTGAGTGCTCGTAAATCCGCAGGGAAATCGTTATTTTCACTCCTAGTAAAGCATATTTCTGTTATTGAATGGATGTGGGAGTTACATTCGTGTCACTCGTTCCCGGGATATGGGTGAAGTCGAAAACAGCCTCGCTTCTACTCAATTTGTTGACAAATCTTTTCGGTCGTTTGAGTGCTCGTAAATCCGCAGGGAAATCGTTATTTTCACTCCTTGTAAAGCATATTTCTGTTATTGAATAGATGTGGGAGTTACATTCGTGTCACTCGTTCCCGGGATATGGGTGAAGTCGAAAACAGCCTCGCGTCTACTCAATTTGTTGACAAATCTTTTCGGTCGTTTGAGTGCTCGTAAATCCGCAGGGAAATCGTTATTTTCACTCCTAGTAAAGCATATTTCTGTTATTGAATTGATGTGGGAGTTACATTCGTGTCACTCGTTCCCGGGATATGGGTGAAGTCGAAAACAGCCTCGCTTCTACTCAATTTGTTGACAAATCTTTTCGGTCGTTTGAGTGCTCGTAAATCCGCAGGGAAATCGTTATTTTCACTCCTAGTAAAGCATATTTCTGTTATTGAATTGATGTGGGAGTTACATTCGTGTCACTCGTTCCCTGGATATGGGTGAAGTCGAAAACAGCCTCGCTTCTACTCAATTTGTTGACAAATCTTTTCGGTCGTTTGAGTGCTCGTAAATCCGCAGGGAAATCGTTATTTTCACTCCTAGTAAAGCATATTTCTGTTATTGAATGGATGTGGGAGTTACATTCGTGTCACTCGTTCCCGGGATATGGGTGAAGTCGAAAACAGCCTCGCTTCTACTCAATTTGTTGACAAATCTTTTCGGTCGTTTGAGTGCTCGTAAATCCGCAGGGAAATCGTTATTTTCACTCCTTGTAAAGCATATTTCTGTTATTGAATAGATGTGGGAGTTACATTCGTGTCACTCGTTCCCGGGATATGGGTGAAGTCGAAAACAGCCTCGCGTCTACTCAATTTGTTGACAAATCTTTTCGGTCGTTTGAGTGCTCGTAAATCCGCAGGGAAATCGTTATTTTCACTCCTTGTAAAGCATATTTCTGTTATTGAATAGATGTGGGAGTTACATTCGTGTCACTCGTTCCCGGGATATGGGTGAAGTCGAAAACAGCCTCGCTTCTACTCAATTTGTTGACAAATCTTTTCGGTCGTTTGAGTGCTCGTAAATCCGCAGGGAAATCGTTATTTTCACTCCTAGTAAAGCATATTTCTGTTATTGAATTGATGTGGGAGTTACATTCGTGTCACTCGTTCCCTGGATATGGGTGAAGTCGAAAACAGCCTCGCTTCTACTCAATTTGTTGACAAATCTTTTCGGTCGTTTGAGTGCTCGTAAATCCGCAGGGAAATCGTTATTTTCACTCCTAGTAAAGCATATTTCTGTTATTGAATGGATGTGGGAGTTACATTCGTGTCACTCGTTCCCGGGATATGGGTGAAGTCGAAAACAGCCTCGCTTCTACTCAATTTGTTGACAAATCTTTTCGGTCGTTTGAGTGCTCGTAAATCCGCAGGGAAATCGTTATTTTCACTCCTTGTAAAGCATATTTCTGTTATTGAATAGATGTGGGAGTTACATTCGTGTCACTCGTTCCCGGGATATGGGTGAAGTCGAAAACAGCCTCGCGTCTACTCAATTTGTTGACAAATCTTTTCGGTCGTTTGAGTGCTCGTAAATCCGCAGGGAAATCGTTATTTTCACTCCTTGTAAAGCATATTTCTGTTATTGAATAGATGTGGGAGTTACATTCGTGTCACTCGTTCCCGGGATATGGGTGAAGTCGAAAACAGCCTCGCTTCTACTCAATTTGTTGACAAATCTTTTCGGTCGTTTGAGTGCTCGTAAATCCGCAGGGAAATCGTTATTTTCACTCCTAGTAAAGCATATTTCTGTTATTGAATTGATGTGGGAGTTACATTCGTGTCACTCGTTCCCGGGATATGGGTGAAGTCGAAAACAGCCTCGCTTCTACTCAATTTGTTGACAAATCTTTTCGGTCGTTTGAGTGCTCGTAAATCCGCAGGGAAATCGTTATTTTCACTCCTAGTAAAGCATATTTCTGTTATTGAATTGATGTGGGAGTTACATTCGTGTCACTCGTTCCCTGGATATGGGTGAAGTCGAAAACAGCCTCGCTTCTACTCAATTTGTTGACAAATCTTTTCGGTCGTTTGAGTGCTCGTAAATCCGCAGGGAAATCGTTATTTTCACTCCTAGTAAAGCATATTTCTGTTATTGAATGGATGTGGGAGTTACATTCGTGTCACTCGTTCCCGGGATATGGGTGAAGTCGAAAACAGCCTCGCTTCTACTCAATTTGTTGACAAATCTTTTCGGTCGTTTGAGTGCTCGTAAATCCGCAGGGAAATCGTTATTTTCACTCCTTGTAAAGCATATTTCTGTTATTGAATAGATGTGGGAGTTACATTCGTGTCACTCGTTCCCGGGATATGGGTGAAGTCGAAAACAGCCTCGCGTCTACTCAATTTGTTGACAAATCTTTTCGGTCGTTTGAGTGCTCGTAAATCCGCAGGGAAATCGTTATTTTCACTCCTTGTAAAGCATATTTCTGTTATTGAATAGATGTGGGAGTTACATTCGTGTCACTCGTTCCCGGGATATGGGTGAAGTCGAAAACAGCCTCGCTTCTACTCAATTTGTTGACAAATCTTTTCGGTCGTTTGAGTGCTCGTAAATCCGCAGGGAAATCGTTATTTTCACTCCTAGTAAAGCATATTTCTGTTATTGAATTGATGTGGGAGTTACATTCGTGTCACTCGTTCCCTGGATATGGGTGAAGTCGAAAACAGCCTCGCTTCTACTCAATTTGTTGACAAATCTTTTCGGTCGTTTGAGTGCTCGTAAATCCGCAGGGAAATCGTTATTTTCACTCCTAGTAAAGCATATTTCTGTTATTGAATGGATGTGGGAGTTACATTCGTGTCACTCGTTCCCGGGATATGGGTGAAGTCGAAAACAGCCTCGCTTCTACTCAATTTGTTGACAAATCTTTTCGGTCGTTTGAGTGCTCGTAAATCCGCAGGGAAATCGTTATTTTCACTCCTTGTAAAGCATATTTCTGTTATTGAATAGATGTGGGAGTTACATTCGTGTCACTCGTTCCCGGGATATGGGTGAAGTCGAAAACAGCCTCGCTTCTACTCAATTTGTTGACAAATCTTTTCGGTCGTTTGAGTGCTCGTAAATCCGCAGGGAAATCGTTATTTTCACTCCTAGTAAAGCATATTTCTGTTATTGAATTGATGTGGGAGTTACATTCGTGTCACTCGTTCCCTGGATATGGGTGAAGTCGAAAACAGCCTCGCTTCTACTCAATTTGTTGACAAATCTTTTCGGTCGTTTGAGTGCTCGTAAATCCGCAGGGAAATCGTTATTTTCACTCCTAGTAAAGCATATTTCTGTTATTGAATGGATGTGGGAGTTACATTCGTGTCACTCGTTCCCGGGATATGGGTGAAGTCGAAAACAGCCTCGCTTCTACTCAATTTGTTGACAAATCTTTTCGGTCGTTTGAGTGCTCGTAAATCCGCAGGGAAATCGTTATTTTCACTCCTTGTAAAGCATATTTCTGTTATTGAATAGATGTGGGAGTTACATTCGTGTCACTCGTTCCCGGGATATGGGTGAAGTCGAAAACAGCCTCGCTTCTACTCAATTTGTTGACAAATCTTTTCGGTCGTTTGAGTGCTCGTAAATCCGCAGGGAAATCATTATTTTCACTCCTAGTAAAGCATATTTCTGTTATCGAATAGATGTGGGAGTTACATTCGTGTCACTCGTTCCCGGGATATGGGTGAAGTCGAAAACAGCCTCGCTTCTACTCAATTTGTTGACAAATCTTTTCGGTCGTTTGAGTGCTCGTAAATCCGCAGGGAAATCGTTATTTTCACTCCTAGTAAAGCATATTTCTGTTATTGAATAGATGTGGGAGTTACATTCGTGTCACTCGTTCCCGGGATATGGGTGAAGTCGAAAACAGCCTCGCTTCTACTCAATTTGTTGACAAATCTTTTCGGTCGTTTGAATGCTCGTAAATCCGCAGGGAAATCATTATTTTCACTCCTAGTAAAGCATATTTCTGTTATCGAATAGATGTGGGAGTTACATTCGTGTCACTCGTTCCCGGGATATGGGTGAAGTCGAAAACAGCCTCGCTTCTACTCAATTTGTTGACAACTCTTTTCGGTCGTTTGAGTGCTCGTAAATCCGCAGGGAAATCGTTATTTTCACTCCTAGTAAAGCATATTTCTGTTATTGAATAGATGTGGGAGTTACATTCGTGTCACTCGTTCCCGGGATATGGGTGAAGTCGAAAACAGCCTCGCGTCTACTCAATTTGTTGACAAATCTTTTCGGTCGTTTGAGTGCTCGTAAATCCGCAGGGAAATCGTTATTTTCACTCCTTGTAAAGCATATTTCTGTTATTGAATAGATGTGGGAGTTACATTCGTGTCACTCGTTCCCGGGATATGGGTGAAGTCGAAAACAGCCTCGCTTCTACTCAATTTGTTGACAAATCTTTTCGGTCGTTTGAGTGCTCGTAAATCCGCAGGGAAATCGTTATTTTCACTCCTAGTAAAGCATATTTCTGTTATTGAATAGATGTGGGAGTTACATTCGTGTCACTCGTTCCCGGGATATGGGTGAAGTCGAAAACAGCCTCGCTTCTACTCAATTTGTTGACAAATCTTTTCGGTCGTTTGAGTGCTCGTAAATCCGCAGGGAAATCGTTATTTTCACTCCTAGTAAAGCATATTTCTGTTATCGAATTGATGTGGGAGTTACATTCGTGTCACTCGTTCCCGGGATATGGGTGAAGTCGAAAACAGCCTCGCTTCTACTCAATTTGTTGACAACTCTTTTCGGTCGTTTGAGTGCTCGTAAATCCGCAGGGAAATCGTTATTTTCACTCCTAGTAAAGCATATTTCTGTTATTGAATAGATGTGGGAGTTACATTCGTGTCACTCGTTCCCGGGATATGGGTGAAGTCGAAAACAGCCTCGCTTCTACTCAATTTGTTGACAACTCTTTTCGGTCGTTTGAGTGCTCGTAAATCCGCAGGGAAATCGTTATTTTCACTCCTAGTAAAGCATATTTCTGTTATTGAATAGATGTGGGAGTTACATTCGTGTCACTCGTTCCCGGGATATGGGTGAAATCGAAAACAGCCTCGCTTCTACTCAATTTGTTGACAAATCTTTTCGGTCGTTTGAGTGCTCGTAAATCCGCAGGGAAATCGTTATTTTCACTCCTAGTAAAGCATATTTCTGTTATTGAATAGATGTGGGAGTTACATTCGTGTCACTCGTTCCCGGGATATGGGTGAAGTCGAAAACAGCCTCGCTTCTACTCAATTTGTTGACAAATCTTTTCGGTCGTTTGAGTGCTCGTAAATCCGCAGGGAAATCGTTATTTTCACTCCTAGTAAAGCATATTTCTGTTATTGAATGGATGTGGGAGTTACATTCGTGTCACTCGTTCCCGGGATATGGGTGAAGTCGAAAACAGCCTCGCTTCTACTCAATTTGTTGACAAATCTTTTCGGTCGTTTGAGTGCTCGTAAATCCGCAGGGAAATCGTTATTTTCACTCCTAGTAAAGCATATTTCTGTTATTGAATGGATGTGGGAGTTACATTCGTGTCACTCGTTCCCGGGATATGGGTGAAGTCGAAAACAGCCTCGCTTTTACTCAATTTGTTGACAAATCTTTTCGGTCGTTTGAGTGCTCGTAAATCCGCAGGGAAATCGTTATTTTCACTCCTTGTAAAGCATATTTCTGTTATTGAATAGATGTGGGAGTTACATTCGTGTCACTCGTTCCCGGGATATGGGTGAAGTCGAAAACAGCCTCGCTTCTACTCAATTTGTTGACAAATCTTTTCGGTCGTTTGAGTGCTCGTAAATCCGCAGGGAAATCGTTATTTTCACTCCTAGTAAAGCATATTTCTGTTATTGAATAGATGTGGGAGTTACATTCGTGTCACTCGTTCCCGGGATATGGGTGAAGTCGAAAACAGCCTCGCTTCTACTCAATTTGTTGACAAATCTTTTCGGTCGTTTGAGTGCTCGTAAATCCGCAGGGAAATCGTTATTTTCACTCCTAGTAAAGCATATTTCTGTTATTGAATTGATGTGGGAGTTACATTCGTGTCACTCGTTCCCTGGATATGGGTGAAGTCGAAAACAGCCTCGCTTCTACTCAATTTGTTGACAAATCTTTTCGGTCGTTTGAGTGCTCGTAAATCCGCAGGGAAATCGTTATTTTCACTCCTAGTAAAGCATATTTCTGTTATTGAATGGATGTGGGAGTTACATTCGTGTCACTCGTTCCCGGGATATGGGTGAAGTCGAAAACAGCCTCGCTTCTACTCAATTTGTTGACAAATCTTTTCGGTCGTTTGAGTGCTCGTAAATCCGCAGGGAAATCGTTATTTTCACTCCTTGTAAAGCATATTTCTGTTATTGAATAGATGTGGGAGTTACATTCGTGTCACTCGTTCCCGGGATATGGGTGAAGTCGAAAACAGCCTCGCTTCTACTCAATTTGTTGACAAATCTTTTCGGTCGTTTGAGTGCTCGTAAATCCGCAGGGAAATCGTTATTTTCACTCCTAGTAAAGCATATTTCTGTTATTGAATTGATGTGGGAGTTACATTCGTGTCATTCGTTCCCGGGATATGGGTGAAGTCGAAAACAGCCTCGCTTCTACTCAATTTGTTGACAAATCTTTTCGGTCGTTTGAGTGCTCGTAAATCCGCAGGGAAATCGTTATTTTCACTCCTAGTAAAGCATATTTCTGTTATTGAATAGATGTGGGAGTTACATTCGTGTCACTCGTTCCCGGGATATGGGTGAAGTCGAAAACAGCCTCGCTTCTACTCAATTTGTTGACAAATCTTTTCGGTCGTTTGAATGCTCGTAAATCCGCAGGGAAATCATTATTTTCACTCCTAGTAAAGCATATTTCTGTTATCGAATAGATGTGGGAGTTACATTCGTGTCACTCGTTCCCGGGATATGGGTGAAGTCGAAAACAGCCTCGCTTCTACTCAATTTGTTGACAAATCTTTTCGGTCGTTTGAGTGCTCGTAAATCCGCAGGGAAATCGTTATTTTCACTCCTAGTAAAGCATATTTCTGTTATTGAATAGATGTGGGAGTTACATTCGTGTCACTCGTTCCCGGGATATGGGTGAAGTCGAAAACAGCCTCGCTTCTACTCAATTTGTTGACAAATCTTTTCGGTCGTTTGAATGCTCGTAAATCCGCAGGGAAATCATTATTTTCACTCCTAGTAAAGCATATTTCTGTTATCGAATAGATGTGGGAGTTACATTCGTGTCACTCGTTCCCGGGATATGGGTGAAGTCGAAAACAGCCTCGCTTCTACTCAATTTGTTGACAACTCTTTTCGGTCGTTTGAGTGCTCGTAAATCCGCAGGGAAATCGTTATTTTCACTCCTAGTAAAGCATATTTCTGTTATTGAATAGATGTGGGAGTTACATTCGTGTCACTCGTTCCCGGGATATGGGTGAAGTCGAAAACAGCCTCGCTTCTACTCAATTTGTTGACAACTCTTTTCGGTCGTTTGAGTGCTCGTAAATCCGCAGGGAAATCGTTATTTTCACTCCTAGTAAAGCATATTTCTGTTATTGAATAGATGTGGGAGTTACATTCGTGTCACTCGTTCCCGGGATATGGGTGAAATCGAAAACAGCCTCGCTTCTACTCAATTTGTTGACAAATCTTTTCGGTCGTTTGAGTGCTCGTAAATCCGCAGGGAAATCGTTATTTTCACTCCTAGTAAAGCATATTTCTGTTATTGAATTGATGTGGGAGTTACATTCGTGTCATTCGTTCCCGGGATATGGGTGAAGTCGAAAACAGCCTCGCTTCTACTCAATTTGTTGACAAATCTTTTCGGTCGTTTGAGTGCTCGTAAATCCGCAGGGAAATCGTTATTTTCACTCCTAGTAAAGCATATTTCTGTTATTGAATAGATGTGGGAGTTACATTCGTGTCACTCGTTCCCGGGATATGGGTGAAGTCGAAAACAGCCTCGCTTCTACTCAATTTGTTGACAAATCTTTTCGGTCGTTTGAATGCTCGTAAATCCGCAGGGAAATCATTATTTTCACTCCTAGTAAAGCATATTTCTGTTATCGAATAGATGTGGGAGTTACATTCGTGTCACTCGTTCCCGGGATATGGGTGAAGTCGAAAACAGCCTCGCTTCTACTCAATTTGTTGACAACTCTTTTCGGTCGTTTGAGTGCTCGTAAATCCGCAGGGAAATCGTTATTTTCACTCCTAGTAAAGCATATTTCTGTTATTGAATAGATGTGGGAGTTACATTCGTGTCACTCGTTCCCGGGATATGGGTGAAGTCGAAAACAGCCTCGCTTCTACTCAATTTGTTGACAACTCTTTTCGGTCGTTTGAGTGCTCGTAAATCCGCAGGGAAATCGTTATTTTCACTCCTAGTAAAGCATATTTCTGTTATTGAATAGATGTGGGAGTTACATTCGTGTCACTCGTTCCCGGGATATGGGTGAAATCGAAAACAGCCTCGCTTCTACTCAATTTGTTGACAAATCTTTTCGGTCGTTTGAGTGCTCGTAAATCCGCAGGGAAATCGTTATTTTCACTCCTAGTAAAGCATATTTCTGTTATTGAATTGATGTGGGAGTTACATTCGTGTCATTCGTTCCCGGGATATGGGTGAAGTCGAAAACAGCCTCGCTTCTACTCAATTTGTTGACAAATCTTTTCGGTCGTTTGAGTGCTCGTAAATCCGCAGGGAAATCGTTATTTTCACTCCTAGTAAAGCATATTTCTGTTATTGAATAGATGTGGGAGTTACATTCGTGTCACTCGTTCCCGGGATATGGGTGAAGTCGAAAACAGCCTCGCTTCTACTCAATTTGTTGACAAATCTTTTCGGTCGTTTGAATGCTCGTAAATCCGCAGGGAAATCATTATTTTCACTCCTAGTAAAGCATATTTCTGTTATCGAATAGATGTGGGAGTTACATTCGTGTCACTCGTTCCCGGGATATGGGTGAAGTCGAAAACAGCCTCGCTTCTACTCAATTTGTTGACAAATCTTTTCGGTCGTTTGAGTGCTCGTAAATCCGCAGGGAAATCGTTATTTTCACTCCTAGTAAAGCATATTTCTGTTATTGAATAGATGTGGGAGTTACATTCGTGTCACTCGTTCCCGGGATATGGGTGAAGTCGAAAACAGCCTCGCTTCTACTCAATTTGTTGACAAATCTTTTCGGTCGTTTGAATGCTCGTAAATCCGCAGGGAAATCATTATTTTCACTCCTAGTAAAGCATATTTCTGTTATCGAATAGATGTGGGAGTTACATTCGTGTCACTCGTTCCCGGGATATGGGTGAAGTCGAAAACAGCCTCGCTTCTACTCAATTTGTTGACAACTCTTTTCGGTCGTTTGAGTGCTCGTAAATCCGCAGGGAAATCGTTATTTTCACTCCTAGTAAAGCATATTTCTGTTATTGAATAGATGTGGGAGTTACATTCGTGTCACTCGTTCCCGGGATATGGGTGAAGTCGAAAACAGCCTCGCTTCTACTCAATTTGTTGACAACTCTTTTCGGTCGTTTGAGTGCTCGTAAATCCGCAGGGAAATCGTTATTTTCACTCCTAGTAAAGCATATTTCTGTTATTGAATAGATGTGGGAGTTACATTCGTGTCACTCGTTCCCGGGATATGGGTGAAGTCGAAAACAGCCTCGCTTCTACTCAATTTGTTGACAAATCTTTTCGGTCGTTTGAATGCTCGTAAATCCGCAGGGAAATCATTATTTTCACTCCTAGTAAAGCATATTTCTGTTATCGAATAGATGTGGGAGTTACATTCGTGTCACTCGTTCCCGGGATATGGGTGAAGTCGAAAACAGCCTCGCTTCTACTCAATTTGTTGACAACTCTTTTCGGTCGTTTGAGTGCTCGTAAATCCGCAGGGAAATCGTTATTTTCACTCCTAGTAAAGCATATTTCTGTTATTGAATAGATGTGGGAGTTACATTCGTGTCACTCGTTCCCGGGATATGGGTGAAGTCGAAAACAGCCTCGCTTCTACTCAATTTGTTGACAAATCTTTTCGGTCGTTTGAGTGCTCGTAAATCCGCAGGGAAATCGTTATTTTCACTCCTAGTAAAGCATATTTCTGCTATTGAATAGATGTGGGAGTTACATTCGTGTCACTCGTTCCCGGGATATGGGTGAAGTCGAAAACAGCCTCGCTTCTACTCAATTTGTTGACAAATCTTTTCGGTCGTTTGAGTGCTCGTAAATCCGCAGGGAAATCGTTATTTTCACTCCTAGTAAAGCATATTTCTGTTATTGAATAGATGTGGGAGTTACATTCGTGTCACTCGTTCCCGGGATATGGGTGAAGTCGAAAACAGCCTCGCTTCTACTCAATTTGTTGACAAATCTTTTCGGTCGTTTGAGTGCTCGTAAATCCGCAGGGAAATCGTTCTTTTCACTCCTAGTAAAGCATATTTCTGTTATTGAATAGATGTGGGAGTTACATTCGTGTCACTCGTTCCCGGGATATGGGTGAAGTCGAAAACAGCCTCGCTTCTACTCACGTTGTTGACAAATCTTTTCGGTCGTTTGAGTGCTCGTAAATCCGCAGGGAAATCGTTATTTTCACTCCTAGTAAAGCATATTTCTGTTATTGAATTGATGTGGGAGTTACATTCGTGTCACTCGTTCCCGGGATATGGGTGAAGGCGAAAACAGCCTCGCTTCTGTTCAATTTGTTGACAAATCTTTTCGGTCGTTTGAGTGCTCGTAAATCCGCAAGGAAATCGTTATTTTCACTCCTAGTAAAGCATATTTCTGTTATTGAATAGATGTGGGAGTTACATTCGTATCACTCGTTCCCGGGATATGGGTGAAGTCGAAAACAGCCTCGCTTCTACTCAATTTGTTGACAAATCTTTTCGGGTCGTTTGAGTGCTCGTAAATCCGCAGGGAAATCGTTCTTTTCACTCCTAGTAAAGCATATTTCTGTTATTGAATAGATGTGGGAGTTACATTCGTGTCACTCGTTCCCGGGATATGGGTGAAGTCGAAAACAGCCTCGCTTCTACTCAATTTGTTGACAAATCTTTTCGGTCGTTTGAGTGCTCGTAAATCCGCAGGGAAATCGTTCTTTTCACTCCTAGTAAAGCATATTTCTGTTATTGAATAGATGTGGGAGTTACATTCGTGTCACTCGTTCCCGGGATATGGGTGAAGTCGAAAACAGCCTCGCTTCTACTCACGTTGTTGACAAATCTTTTCGGTCGTTTGAGCGCTCGTAAATCCGCAGGGAAATCGTTATTTTCACTCCTAGTAAAGCATATTTCTGTTATTGAATTGATGTGGGAGTTACATTCGTGTCACTCGTTCCCGGGATATGGGTGAAGGCGAAAACAGCCTCGCTTCTGTTCAATTTGTTGACAAATCTTTTCGGTCGTTTGAGTGCTCGTAAATCCGCAAGGAAATCGTTATTTTCACTCCTAGTAAAGCATATTTCTGTTATTGAATAGATGTGGGAGTTACATTCGTATCACTCGTTCCCGGGATATGGGTGAAGTCGAAAACAGCCTCGCTTCTACTCAATTTGTTGACAAATCTTTTCGGTCGTTTGAATGCTCGTAAATCCGCAGGGAAATCATTATTTTCACTCCTAGTAAAGCATATTTCTGTTATCGAATAGATGTGGGAGTTACATTCGTGTCACTCGTTCCCGGGATATGGGTGAAGTCGAAAACAGCCTCGCTTCTACTCAATTTGTTGACAACTCTTTTCGGTCGTTTGAGTGCTCGTAAATCCGCAGGGAAATCGTTATTTTCACTCCTAGTAAAGCATATTTCTGTTATTGAATAGATGTGGGAGTTACATTCGTGTCACTCGTTCCCGGGATATGGGTGAAGTCGAAAACAGCCTCGCTTCTACTCAATTTGTTGACAACTCTTTTCGGTCGTTTGAGTGCTCGTAAATCCGCAGGGAAATCGTTATTTTCACTCCTAGTAAAGCATATTTCTGTTATTGAATAGATGTGGGAGTTACATTCGTGTCACTCGTTCCCGGGATATGGGTGAAGTCGAAAACAGCCTCGCTTCTGTTCAATTTGTTGACAAATCTTTTCGGTCGTTTGAGTGCTCGTAAATCCGCAAGGAAATCGTTATTTTCACTCCTAGTAAAGCATATTTCTGTTATTGAATAGATGTGGGAGTTACATTCGTATCACTCGTTCCCGGGATATGGGTGAAGTCGAAAACAGCCTCGCTTCTACTCAATTTGTTGACAAATCTTTTCGGTCGTTTGAATGCTCGTAAATCCGCAGGGAAATCATTATTTTCACTCCTAGTAAAGCATATTTCTGTTATCGAATAGATGTGGGAGTTACATTCGTGTCACTCGTTCCCGGGATATGGGTGAAGTCGAAAACAGCCTCGCTTCTACTCAATTTGTTGACAACTCTTTTCGGTCGTTTGAGTGCTCGTAAATCCGCAGGGAAATCGTTATTTTCACTCCTAGTAAAGCATATTTCTGTTATTGAATAGATGTGGGAGTTACATTCGTGTCACTCGTTCCCGGGATATGGGTGAAGTCGAAAACAGCCTCGCTTCTACTCAATTTGTTGACAACTCTTTTCGGTCGTTTGAGTGCTCGTAAATCCGCAGGGAAATCGTTATTTTCACTCCTAGTAAAGCATATTTCTGTTATTGAATAGATGTGGGAGTTACATTCGTGTCACTCGTTCCCGGGATATGGGTGAAGTCGAAAACAGCCTCGCTTCTACTCAATTTGTTGACAACTCTTTTCGGTCGTTTGAGTGCTCGTAAATCCGCAGGGAAATCGTTATTTTCACTCCTAGTAAAGCATATTTCTGTTATTGAATAGATGTGGGAGTTACATTCGTGTCACTCGTTCCCGGGATATGGGTGAAGTCGAAAACAGCCTCGCTTCTACTCAATTTGTTGACAAATCTTTTCGGTCGTTTGAGTGCTCGTAAATCCGCAGGGAAATCGTTATTTTCACTCCTAGTAAAGCATATTTCTGCTATTGAATAGATGTGGGAGTTACATTCGTGTCACTCGTTCCCGGGATATGGGTGAAGTCGAAAACAGCCTCGCTTCTACTCAATTTGTTGACAAATCTTTTCGGTCGTTTGAGTGCTCGTAAATCCGCAGGGAAATCGTTATTTTCACTCCTAGTAAAGCATATTTCTGTTATTGAATAGATGTGGGAGTTACATTCGTGTCACTCGTTCCCGGGATATGGGTGAAGTCGAAAACAGCCTCGCTTCTACTCAATTTGTTGACAAATCTTTTCGGTCGTTTGAGTGCTCGTAAATCCGCAGGGAAATCGTTCTTTTCACTCCTAGTAAAGCATATTTCTGTTATTGAATAGATGTGGGAGTTACATTCGTGTCACTCGTTCCCGGGATATGGGTGAAGTCGAAAACAGCCTCGCTTCTACTCACGTTGTTGACAAATCTTTTCGGTCGTTTGAGTGCTCGTAAATCCGCAGGGAAATCGTTATTTTCACTCCTAGTAAAGCATATTTCTGTTATTGAATTGATGTGGGAGTTACATTCGTGTCACTCGTTCCCGGGATATGGGTGAAGGCGAAAACAGCCTCGCTTCTGTTCAATTTGTTGACAAATCTTTTCGGTCGTTTGAGTGCTCGTAAATCCGCAAGGAAATCGTTATTTTCACTCCTAGTAAAGCATATTTCTGTTATTGAATAGATGTGGGAGTTACATTCGTATCACTCGTTCCCGGGATATGGGTGAAGTCGAAAACAGCCTCGCTTCTACTCAATTTGTTGACAAATCTTTTCGGGTCGTTTGAGTGCTCGTAAATCCGCAGGGAAATCGTTCTTTTCACTCCTAGTAAAGCATATTTCTGTTATTGAATAGATGTGGGAGTTACATTCGTGTCACTCGTTCCCGGGATATGGGTGAAGTCGAAAACAGCCTCGCTTCTACTCAATTTGTTGACAAATCTTTTCGGTCGTTTGAGTGCTCGTAAATCCGCAGGGAAATCGTTCTTTTCACTCCTAGTAAAGCATATTTCTGTTATTGAATAGATGTGGGAGTTACATTCGTGTCACTCGTTCCCGGGATATGGGTGAAGTCGAAAACAGCCTCGCTTCTACTCACGTTGTTGACAAATCTTTTCGGTCGTTTGAGCGCTCGTAAATCCGCAGGGAAATCGTTATTTTCACTCCTAGTAAAGCATATTTCTGTTATTGAATTGATGTGGGAGTTACATTCGTGTCACTCGTTCCCGGGATATGGGTGAAGGCGAAAACAGCCTCGCTTCTGTTCAATTTGTTGACAAATCTTTTCGGTCGTTTGAGTGCTCGTAAATCCGCAAGGAAATCGTTATTTTCACTCCTAGTAAAGCATATTTCTGTTATTGAATAGATGTGGGAGTTACATTCGTATCACTCGTTCCCGGGATATGGGTGAAGTCGAAAACAGCCTCGCTTCTATCGTACCTTTCATTTTCAACGGTACAATGAACAAGTTGAAACGTTTTGAAATTTTCAAAAGTTTCAAGCTTCTTACGGGCTTCCTAACAATTATAGAGGTAAATCCTTGAAATTCTGTGTTTCTCACATTACATTAATTAATATCGCGAGAAATCAAATCAAAATATGCAGTATTTCTATAAGAAATGGATAACTTATAGTGTTAGAAAAGGGGGTGGAGCTTGCGATTGCCGACGATGCTAAACATAGGAAAAATTCCCATGATTGTAAAGAGCCATTTCTAATAGAAAAAGATAAATGTGTGAGTTTAACTTATTGCAAATTAATGTAATCTCATACGAGGAACCCAGAAATGAAAGGATTTTCAGATAGACTTCCTAGGAAGCCCACAATCGCCTTGAAAAGTTTGAAAATTTCAAAACGTTTCAGCTCGTTCGTTGTACCGTTGAAAATGAAAGGTACGATACTCAATTTGTTGACAAATCTTTTCGGTCGTTTGAGTGCTCGTAAATCCGCAGGGAAATCGTTCTTTTCACTCCTAGTAAAGCATATTTCTGTTATTGAATAGATGTGGGAGTTACATTCGTGTCACTCGTTCCCGGGATATGGGTGAAGTCGAAAACAGCCTCGCTTCTACTCAATTTGTTGACAAATCTTTTCGGTCGGTTGAGTGCTCGTAAATCCGCAGGGAAATCGTTATTTTCACTCCTAGTAAAGCATATTTCTGTTATTGAATAGATGTGGGAGTTACATTCGTGTCACTCGTTCCCGGGATATGCTTGAAGTCGAAAACAGCCTCGCTTCTACTCAATTTGTTGACAAATCTTTTCGGTCGTTTGAGTGCTCGTAAATCCGCAGGGAAATCGTTCTTTTCACTCCTAGTAAAGCATATTTCTGTTATTGAATAGATGTGGGAGTTACATTCGTGTCACTCGTTCCCGGGATATGGGTGAAGTCGAAAACAGCCTCGCTTCTACTCACGTTGTTGACAAATCTTTTCGGTCGTTTGAGTGCTCGTAAATCCGCAGGGAAATCGTTATTTTCACTCCTAGTAAAGCATATTTCTGTTATTGAATAGATGTGGGGGTTACATTCGTATCACTCGTTGCCGGGATATGGGTGAAGTCGAAAACAGCCTCGCTTCTACTCAATTTGTTGACAAATCTTTTCGGTCGTTTGAGTGCTCGTAAATCCGCAGGGAAATCGTTCTTTTCACTCCTAGTAAAGCATATTTCTGTTATTGAATAGATGTGGGAGTTACATTCGTGTCACTCGTTCCCGGGATATGGGTGAAGTCGAAAACAGCCTCGCTTCTACTCAATTTGTTGACAAATCTTTTCGGTCGTTTGAGTGCTCGTAAATCCGCAGGGAAATCGTTCTTTTCACTCCTAGTAAAGCATATTTCTGTTATTGAATAGATGTGGGAGTTACATTCGTGTCACTCGTTCCCGGGATATGGGTGAAGTCGAAAACAGCCTCGCTTCTACTCACGTTGTTGACAAATCTTTTCGGTCGTTTGAGTGCTCGTAAATCCGCAGGGAAATCGTTATTTTCACTCCTAGTAAAGCATATTTCTGTTATTGAATTGATGTGGGAGTTACATTCGTATCACTCGTTCCCGTGATATGGGTGAAGTCGAAAACAGCCTCGCTTCTACTCAATTTGTTGACAAATCTTTTCGGTCGTTTGAGTGCTCGTAAATCCGCAGGGAAATCGTTCTTTTCACTCCTAGTAAAGCATATTTCTGTTATTGAATAGATGTGGGAGTTACATTCGTGTCACTCGTTCCCGGGATATGGGTGAAGTCGAAAACAGCCTCGCTTCTACTCAATTTGTTGACAAATCTTTTCGGTCGTTTGAGTGCTCGTAAATCCGCAGGGAAATCGTTATTTTCACTCCTAGTAAAGCATATTTCTGTTATTGAATAGATGTGGGAGTTACATTCGTGTCACTCGTTCCCGGGATATGGGTGAAGTCGAAAACAGCCTCGCTTCTACTCAATTTGTTGACAAATCTTTTCGGTCGTTTGAGTGCTCGTAAATCCGCAGGGAAATCGTTCTTTTCACTCCTAGTAAAGCATATTTCTGTTATTGAATAGATGTGGGAGTTACATTCGTGTCACTCGTTCCCGGGATATGGGTGAAGTCGAAAACAGCCTCGCTTCTACTCACGTTGTTGACAAATCTTTTCGGTCGTTTGAGTGCTCGTAAATCCGCAGGGAAATCGTTATTTTCACTCCTAGTAAAGCATATTTCTGTTATTGAATTGATGTGGGAGTTACATTCGTGTCACTCGTTCCCGGGATATGGGTGAAGGCGAAAACAGCCTCGCTTCTGTTCAATTTGTTGACAAATCTTTTCGGTCGTTTGAGTGCTCGTAAATCCGCAAGGAAATCGTTATTTTCACTCCTAGTAAAGCATATTTCTGTTATTGAATAGATGTGGGAGTTACATTCGTATCACTCGTTCCCGGGATATGGGTGAAGTCGAAAACAGCCTCGCTTCTACTCAATTTGTTGACAAATCTTTTCGGGTCGTTTGAGTGCTCGTAAATCCGCAGGGAAATCGTTCTTTTCACTCCTAGTAAAGCATATTTCTGTTATTGAATAGATGTGGGAGTTACATTCGTGTCACTCGTTCCCGGGATATGGGTGAAGTCGAAAACAGCCTCGCTTCTACTCAATTTGTTGACAAATCTTTTCGGTCGTTTGAGTGCTCGTAAATCCGCAGGGAAATCGTTCTTTTCACTCCTAGTAAAGCATATTTCTGTTATTGAATAGATGTGGGAGTTACATTCGTGTCACTCGTTCCCGGGATATGGGTGAAGTCGAAAACAGCCTCGCTTCTACTCACGTTGTTGACAAATCTTTTCGGTCGTTTGAGCGCTCGTAAATCCGCAGGGAAATCGTTATTTTCACTCCTAGTAAAGCATATTTCTGTTATTGAATTGATGTGGGAGTTACATCCGTGTCACTCGTTCCCGGGATATGGGTGAAGGCGAAAACAGCCTCGCTTCTGTTCAATTTGTTGACAAATCTTTTCGGTCGTTTGAGTGCTCGTAAATCCGCAGGGAAATCGTTATTTTCACTCCTAGTAAAGCATATTTCTGTTATTGAATAGATGTGGGAGTTACATTCGTGTCACTCGTTCCCGGGATATGGGTGAAGTCGAAAACAGCCTCGCTTCTACTCACGTTGTTGACAAATCTTTTCGGTCGTTTGAGCGCTCGTAAATCCGCAGGGAAATCGTTATTTTCACTCCTAGTAAAGCATATTTCTGTTATTGAATAGATGTGGGAGTTACATTCGTGTCACTCGTTCCCGGGATATGGGTGAAGTCGAAAACAGCCTCGCTTCTACTCAATTTGTTGACAAATCTTTTCGGTCGGTTGAGTGCTCGTAAATCCGCAGGGAAATCGTTATTTTCACTCCTAGTAAAGCATATTTCTGTTATTGAATAGATGTGGGAGTTACATTCGTGTCACTCGTTCCCGGGATATGCTTGAAGTCGAAAACAGCCTCGCTTCTACTCAATTTGTTGACAAATCTTTTCGGTCGTTTGAGTGCTCGTAAATCCGCAGGGAAATCGTTCTTTTCACTCCTAGTAAAGCATATTTCTGTTATTGAATAGATGTGGGAGTTACATTCGTGTCACTCGTTCCCGGGATATGGGTGAAGTCGAAAACAGCCTCGCTTCTACTCACGTTGTTGACAAATCTTTTCGGTCGTTTGAGTGCTCGTAAATCCGCAGGGAAATCGTTATTTTCACTCCTAGTAAAGCATATTTCTGTTATTGAATAGATGTGGGGGTTACATTCGTATCACTCGTTGCCGGGATATGGGTGAAGTCGAAAACAGCCTCGCTTCTACTCAATTTGTTGACAAATCTTTTCGGTCGTTTGAGTGCTCGTAAATCCGCAGGGAAATCGTTCTTTTCACTCCTAGTAAAGCATATTTCTGTTATTGAATAGATGTGGGAGTTACATTCGTGTCACTCGTTCCCGGGATATGGGTGAAGTCGAAAACAGCCTCGCTTCTACTCAATTTGTTGACAAATCTTTTCGGTCGTTTGAGTGCTCGTAAATCCGCAGGGAAATCGTTCTTTTCACTCCTAGTAAAGCATATTTCTGTTATTGAATAGATGTGGGAGTTACATTCGTGTCACTCGTTCCCGGGATATGGGTGAAGTCGAAAACAGCCTCGCTTCTACTCACGTTGTTGACAAATCTTTTCGATCGTTTGAGTGCTCGTAAATCCGCAGGGAAATCGTTATTTTCACTCCTAGTAAAGCATATTTCTGTTATTGAATTGATGTGGGAGTTACATTCGTGTCACTCGTTCCCGGGATATGGGTGAAGGCGAAAACAGCCTCGCTTCTACTCACGTTGTTGACAAATCTTTTCGGTCGTTTGAGTGCTCGTAAATCCGCAAGGAAATCGTTATTTTCACTCCTAGTAAAGCATATTTCTGTTATTGAATAGATGTGGGAGTTACATTCGTATCACTCGTTCCCGGGATATGGGTGAAGTCGAAAACAGCCTCGCTTCTACTCAATTTGTTGACAAATCTTTTCGGTCGTTTGAGTGCTCGTAAATCCGCAGGGAAATCGTTCTTTTCACTCCTAGTAAAGCATATTTCTGTTATTGAATAGATGTGGGAGTTACATTCGTGTCACTCGTTCCCGGGATATGGGTGAAGTCGAAAACAGCCTCGCTTCTACTCAATTTGTTGACAAATCTTTTCGGTCGTTTGAGTGCTCGTAAATCCGCAGGGAAATCGTTCTTTTCACTCCTAGTAAAGCATATTTCTGTTATTGAATAGATGTGGGAGTTACATTCGTGTCACTCGTTCCCGGGATATGGGTGAAGTCGAAAACAGCCTCGCTTCTACTCACGTTGTTGACAAATCTTTTCGATCGTTTGAGTGCTCGTAAATCCGCAGGGAAATCGTTATTTTCACTCCTAGTAAAGCATATTTCTGTTATTGAATTGATGTGGGAGTTACATTCGTGTCACTCGTTCCCGGGATATGGGTGAAGGCGAAAACAGCCTCGCTTCTGTTCAATTTGTTGACAAATCTTTTCGGTCGTTTGAGTGCTCGTAAATCCGCAAGGAAATCGTTATTTTCACTCCTAGTAAAGCATATTTCTGTTATTGAATAGATGTGGGAGTTACATTCGTATCACTCGTTCCCGGGATATGGGTGAAGTCGAAAACAGCCTCGCTTCTACTCAATTTGTTGACAAATCTTTTCGGTCGTTTGAGTGCTCGTAAATCCGCAGGGAAATCGTTCTTTTCACTCCTAGTAAAGCATATTTCTGTTATTGAATAGATGTGGGAGTTACATTCGTGTCACTCGTTCCCGGGATATGGGTGAAGTCGAAAACAGCCTCGCTTCTACTCACGTTGTTGACAAATCTTTTCGGTCGGTTGAGTGCTCGTAAATCCGCAGGGAAATCGTTATTTTCACTCCTAGTAAAGCATATTTCTGTTATTGAATAGATGTGGGAGTTACATTCGTGTCACTCGTTCCCGGGATATGGGTGAAGTCGAAAACAGCCTCGCTTCTACTCACGTTGTTGACAAATCTTTTCGGTCGTTTGAGTGCTCGTAAATCCGCAAGGAAATCGTTATTTTCACTCCTAGTAAAGCATATTTCTGTTATTGAATAGATGTGGGAGTTACATTCGTGTCACTCGTTCCCGGGATATGGGTGAAGTCGAAAACAGCCTCGCTTCTACTCACGTTGTTGACAAATCTTTTCGGTCGTTTGAGTGCTCGTAAATCCGCAAGGAAATCGTTATTTTCACTCCTAGTAAAGCATATTTCTGTTATTGAATAGATGTGGGAGTTACATTCGTATCACTCGTTCCCGGGATATGGGTGAAGTCGAAAACAGCCTCGCTTCTACTCAATTTGTTGACAAATCTTTTCGGTCGTTTGAGTGCTCGTAAATCCGCAGGGAAATCGTTCTTTTCACTCCTAGTAAAGCATATTTCTGTTATTGAATAGATGTGGGAGTTACATTCGTGTCACTCGTTCCCGGGATATGGGTGAAGTCGAAAACAGCCTCGCTTCTACTCACGTTGTTGACAAATCTTTTCGGTCGTTTGAGTGCTCGTAAATCCGCAGGGAAATCGTTATTTTCACTCCTAGTAAAGCATATTTCTGTTATTGAATTGATGTGGGAGTTACATTCGTGTCACTCGTTCCCGGGATATGGGTGAAGGCGAAAACAGCCTCGCTTCTGTTCAATTTGTTGACAAATCTTTTCGGTCGTTTGAGTGCTCGTAAATCCGCAAGGAAATCGTTATTTTCACTCCTAGTAAAGCATATTTCTGTTATTGAATAGATGTGGGAGTTACATTCGTATCACTCGTTCCCGGGATATGGGTGAAGTCGAAAACAGCCTCGCTTCTACTCAATTTGTTGACAAATCTTTTCGGTCGTTTGAGTGCTCGTAAATCCGCAGGGAAATCGTTCTTTTCACTCCTAGTAAAGCATATTTCTGTTATTGAATAGATGTGGGAGTTACATTCGTGTCACTCGTTCCCGGGATATGGGTGAAGTCGAAAACAGCCTCGCTTCTACTCAATTTGTTGACAAATCTTTTCGGTCGGTTGAGTGCTCGTAAATCCGCAGGGAAATCGTTATTTTCACTCCTAGTAAAGCATATTTCTGTTATTGAATAGATGTGGGAGTTACATTCGTGTCACTCGTTCCCGGGATATGGGTGAAGTCGAAAACAGCCTCGCTTCTACTCACGTTGTTGACAAATCTTTTCGGTCGTTTGAGTGCTCGTAAATCCGCAAGGAAATCGTTATTTTCACTCCTAGTAAAGCATATTTCTGTTATTGAATAGATGTGGGAGTTACATTCGTGTCACTCGTTCCCGGGATATGGGTGAAGTCGAAAACAGCCTCGCTTCTACTCACGTTGTTGACAAATCTTTTCGGTCGTTTGAGTGCTCGTAAATCCGCAAGGAAATCGTTATTTTCACTCCTAGTAAAGCATATTTCTGTTATTGAATAGATGTGGGAGTTACATTCGTATCACTCGTTCCCGGGATATGGGTGAAGTCGAAAACAGCCTCGCTTCTACTCAATTTGTTGACAAATCTTTTCGGTCGTTTGAGTGCTCGTAAATCCGCAGGGAAATCGTTCTTTTCACTCCTAGTAAAGCATATTTCTGTTATTGAATAGATGTGGGAGTTACATTCGTGTCACTCGTTCCCGGGATATGGGTGAAGTCGAAAACAGCCTCGCTTCTACTCAATTTGTTGACAAATCTTTTCGGTCGGTTGAGTGCTCGTAAATCCGCAGGGAAATCGTTATTTTCACTCCTAGTAAAGCATATTTCTGTTATTGAATTGATGTGGGAGTTACATTCGTGTCACTCGTTCCCGGGATATGGGTGAAGTCGAAAACAGCCTCGCTTCTGCTCAATTTGTTGACAAATCTTTTCGGTCGTTTGAGTGCTCGCAAATCCGCAGGGAAATCGTTATTTTCACTCCTAGTAAAGCATATTTCTGTTATTGAATAGATGTGGGAGTTACATTCGTATCACTCGTTCCCGGGATATGGGTGAAGTCGAAAACAGCCTCGCTTCTACTCAATTTGTTGACAAATCTTTTCGGTCGTTTGAGTGCTCGTAAATCCGCAGGGAAATCGTTATTTTCACTCCTAGTAAAGCATATTTCTGTTATTGAATTGATGTGGGAGTTACATTCGTGTCACTCGTTCCCGGGATATGGGTGAAGTCGAAAACAGCCTCGCTTCTACTCAATTTGTTGACAAATCTTTTCGGTCGTTTGAGTGCTCGTAAATCCGCAGGGAAATCGTTATTTTCACTCCTAGTAAAGCATATTTCTGTTATTGAATAGATGTGGGAGTTACATTCGTGTCACTCGTTCCCGGGATATGGGTGAAGTCGAAAACAGCCTCGCTTCTACTCAATTTGTTGACAAATCTTTTCGGTCGGTTGAGTGCTCGTAAATCCGCAGGGAAATCGTTATTTTCACTCCTAGTAAAGCATATTTCTGTTATTGAATTGATGTGGGAGTTACATTCGTGTCACTCGTTCCCGGGATATGGGTGAAGTCGAAAACAGCCTCGCTTCTGCTCAATTTGTTGACAAATCTTTTCGGTCGTTTGAGTGCTCGTAAATCCGCAGGGAAATCGTTATTTTCACTCCTAGTAAAGCATATTTCTGTTATTGAATAGATGTGGGAGTTACATTCGTGTCACTCGTTCCCGGGATATGGGTGAAGTCGAAAACAGCCTCGCTTCTACTCAATTTGTTGACAAATCTTTTCGGTCGTTTGAGTGCTCGTAAATCCGCAGGGAAATCGTTATTTTCACTCCTAGTAAAGCATATTTCTGTTATTGAATTGATGTGGGAGTTACATTCGTGTCACTCGTTCCCGGGATATGGGTGAAGTCGAAAACAGCCTCGCTTCTACTCAATTTGTTGACAAATCTTTTCGGTCGGTTGAGTGCTCGTAAATCCGCAGGGAAATCGTTATTTTCACTCCTAGTAAAGCATATTTCTGTTATTGAATAGATGTGGGAGTTACATTCGTGTCACTCGTTCCCGGGATATGGGTGAAGTCGAAAACAGCCTCGCTTCTACACACGTTGTTGACAAATCTTTTCGGTCGTTTGAGTGCTCGTAAATCCGCAGGGAAATCGTTATTTTCACTCCTAGTAAAGCATATTTCTGTTATTGAATAGATGTGGGAGTTACATTCGTGTCACTCGTTCCCGGGATATGGGTGAAGTCGAAAACAGCCTCGCTTCTACTCAATTTGTTGACAAATCTTTTCGGTCGGTTGAGTGCTCGTAAATCCGCAGGGAAATCGTTATTTTCACTCCTAGTAAAGCATATTTCTGTTATTGAATAGATGTGGGAGTTACATTCGTGTCACTCGTTCCCGGGATATGGGTGAAGTCGAAAACAGCCTCGCTTCTACTCACGTTGTTGACAAATCTTTTCGGTCGTTTGAGTGCTCGTAAATCCGCAAGGAAATCGTTATTTTCACTCCTAGTAAAGCATATTTCTGTTATTGAATAGATGTGGGAGTTACATTCCTATCACTCGTTCCCGGGATATGGGTGAAGTCGAAAACAGCCTCGCTTCTACTCAATTTGTTGACAAATCTTTTCGGTCGTTTGAGTGCTCGTAAATCCGCAGGGAAATCGTTATTTTCACTCCTAGTAAAGCATATTTCTGTTATTGAATAGATGTGGGAGTTACATTCGTGTCACTCGTTCCCGGGATATGGGTGAAGTCGAAAACAGCCTCGCTTCTACTCACTTTGTTGACAAATCTTTTCGGTAGTTTGAGTGCTCGTAAATCCGCAGGGAAATCGTTATTTTCACTCCTAGTAAAGAATATTTCTGTTATTGAATAGATGTGGGAGTTACATTCGTGTCACTCGTTCCCGGGATATGGGTGAAGTCGAAAACAGCCTCGCTTCTACTCAATTTGTTGACAAATCTTTTCGGTCGGTTGAGTGCTCGTAAATCCGCAGGGAAATCGTTATTTTCACTCCTAGTAAAGCATATTTCTGTTATTGAATAGATGTGGGAGTTACATTCGTGCCACTCGTTCCCGGGATATGATTGAAGTCGAAAACAGCCTCCCTTCTACTCAATTTGTTGACAAATCTTTTCGGTCGTTTGAGTGCTCGTAAATCCGCAGGGAAATCGTTATTTTCACTCCTAGTAAAGCATATTTCTGTTATTGAATAGATGTGGGAGTTACATTCGTGTCACTCGTTCCCGGGATATGGGTGAAGTCGAAAACAGCCTCGCTTCTACTCACTTTGTTGACAAATCTTTTCGGTAGTTTGAGTGCTCGTAAATCCGCAGGGAAATCGTTATTTTCACTCCTAGTAAAGAATATTTCTGTTATTGAATAGATGTGGGAGTTACATTCGTGTCACTCGTTCCCGGGATATGGGTGAAGTCGAAAACAGCCTCGCTTCTACTCAATTTGTTGACAAATCTTTTCGGTCGGTTGAGTGCTCGTAAATCCGCAGGGAAATCGTTATTTTCACTCCTAGTAAAGCATATTTCTGTTATTGAATAGATGTGGGAGTTACATTCGTGCCACTCGTTCCCGGGATATGATTGAAGTCGAAAACAGCCTCCCTTCTACTCAATTTGTTGACAAATCTTTTCGGTCGTTTGAGTGCTCGTAAATCCGCAGGGAAATCGTTATTTTCACTCCTAGTAAAGCATATTTTTGCGTTACTAGGACTGAGAATAACGATTTCCCTGCGGAGTTACGAGCACTCAAACGACCGAAAAGATTTGTCAACAAATTGAGTAGAAGCGAGGCTGTTTTCGACTTCACCCATATCCCGGGAACGAGTGACACGAATGTAACTCCCACATCTATTCAATAACAGAAATATGCTTTACTAGGAGTGAAAATAACGATAGGGACCTGATAGGGACCCAGTAAAAACGAGAGATGATGAACAGACCGTGATTAACATTTGTCCTTAGAGATGTAGCTCTATTTCAAAGAATACTCCTTTCACGCATCGAGAAAGACGACCACTTTTCGAAAAACGAGCACTAGACGTTTTCAAAAAAATTTCGAAGAGCCAAGTTCGCTGATAGGGACCCGGTAAAAAGGAGAGATGATGAACAGACCGTGTTTAACATTTGTCCTTAGAGCATGTAGCTCCATTTCAAAGAATATTCCTTGCACGCGTCGACAAAGACGATCACTTTGCGAAAAACGAGCTCTGGACGATGCTTTCAAAAATTTTTCGAAGAGCCAAGTTCGCTGATAGGGACCCGGTAAAAAGGAGAGATGATGAACAGACCGTGTTTAAATTTTGTCCTTAGAGCATGTCGATGAGATAATGAATAGGCTTTTGCTACGAAAATATGTTAGAACATAGTATTATCATTATCCTTTATTTATTTGGAGGAAAGTTCATGGTTAGAATTCATGTTATGGCAACTCAGAGGTTGTGATGCGTGGGCATACTCAGCGTCTGCCAGAAACGACTCGATTTCGCATTCGATGAGATAATGAATAGGCTTTTGCTATGAAAATATGTTAGAACATAGTATTATCATTATCCTTTATTTATTTGGAGGAAAGTTCATGGTTAGAATTCATGTTATGGCAACTCAGAGGTTGTGATGCGTGGGCATACTCAGCGTCTGCCAGAAACGACTCGATTTCGCATTCGATGAGATAATGAATAGGCTTTTGCTATGAAAATATGTTAACACATAGTATAATCACTATCCTTTATTTATCTGGAGGAAAGGTCATGGTTTGAATTCATGTTATGGCAACTCAGAGGTTGTGATGCGTGGGCATACTCAGCGTCTGCCAGAAACGACTCGATTTCGCATTCGATGAGATAATGAATAGGCTTTTGCTATGAAAATATGTTAACACATAGTATAATCACTATCCTTTATTTATCTGGAGGAAAGGTCATGGTTTGAATTCATGTTATGGCAACTCAGAGGTTGTGATGCGTGGGCATACTCAGCGTCTGCCAGTCACGACTCGATTTCGCATTCGATGAGATAATGAAAAGGCTTTTGCTATGAAAATATGTTAACACATAGTATTATCACTATCCTTTATTTATTTGGAGGAAAGTTCATGGTTAGAATTCATGTTATGGCAACTCAGAGGTTGTGATGCGTGGGCATACTCAGCGTCTGCCAGTCATGACTCGATTTCGCATTCGATGAGATAATGAATAGGCTTTTGCTACGAAAATATGTTAGAAAATAGTATTATCATTATCCTTTATTTATTTGGAGGAAAGTTCATGGTTAGAATTCATGTTATGGCAACTCAGAGGTTGTGATGCGTGGGCATACTCAGCGTCTGCCAGAAACGACTCGATTTCGCATTCGATGAGATAATGAATAGGCTTTTGCTATGAAAATATGTTAGAACATAGTATTATCATTATCCTTTATTTATTTGGAGGAAAGTTCATGGTTAGAATTCATGTTATGGCAACTCAGAGGTTGTGATGCGTGGGCATACTCAGCGTCTGCCAGAAACGACTCGATTTCGCATTCGATGAGATAATGAATAGGCTTTTGCTATGAAAATATGTTAACACATAGTATAATCACTATCCTTTATTTATCTGGAGGAAAGGTCATGGTTTGAATTCATGTTATGGCAACTCAGAGGTTGTGATGCGTGGGCATACTCAGCGTCTGCCAGTCACGACTCGATTTCGCATTCGATGAGATAATGAAAAGGCTTTTGCTATGAAAATATGTTAACACATAGTATTATCACTATCCTTTATTTATTTGGAGGAAAGTTCATGGTTAGAATTCATGTTATGGCAACTCAGAGGTTGTGATGCGTGGGCATACTCAGCGTCTGCCAGTCATGACTCGATTTCGCATTCGATGAGATAATGAATAGGCTTTTGCTACGAAAATATGTTAGAAAATAGTATTATCATTATCCTTTATTTATTTGGAGGAAAGTTCATGGTTAGAATTCATGTTATGGCAACTCAGAGGTTGTGATGCGTGGGCATACTCAGCGTCTGCCAGAAACGACTCGATTTCGCATTCGATGAGATAATGAATAGGCTTTTGCTATAAAAATATGTTAGAACATAGTATTATCATTATCCTTTATTTATTTGGAGGAAAGTTCATGGTTAGAATTCATGTTATGGCAACTCAGAGGTTGTGATGCGTGGGCATACTCAGCGTCTGCCAGAAACGACTCGATTTCGCATTCGATGAGATAATGAATAGGCTTTTGCTATGAAAATATGTTAACACATAGTATAATCACTATCCTTTATTTATCTGGAGGAAAGGTCATGGTTTGAATTCATGTTATGGCAACTCAGAGGTTGTGATGCGTGGGCATACTCAGCGTCTGCCAGTCATGACTCGATTTCGCATTCGATGAGGTAATGAATAGGCTTTTGCTACGAAAATATGTTAGAACATAGTATTATCATTATCCTTTATTTATTTGGAGGAAAGTTCATGGTTAGAATTCATGTTATGGCAACTCAGAGGTTGTGATGCGTGGGCATACTCAGCGTCTGCCAGAAACGACTCGATTTCGCATTCGATGAGATAATGAATAGGCTTTTGCTACGAAAATATGTTAGAACATAGTATTATCATTATCCTTTATTTATTTGGAGGAAAGTTCATGGTTAGAATTCATGTTATGGCAACTCAGAGGTTGTGATGCGTGGGCATACTCAGCGTCTGCCAGAAACGACTCGATTTCGCATTCGATGAGATAATGAATAGGCTTTTGCTATGAAAATATGTTAGAACATAGTATTATCATTATCCTTTATTTATTTGGAGGAAAGTTCATGGTTAGAATTCATGTTATGGCAACTCAGAGGTTGTGATGCGTGGGCATACTCAGCGTCTGCCAGAAACGACTCGATTTCGCATTCGATGAGATAATGAATAGGCTTTTGCTATGAAAATATGTTAACACATAGTATAATCACTATCCTTTATTTATCTGGAGGAAAGGTCATGGTTTGAATTCATGTTATGGCAACTCAGAGGTTGTGATGCGTGGGCATACTCAGCGTCTGCCAGTCACGACTCGATTTCGCATTCGATGAGATAATGAAAAGGCTTTTGCTATGAAAATATGTTAACACATAGTATTATCACTATCCTTTATTTATTTGGAGGAAAGTTCATGGTTAGAATTCATGTTATGGCAACTCAGAGGTTGTGATGCGTGGGCATACTCAGCGTCTGCCAGTCATGACTCGATTTCGCATTCGATGAGATAATGAATAGGCTTTTGCTACGAAAATATGTTAGAAAATAGTATTATCATTATCCTTTATTTATTTGGAGGAAAGTTCATGGTTAGAATTCATGTTATGGCAACTCAGAGGTTGTGATGCGTGGGCATACTCAGCGTCTGCCAGAAACGACTCGATTTCGCATTCGATGAGATAATGAATAGGCTTTTGCTATGAAAATATGTTAGAACATAGTATTATCATTATCCTTTATTTATTTGGAGGAAAGTTCATGGTTAGAATTCATGTTATGGCAACTCAGAGGTTGTGATGCGTGGGCATACTCAGCGTCTGCCAGTCATGACTCGATTTCGCATTCGATGAGATAATGAAAAGGCTTTTGCTATGAAAATATGTTAACACATAGTATTATCACTATCCTTTATTTATTTGGAGGAAAGTTCATGGTTAGAATTCATGTTATGGCAACTCAGAGGTTGTGATGCGTGGGCATACTCAGCGTCTGCCAGTCATGACTCGATTTCGCATTCGATGAGATAATGAATAGGCTTTTGCTACGAAAATATGTTAGAAAATAGTATTATCATTATCCTTTATTTATTTGGAGGAAAGTTCATGGTTAGAATTCATGTTATGGCAACTCAGAGGTTGTGATGCGTGGGCATACTCAGCGTCTGCCAGTCATGACTCGATTTCGCATTCGATGAGATAATGAATAGGCTTTTGCTACGAAAATATGTTAGAAAATAGTATTATCATTATCCTTTATTTATTTGGAGGAAAGTTCATGGTTAGAATTCATGTTATGGCAACTCAGAGGTTGTGATGCGTGGGCATACTCAGCGTCTGCCAGAAACGACTCGATTTCGCATTCGATGAGATAATGAATAGGCTTTTGCTATGAAAATATGTTAACACATAGTATAATCACTATCCTTTATTTATCTGGAGGAAAGGTCATGGTTTGAATTCATGTTATGGCAACTCAGAGGTTGTGATGCGTGGGCATACTCAGCGTCTGCCAGTCACGACTCGATTTCGCATTCGATGAGATAATGAAAAGGCTTTTGCTATGAAAATATGTTAACACATAGTATTATCACTATCCTTTATTTATTTGGAGGAAAGTTCATGGTTAGAATTCATGTTATGGCAACTCAGAGGTTGTGATGCGTGGGCATACTCAGCGTCTGCCAGTCATGACTCGATTTCGCATTCGATGAGATAATGAATAGGCTTTTGCTACGAAAATATGTTAGAAAATAGTATTATCATTATCCTTTATTTATTTGGAGGAAAGTTCATGGTTAGAATTCATGTTATGGCAACTCAGAGGTTGTGATGCGTGGGCATACTCAGCGTCTGCCAGAAACGACTCGATTTCGCATTCGATGAGATAATGAATAGGCTTTTGCTACGAAAATATGTTAGAAAATAGTATTATCATTATCCTTTATTTATTTGGAGGAAAGTTCATGGTTAGAATTCATGTTATGGCAACTCAGAGGTTGTGATGCGTGGGCATACTCAGCGTCTGCCAGAAACGACTCGATTTCGCATTCGATGAGATAATGAATAGGCTTTTGCTACGAAAATATGTTAGAACATAGTATTATCATTATCCTTTATTTATTTGGAGGAAAGTTCATGGTTAGAATTCATGTTATGGCAACTCAGAGGTTGTGATGCGTGGGCATACTCAGCGTCTGCCAGTCACGACTCGATTTCGCATTCGATGAGATAATGAATAGGCTTTTGCTATGAAAATATGTTAGAACATAGTATTATCACTATCCTTTATTTATTTGGAGGAAAGTTCATGATTAGAATTCATGTTATGGCAACTCAGAGGTTGTGATGCGTGGGCATACTCAGCGTCTGCCAGTCATGACTCGATTTCGCATTCGATGAGATAATGAATAGGCTTTTGCTACGAAAATATGTTAGAACATAGTATTATCATTATCCTTTATTTATTTGGAGGAAAGTTCATGGTTAGAATTCATGTTATGGCAACTCAGAGGTTGTGATGCGTGGGCATACTCAGCGTCTGCCAGTCACGACTCGATTTCACATTCGATGAGATAATGAATAGGCTTTTGCTATGAAAATATGTTAGAACATAGTATTATCACTATCCTTTATTTATTTGGAGGAAAGTTCATGGTTAGAATTCATGTTATGGCAACTCAGAGGTTGTGATGCGTGGGCATACTCAGCGTCTGCCAGTCATGACTCGATTTCGCATTCGATGAGATAATGAATAGGCTTTTGCTACGAAAATATGTTAGAACATAGTATTATCATTATCCTTTATTTATTTGGAGGAAAGTTCATGGTTAGAATTCATGTTATGGCAACTCAGAGGTTGTGATGCGTGGGCATACTCAGCGTCTGCCAGTCACGACTCGATTTCGCATTCGATGAGATAATGAAAAGGCTTTTGCTATGAAAATATGTTAGAAAATAGTATTATCATTATCCTTTATTTATTTGGAGGAAAGTTCATGGTTAGAATTCATGTTATGGCAACTCAGAGGTTGTGATGCGTGGGCATACTCAGCGTCTGCCAGTCATGACTCGATTTCGCATTCGATGAGATAATGAATAGGCTTTCGATGAGATAATGAATAGGCTTTTGCTACGAAAATATGTTAGAACATAGTATTATCATTATCCTTTATTTATTTGGAGGAAAGTTCATGGTTAGAATTCATGTTATGGCAACTCAGAGGTTGTGATGCGTGGGCATACTCAGCGTCTGCCAGAAACGACTCGATTTCGCATTCGATGAGATAATGAATAGGCTTTTGCTATGAAAATATGTTAACACATAGTATTATCACTATCCTTTATTTATCTGGAGGAAAGGTCATGGTTTGAATTCATGTTATGGCAACTCAGAGGTTGTGATGCGTGGGCATACTCAGCGTCTGCCAGAAACGACTCGATTTCGCATTCGATGAGATAATGAATAGGCTTTTGCTATGAAAATATGTTAGAACATAGTATTATCATTATCCTTTATTTATTTGGAGGAAAGTTCATGGTTAGAATTCATGTTATGGCAACTCAGAGGTTGTGATGCGTGGGCATACTCAGCGTCTGCCAGTCATGACTCGATTTCGCATTCGATGAGATAATGAATAGGCTTTTGCTACGAAAATATGTTAGAACATAGTATTATCATTATCCTTTATTTATTTGGAGGAAAGTTCATGGTTAGAATTCATGTTATGGCAACTCAGAGGTTGTGATGCGTGGGCATACTCAGCGTCTGCCAGTCACGACTCGATTTCGCATTCGATGAGATAATGAAAAGGCTTTTGCTATGAAAATATGTTAGAAAATAGTATTATCATTATCCTTTATTTATTTGGAGGAAAGTTCATGGTTAGAATTCATGTTATGGCAACTCAGAGGTTGTGATGCGTGGGCATACTCAGCGTCTGCCAGAAACGACTCGATTTCGCATTCGATGAGATAATGAATAGGCTTTTGCTACGAAAATATGTTAGAACATAGTATTATCATTATCCTTTATTTATTTGGAGGAAAGTTCATGGTTAGAATTCATGTTATGGCAACTCAGAGGTTGTGATGCGTGGGCATACTCAGCGTCTGCCAGTCACGACTCGATTTCGCATTCGATGAGATAATGAAAAGGCTTTTGATATGAAAATATGTTAGAAAATAGTATTATCATAATCCTTTATTTATTTGGAGGAAAGTTCATGGTTAGAATTCATTTTATGGCAACTCAGAGGTTGTGATGCGTGGGCATACTCAGCGTCTGCCAGAAACGACTCGATTTCGCATTCGATGAGATAATGAATAGGCTTTTGCTACGAAAATATGTTAGAACATAGTATTATCATTATCCTTTATTTATTTGGAGGAAAGTTCATGGTTAGAATTCATGTTATGGCAACTCAGAGGTTGTGATGCGTGGGCATACTCAGCGTCTGCCAGTCACGACTCGATTTCGCATTCGATGAGATAATGAAAAGGCTTTTGCTATGAAAATATGTTAGAAAATAGTATTATCATTATCCTTTATTTATTTGGAGGAAAGTTCATGGTTAGAATTCATGTTATGGCAACTCAGAGGTTGTGATGCGTGGGCATACTCAGCGTCTGCCAGAAACGACTCGATTTCGCATTCGATGAGATAATGAATAGGCTTTTGCTATGAAAATATGTTAGAAAATAGTATTATCATAATCCTTTATTTATTTGGAGGAAAGTTCATGGTTAGAATTCATGTTATGGCAACTCAGAGGTTGTGATGCGTGGGCATACTCAGCGTCTGCCAGAAACGACTCGATTTCGCATTCGATGAGATAATGAATAGGCTTTTGCTACGAAAATATGTTAGAACATAGTATTATCATTATCCTTTATTTATTTGGAGGAAAGTTCATGGTTAGAATTCATGTTATGGCAACTCAGAGGTTGTGATGCGTGGGCATACTCAGCGTCTGCCAGAAACGACTCGATTTCGCATTCGATGAGATAATGAATAGGCTTTTGCTATGAAAATATGTTAACACATAGTATTATCACTATCCTTTATTTATCTGGAGGAAAGGTCATGGTTTGAATTCATGTTATGGCAACTCAGAGGTTGTGATGCTTGGGCATACTCAGCGTCTGCCTGAAACGACTCGATTTCGCATTCGATGAGATAATGAATAGGCTTTTGCTATGAAAATATGTTAGAACATAGTATTATCATTATCCTTTATTTATTTGGAGGAAAGTTCATGGTTAGAATTCATGTTATGGCAACTCAGAGGTTGTGATGCGTGGGCATACTCAGCGTCTGCCAGAAACGACTCGATTTCGCATTCGATGAGATAATGAATAGGCTTTTGCTACGAAAATATGTTAGAACATAGTATTATCATTATCCTTTATTTATTTGGAGGAAAGTTCATGGTTAGAATTCATGTTATGGCAACTCAGAGGTTGTGATGCGTGGGCATACTCAGCGTCTGCCAGTCACGACTCGATTTCGCATTCGATGAGATAATGAAAAGGCTTTTGCTATGAAAATATGTTAACACATAGTATTATCACTATCCTTTATTTATCTGGAGGAAAGGTCATGGTTTGAATTCATGTTATGGCAACTCAGAGGTTGTGATGCGTGGGCATACTCAGCGTCTGCCAGTCACGACTCGATTTCGCATTCGATGAGATAATGAATAGGCTTTTGCTATGAAAATATGTTAGAACATAGTATTATCACTATCCTTTATTTATTTGGAGGAAAGTTCATGGTTAGAATTCATGTTATGGCAACTCAGAGGTTGTGATGCGTGGGCATACTCAGCGTCTGCCAGTCATGACTCGATTTCGCATTCGATGAGATAATGAATAGGCTTTTGCTACGAAAATATGTTAGAAAATAGTATTATCATTATCCTTTATTTATTTGGAGGAAAGTTCATGGTTAGAATTCATGTTATGGCAACTCAGAGGTTGTGATGCGTGGGCATACTCAGCGTCTGCCAGAAACGACTCGATTTCGCATTCGATGAGATAATGAATAGGCTTTTGCTACGAAAATATGTTAGAACATAGTATTATCATTATCCTTTATTTATTTGGAGGAAAGTTCATGGTTAGAATTCATGTTATGGCAACTCAGAGGTTGTGATGCGTGGGCATACTCAGCGTCTGCCAGTCACGACTCGATTTCGCATTCGATGAGATAATGAAAAGGCTTTTGCTATGAAAATATGTTAACACATAGTATTATCACTATCCTTTTTTATCTGGAGGAAAGGTCATGGTTTGAATTCATGTTATGGCAACTCAGAGGTTGTGATGCGTGGGCATACTCAGCGTCTGCCAGTCACGACTCGATTTCGCATTCGATGAGATAATGAATAGGCTTTTGCTATGAAAATATGTTAGAACATAGTATTATCACTATCCTTTATTTATTTGGAGGAAAGTTCATGGTTAGAATTCATGTTATGGCAACTCAGAGGTTGTGATGCGTGGGCATACTCAGCGTCTGCCAGAAACGACTCGATTTCGCATTCGATGAGATAATGAATAGGCTTTTGCTATGAAAATATGTTAACACATAGTATTATCACTATCCTTTATTTATCTGGAGGAAAGGTCATGGTTTGAATTCATGTTATGGCAACTCAGAGGTTGTGATGCGTGGGCATACTCAGCGTCTGCCAGAAACGACTCGATTTCGCATTCGATGAGATAATGAATAGGCTTTTGCTATGAAAATATGTTAGAACATAGTATTATCATTATCCTTTATTTATTTGGAGGAAAGTTCATGGTTAGAATTCATGTTATGGCAACTCAGAGGTTGTGATGCGTGGGCATACTCAGCGTCTGCCAGTCATGACTCGATTTCATTCGATGAGGTAATGAATAGGCTTTTGCTACGAAAATATGTTAGAACATAGTATTATCATTATCCTTTATTTATTTGGAGGAAAGTTCATGGTTAGAATTCATGTTATGGCAACTCAGAGGTTGTGATGCGTAGGCATACTCAGCGTCTGCCAGTCATGACTCGATTTCGCATTCGATGAGATAATGAATAGGCTTTTGCTACGAAAATATGTTAGAACATAGTATTATCATTATCCTTTATTTATTTGGAGGAAAGTTCATGGTTAGAATTCATGTTATGGCAACTCAGAGGTTGTGATGCGTGGGCATATTTAGCGTCTGCCAGTCACGACTCGATTTCGCATTCGATGAGATAATGAATAGGCTTTTGCTACGAAAATATGTTAGAACATAGTATTATCATTATCCTTTATTTATTTGGAGGAAAGTTCATGGTTAGAATTCATGTTATGGCAACTCAGAGGTTGTGATGCGTGGGCATACTCAGCGTCTGCCAGTCACGACTCGATTTCGCATTCGATGAGATAATGAAAAGGCTTTTGCTATGAAAATATGTTAGAAAATAGTATTATCATTATCCTTTATTTATTTGGAGGAAAGTTCATGGTTAGAATTCATGTTATGGCAACTCAGAGGTTGTGATGCGTGGGCATACTCAGCGTCTGCCAGAAACGACTCGATTTCGCATTCGATGAGATAATGAATAGGCTTTTGCTACGAAAATATGTTAGAACATAGTATTATCATTATCCTTTATTTATTTGGAGGAAAGTTCATGGTTAGAATTCATGTTATGGCAACTCAGAGGTTGTGATGCGTGGGCATACTCAGCGTCTGCCAGAAACGACTCGATTTCGCATTCGATGAGATAATGAATAGGCTTTTGCTATGAAAATATGTTAACACATAGTATTATCACTATCCTTTATTTATCTGGAGGAAAGGTCATGGTTTGAATTCATGTTATGGCAACTCAGAGGTTGTGATGCTTGGGCATACTCAGCGTCTGCCAGAAACGACTCGATTTCGCATTCGATGAGATAATGAAAAGGCTTTTGCTATGAAAATATGTTAGAAAATAGTATTATCATTATCCTTTATTTATTTGGAGGAAAGTTCATGGTTAGAATTCATGTTATGGCAACTCAGAGGTTGTGATGCGTGGGCATACTCAGCGTCTGCCAGAAACGACTCGATTTCGCATTCGATGAGATAATGAATAGGCTTTTGCTACGAAAATATGTTAGAACATAGTATTATCATTATCCTTTATTTATTTGGAGGAAAGTTCATGGTTAGAATTCATGTTATGGCAACTCAGAGGTTGTGATGCGTGGGCATACTCAGCGTCTGCCAGAAACGACTCGATTTCGCATTCGATGAGATAATGAATAGGCTTTTGCTATGAAAATATGTTAACACATAGTATTATCACTATCCTTTATATATCTGGAGGAAAGGTCATGGTTTGAATTCATGTTATGGCAACTCAGAGGTTGTGATGCTTGGGCATACTCAGCGTCTGCCAGAAACGACTCGATTTCGCATTCGATGAGATAATGAATAGGCTTTTGCTATGAAAATATGTTAGAACATAGTATTATCATTATCCTTTATTTATTTGGAGGAAAGTTCATGGTTAGAATTCATGTTATGGCAACTCAGAGGTTGTGATGCGTGGGCATACTCAGCGTCTGCCAGAAACGACTCGATTTCGCATTCGATGAGATAATGAATAGGCTTTTGCTATGAAAATATGTTAACACATAGTATTATCACTATCCTTTATTTATCTGGAGGAAAGGTCATGGTTTGAATTCATGTTATGGCAACTCAGAGGTTGTGATGCGTGGGCATACTCAGCGTCTGCCAGAAACGACTCGATTTCGCATTCGATGAGATAATGAATAGGCTTTTGCTATGAAAATATGTTAGAACATAGTATTATCATTATCCTTTATTTATTTGGAGGAAAGTTCATGGTTAGAATTCATGTTATGGCAACTCAGAGGTTGTGATGCGTGGGCATACTCAGCGTCTGCCAGTCATGACTCGATTTCATTCGATGAGGTAATGAATAGGCTTTTGCTACGAAAATATGTTAGAACATAGTATTATCATTATCCTTTATTTATTTGGAGGAAAGTTCATGGTTAGAATTCATGTTATGGCAACTCAGAGGTTGTGATGCGTAGGCATACTCAGCGTCTGCCAGTCATGACTCGATTTCGCATTCGATGAGATAATGAATAGGCTTTTGCTACGAAAATATGTTAGAACATAGTATTATCATTATCCTTTATTTATTTGGAGGAAAGTTCATGGTTAGAATTCATGTTATGGCAACTCAGAGGTTGTGATGCGTGGGCATACTCAGCGTCTGCCAGTCACGACTCGATTTCGCATTCGATGAGATAATGAATAGGCTTTTGCTACGAAAATATGTTAGAACATAGTATTATCATTATCCTTTATTTATTTGGAGGAAAGTTCATGGTTAGAATTCATGTTATGGCAACTCAGAGGTTGTGATGCGTGGGCATACTCAGCGTCTGCCAGTCACGACTCGATTTCGCATTCGATGAGATAATGAAAAGGCTTTTGCTATGAAAATATGTTAGAAAATAGTATTATCATTATCCTTTATTTATTTGGAGGAAAGTTCATGGTTAGAATTCATGTTATGGCAACTCAGAGGTTGTGATGCGTGG
Source organism: Pristionchus mayeri (assembly GCA_036245805.1). Lineage (NCBI taxonomy): Eukaryota > Metazoa > Nematoda > Chromadorea > Rhabditida > Neodiplogasteridae > Pristionchus > Pristionchus mayeri. The sequence goes on along the minus strand of BTRK01000001.1, from coordinate 39,564,576 downwards.
GCATACTCAGCGTCTGCCAGAAACGACTCGATTTCGCATTCGATGAGATAATGAATAGGCTTTTGCTACGAAAATATGTTAGAACATAGTATTATCATTATCCTTTATTTATTTGGAGGAAAGTTCATGGTTAGAATTCATGTTATGGCAACTCAGAGGTTGTGATGCGTGGGCATACTCAGCGTCTGCCAGAAACGACTCGATTTCGCATTCGATGAGATAATGAATAGGCTTTTGCTATGAAAATATGTTAACACATAGTATTATCACTATCCTTTATTTATCTGGAGGAAAGGTCATGGTTTGAATTCATGTTATGGCAACTCAGAGGTTGTGATGCGTGGGCATACTCAGCGTCTGCCAGAAACGACTCGATTTCGCATTCGATGAGATAATGAATAGGCTTTTGCTATGAAAATATGTTAGAACATAGTATTATCATTATCCTTTATTTATTTGGAGGAAAGTTCATGGTTAGAATTCATGTTATGGCAACTCAGAGGTTGTGATGCGTGGGCATACTCAGCGTCTGCCAGTCATGACTCGATTTCATTCGATGAGGTAATGAATAGGCTTTTGCTACGAAAATATGTTAGAACATAGTATTATCATTATCCTTTATTTATTTGGAGGAAAGTTCATGGTTAGAATTCATGTTATGGCAACTCAGAGGTTGTGATGCGTAGGCATACTCAGCGTCTGCCAGTCACGACTCGATTTCGCATTCGATGAGATAATGAAAAGGCTTTTGCTATGAAAATATGTTAGAAAATAGTATTATCATTATCCTTTATTTATTTGGAGGAAAGTTCATGGTTAGAATTCATGTTATGGCAACTCAGAGGTTGTGATGCGTGGGCATACTCAGCGTCTGCCAGAAACGACTCGATTTCGCATTCGATGAGATAATGAATAGGCTTTTGCTACGAAAATATGTTAGAACATAGTATTATCATTATCCTTTATTTATTTGGAGGAAAGTTCATGGTTAGAATTCATGTTATGGCAACTCAGAGGTTGTGATGCGTGGGCATACTCAGCGTCTGCCAGAAACGACTCGATTTCGCATTCGATGAGATAATGAATAGGCTTTTGCTATGAAAATATGTTAACACATAGTATTATCACTATCCTTTATTTATCTGGAGGAAAGGTCATGGTTTGAATTCATGTTATGGCAACTCAGAGGTTGTGATGCGTGGGCATACTCAGCGTCTGCCAGAAACGACTCGATTTCGCATTCGATGAGATAATGAATAGGCTTTTGCTATGAAAATATGTTAGAACATAGTATTATCATTATCCTTTATTTATTTGGAGGAAAGTTCATGGTTAGAATTCATGTTATGGCAACTCAGAGGTTGTGATGCGTGGGCATACTCAGCGTCTGCCAGTCATGACTCGATTTCATTCGATGAGGTAATGAATAGGCTTTTGCTACGAAAATATGTTAGAACATAGTATTATCATTATCCTTTATTTATTTGGAGGAAAGTTCATGGTTAGAATTCATGTTATGGCAACTCAGAGGTTGTGATGCGTGGGCATACTCAGCGTCTGCCAGAAACGACTCGATTTCGCATTCGATGAGATAATGAAAAGGCTTTTGCTATGAAAATATGTTAGAAAATAGTATTATCATTATCCTTTATTTATTTGGAGGAAAGTTCATGGTTAGAATTCATGTTATGGCAACTCAGAGGTTGTGATGCGTGGGCATACTCAGCGTCTGCCAGAAACGACTCGATTTCGCATTCGATGAGATAATGAATAGGCTTTTGCTACGAAAATATGTTAGAACATAGTATTATCATTATCCTTTATTTATTTGGAGGAAAGTTCATGGTTAGAATTCATGTTATGGCAACTCAGAGGTTGTGATGCGTGGGCATACTCAGCGTCTGCCAGAAACGACTCGATTTCGCATTCGATGAGATAATGAATAGGCTTTTGCTATGAAAATATGTTAACACATAGTATTATCACTATCCTTTATTTATCTGGAGGAAAGGTCATGGTTTGAATTCATGTTATGGCAACTCAGAGGTTGTGATGCGTGGGCATACTCAGCGTCTGCCAGAAACGACTCGATTTCGCATTCGATGAGATAATGAATAGGCTTTTGCTATGAAAATATGTTAGAACATAGTATTATCATTATCCTTTATTTATTTGGAGGAAAGTTCATGGTTAGAATTCATGTTATGGCAACTCAGAGGTTGTGATGCGTGGGCATACTCAGCGTCTGCCAGTCATGACTCGATTTCATTCGATGAGGTAATGAATAGGCTTTTGCTACGAAAATATGTTAGAACATAGTATTATCATTATCCTTTATTTATTTGGAGGAAAGTTCATGGTTAGAATTCATGTTATGGCAACTCAGAGGTTGTGATGCGTGGGCATACTCAGCGTCTGCCAGTCACGACTCGATTTCGCATTCGATGAGATAATGAAAAGGCTTTTGCTATGAAAGTATGTTAGAAAATAGTATTATCATTATCCTTTATTTATTTGGAGGAAAGTTCATGGTTAGAATTCATGTTATGGCAACTCAGAGGTTGTGATGCGTGGGCATACTCAGCGTCTGCCAGAAACGACTCGATTTCGCATTCGATGAGATAATGAATAGGCTTTTGCTACGAAAATATGTTAGAACATAGTATTATCATTATCCTTTATTTATTTGGAGGAAAGTTCATGGTTAGAATTCATGTTATGGCAACTCAGAGGTTGTGATGCGTGGGCATACTCAGCGTCTGCCAGAAACGACTCGATTTCGCATTCGATGAGATAATGAATAGGCTTTTGCTATGAAAATATGTTAACACATAGTATTATCACTATCCTTTATTTATCTGGAGGAAAGGTCATGGTTTGAATTCATGTTATGGCAACTCAGAGGTTGTGATGCGTGGGCATACTCAGCGTCTGCCAGAAACGACTCGATTTCGCATTCGATGAGATAATGAATAGGCTTTTGCTATGAAAATATGTTAGAACATAGTATTATCATTATCCTTTATTTATTTGGAGGAAAGTTCATGGTTAGAATTCATGTTATGGCAACTCAGAGGTTGTGATGCGTGGGCATACTCAGCGTCTGCCAGTCATGACTCGATTTCATTCGATGAGGTAATGAATAGGCTTTTGCTACGAAAATATGTTAGAACATAGTATTATCATTATCCTTTATTTATTTGGAGGAAAGTTCATGGTTAGAATTCATGTTATGGCAACTCAGAGGTTGTGATGCGTGGGCATACTCAGCGTCTGCCAGTCACGACTCGATTTCGCATTCGATGAGATAATGAATAGGCTTTTGCTATGAAAATATGTTAGAACATAGTATTATCACTATCCTTTATTTATTTGGAGGAAAGTTCATGGTTAGAATTCATGTTATGGCAACTCAGAGGTTGTGATGCGTGGGCATACTCAGCGTCTGCCAGTCATGACTCGATTTCGCATTCGATGAGATAATGAATAGGCTTTTGCTACGAAAATATGTTAGAACATAGTATTATCACTATCCTTTATTTATTTGGAGGAAAGTTCATGGGTAGAATTCATGTTATGGCAACTCAGAGGTTGTGATGGGTGGGCATACTCAGCGTCTGCCAGTCACGACTCGATTTCGCATTCGATGAGATAATGAATAGGCTTTTGCTACGAAAATTTGTTAGAACATAGTATTATCATTATCCTTTATTTATTTGGAGGAAAGTTCATGGTTAGAATTCATGTTATGGCAACTCAGAGGTTGTGATGCGTGGGCATACTCAGCGTCTGCCAGAAACGATTCGATTTCGCATTCGATGAGATAATGAATAGGCTTTTGCTACGAAAATATGTTAGAACATAGTATTGTCATTATCCTTTATTTATTTGGAGGAAAGTTCATGGTTAGAATTCATGTTATGGCAACTCAGAGGTTGTGATGCGTGGGCATACTCAGCGTCTGCCAGTCATGACTCGATTTCGCATTCGATGAGATAATGAATAGGCTTTTGCTACGAAAATATGTTAGAACATAGTATTATCACTATCCTTTATTTATTTGGAGGAAAGTTCATGGTTAGAATTCATGTTATGGCAACTCAGAGGTTGTGATGCGTGGGCATATTCAGCGTCTGCCAGTCACGACTCGATTTCGCATTCGATGAGATAATGAATAGGCTTTTGCTATGAAAATATGTTAGAACATAGTATTATCATTATCCTTTATTTATTTGGAGGAAAGTTCATGGTTAGAATTCATGTTATGGCAACTCAGAGGTTGTGATGCGTGGGCATACTCAGCGTAACCAGTCATGACTCGATTTCGCATTCGATGAGATAATGAATAGGCTTCTGCTATGAAAATGTGTTAGAACATAGTATTATCACTATCCTTTATTTATTTGGAGAAAGGTTAATGGTTAGAATTCATGTTATGGCAACTCAGAGGTTGTGATGCGTGGGCATACTCAGCGTCTGCCAGTCACGACTCGATTTCGCATTCGATGAGATAATGAATAGGCTTTTGCTATGAATTCTATTAGAACATAGTATTATCATTATCCTTTATTTATTTGGAGGAAAGTTCATGGTTAGAATTCATGTTATGGCAACTCAGAGGTTGTGATGCGTGGGCATACTCAGCGTAACCAGTCATGACTCGATTTCGCATTCGATGAGATAATGAATAGGCTTTTGCTATGAAAATATGTTAGAACATAGTATTATCATTATCCTTTATTTATTTGGAGGAAAGTTCATGGTTAGAATTCATGTTATGGCAACTCAGAGGTTGTGATGCGTAGGCATACTAAGCGTCTGCCAGTCACGACTCGATTTCGCATTCGATGAGATAATGAATAGGCTTCTACTATGAAAATATGTTACAACATAGTATTATCACTACCCTTTATATATTTGGAGGAAAGTTCATGGTTAGAATTCATGTTATGGCAACTCAGAGGTTGTGATGCGTGGGCATACTCAGCGTCTGCCAGTCACGACTCGATTTCGCATTCGATGAGATAATGAATAGGCTTCTGCTATGAAAATGTGTTAGAACATAGTATTATCACTATCCTTTATTTATTTGGAGAAAGGTTAATGGTTAGAATTCATGTTATGGCAACTCAGAGGTTGTGATGCGTGGGCATATTCAGCGTCTGCCAGTCACGACTCGATTTCGCATTCGATGAGATAATGAATAGGCTTTTACTATGAAAATATGTTAGAACATAGTATTATCATTATCCTTTATTTATTTGAAGGAAAGTTCATGGTTAGAATTCATGTTATGGTAACTCAGAGGTTGTGATGCGTGGGCATACTCAGCGTCTGCCAGTCACGACTCGATTTCGCATTCGATGAGATAATGAATAGGCTTTTGCTATGAAAATATGTTAGAACATAGTATTATCACTATCCTTTATTTATTTGGAGGAAAGTTCATGGTTAGAATTCATGTTATGGCAACTCAGAGGTTGTGATGCGTGGGCATATTCAGCGTCTGCCAGTCACGACTCTATTTCGCATTCGATGAGATAATGAATAGGCTTTTGAATGAAAATATGTTAGAACATAGTATTATCACTATCCTTTATTTATTTGGAGGAAAGTTCATGGTTAGAATTCATGTTATGGCAACTCAGAGGTTGTGATGCGTGGGCATACTCAGCGTCTGCCAGTCATGACTCGATTTCGCATTCGATGAGATAATGAATAGGCTTTTGCTATGAAAATATGTTAGAACATAGTATTATCATTATCCTTTATTTATTTGGAGGAAAGTTCATGGTTAGAATTCATGTTATGGCAACTCAGAGGTTGTGATGCGTGGGCATACTCAGCGTCTGCCAGTCACGACTCGATTTCGCATTCGATGAGATAATGAATAGGCTTCTGCTATGAAAATGTGTTAGAACATAGTATTATCACTATCCTTTATTTATTTGGAGGAAAGTTCATGGTTAGAATTCATGTTATGGCAACTCAGAGGTTGTGATGCGTGGGCATATTCAGCGTCTGCCAGTCACGACTCGATTTCGCATTCGATGAGATAATGAATAGGCTTCTACTATGAAAATATGTTACAACATAGTATTATCACTACCCTTTATATATTTGGAGGAAAGTTCATGGTTAGAATTCATGTTATGGCAACTCAGAGGTTGTGATGCGTGGGCATACTCAGCGTCTGCCAGTCACGACTCGATTTCGCATTCGATGAGATAATGAATAGGCTTTTGCTATGAAAATATGTTAGAACATAGTATTATCACTATCCTTTATTTATTTGGAGGAAAGTTCATGGTTAGAATTCATGTTATGGCAACTCAGAGGTTGTGATGCGTGGGCATACTCAGCGTCTGCCAGTCACGACTCGATTTCGCATTCGATGAGATAATGAATAGGCTTTTACTATGAAAATATGTTAGAACATAGTATTATCATTATCCTTTATTTATTTGAAGGAAAGTTCATGGTTAGAATTCATGTTATGGCAACTCAGAGGTTGTGATGCGTGGGCATATTCAGCGTCTGCCAGTCACGACTCGATTTCGCATTCGATGAGATAATGAATAGGCTTCTACTATGAAAATATGTTACAACATAGTATTATCACTACCCTTTATATATTTGGAGGAAAGTTCATGGTTAGAATTCATGTTATGGCAACTCAGAGGTTGTGATGCGTGGGCATACTCAGCGTCTGCCAGTCACGACTCGATTTCGCATTCGATGAGATAATGAATAGGCTTCTGCTATGAAAATGTGTTAGAACATAGTATTATCACTATCCTTTATTTATTTGGAGGAAAGTTCATGGTTAGAATTCATGTTATGGCAACTCAGAGGTTGTGATGCGTGGGCATATTCAGCGTCTGCCAGTCACGACTCGATTTCGCATTCGATGAGATAATGAATAGGCTTCTACTATGAAAATATGTTACAACATAGTATTATCACTACCCTTTATATATTTGGAGGAAAGTTCATGGTTAGAATTCATGTTATGGCAACTCAGAGGTTGTGATGCGTGGGCATACTCAGCGTCTGCCAGTCACGACTCGATTTCGCATTCGATGAGATAATGAATAGGCTTTTGCTATGAAAATATGTTAGAACATAGTATTATCACTATCCTTTATTTATTTGGAGGAAAGTTCATGGTTAGAATTCATGTTATGGCAACTCAGAGGTTGTGATGCGTGGGCATACTCAGCGTCTGCCAGTCACGACTCGATTTCGCATTCGATGAGATAATGAATAGGCTTTTACTATGAAAATATGTTAGAACATAGTATTATCATTATCCTTTATTTATTTGAAGGAAAGTTCATGGTTAGAATTCATGTTATGGCAACTCAGAGGTTGTGATGCGTGGGCATATTCAGCGTCTGCCAGTCACGACTCGATTTCGCATTCGATGAGATAATGAATAGGCTTCTACTATGAAAATATGTTACAACATAGTATTATCACTACCCTTTATATATTTGGAGGAAAGTTCATGGTTAGAATTCATGTTATGGCAACTCAGAGGTTGTGATGCGTGGGCATACTCAGCGTCTGCCAGTCACGACTCGATTTCGCATTCGATGAGATAATGAATAGGCTTTTGCTATGAAAATATGTTAGAACATAGTATTATCACTATCCTTTATTTATTTGGAGGAAAGTTCATGGTTAGAATTCATGTTATGGCAACTCAGAGGTTGTGATGCGTGGGCATACTCAGCGTCTGCCAGTCACGACTCGATTTCGCATTCGATGAGATAATGAATAGGCTTTTGCTATGAAAATATGTTAGAACATAGTATTATCATTATCCTTTATTTATTTGGAGGAAAGTTCATGGTTAGAATTCATGTTTTGGCAACTCAGAGGTTGTGATGCGTGGGCATACTCAGCGTCTGCCAGTCATGACTCGATTTCGCATTCGATGAGATAATGAATAGGCTTTTGCTATGAAAATATGTTAGAACATAGTATTATCATTATCCTTTATTTATTTGGAGGAAAGTTCATGGTTAGAATTCATGTTATGGCAACTCAGAGGTTGTGATGCGTGGGCATACTCAGCGTCTGCCAGTCACGTCTCGATTTCGCATTCGATGAGATAATGAATAGGCTTTTGCTATGAAAATATGTTAGAACATAGTATTATCACTATCCTTTATTTATTTGGAGGAAAGTTCATGGTTAGAATTCATGTTATGGCAACTCAGAGGTTATGATGCGTGGGCATACTCAGCGTCTGCCAGTCATGACTCGATTTCGCATTCGATGAGATAATGAATAGGCTTTTGCTATGAAAATATGTTAGAACATAGTATTATCATTATCCTTTATTTATGTGGAGGAAAGTTCATGGTTAGAATTCATGTTATGGCAACTCAGAGGTTGTGATGCGTGGGCATACTCAGCGTCTGCCAGTCACGACTCGATTTCGCATTCGATGAGATAATGAATAGGCTTTTGCTATGAAAATATGTTAGAACATAGTATTATCACTATCCTTTATTTATTTGGAGGAAAGTTCATGGTTAGAATTCATGTTTTGGCAACTCAGAGGTTGTGATGCGTGGGCATACTCAGCGTCTGCCAGTCATGACTCGATTTCGCATTCGATGAGATAATGAATAGGCTTTTGCTATGAAAATATGTTAGAACATAGTATTATCATTATCCTTTATTTATTTGGAGGAAAGTTCATGGTTAGAATTCATGTTATGGCAACTCAGAGGTTGTGATGCGTGGGCATACTCAGCGTCTGCCAGTCACGACTCGATTTCGCATTCGATGAGATAATGAATAGGCTTTTGCTATGAAAATATGTTAGAACATAGTATTATCATTATCCTTTATTTATTTGGAGGAAAGTTCATGGTTAGAATTCATGTTATGGCAACTCAGAGGTTGTGATGCGTGGGCATACTCAGCGTCTGCCAGTCACGTCTCGATTTCGCATTCGATGAGTTAATGAATAGGCTTTTGCTATGAAAATATGTTAGAACATAGTATTATCACTATCCTTTATTTATTTGGAGGACATGTTATGGCAACTCAGAGGTTATGATGCGTGGGCATACTCACCGTCTGCCAGTCATGACTCGATTTCGCATTCGATGAGATAATGAATAGGCTTTTGCTTTGAAAATATGTTAGAACATAGTATTATCATTATCCTTTATTTATTTGGAGGAAAGTTCATGGTTAGAATTCATGTTATGGCAACTCAGAGGTTGTGATGCGTGGGCATACTCAGCGTCTGCCAGTCACGACTCGATTTCGCATTCGATGAGATAATGAATAGGCTTTTGCTATGAAAATATGTTAGAACATAGTATTATCACTATCCTTTATTTATTTGGAGGAAAGTTCATGGTTAGAATTCATGTTATGGCAACTCAGAGGTTGTGATGCGTGGGCATACTCAGCGTCTGCCAGTCATGACTCGATTTCGCATTCGATGAGATAATGAATAGGCTTTTGCTATGAAAATATGTTAGAACATAGTATTATCATTATCCTTTATTTATTTGGAGGAAAGTTCATGGTTAGAATTCATGTTATGGCAACTCAGAGGTTGTGATGCGTGGGCATACTCAGCGTCTGCCAGTCACGACTCGATTTCGCATTCGATGAGATAATGAATAGGCTTTTGCTATGAAAATATGTTAGAACATAGTATTATCATTATCCTTTATTTATTTGGAGGAAAGTTCATGGTTAGAATTCATGTTATGGCAACTCAGAGGTTGTGATGCGTGGGCATACTCAGCGTCTGCTAGTCACGTCTCGATTTCGCATTCGATGAGATAATGAATAGGCTCTTGCTATGAAAATATGATAGAACATAGTATTATCACTATCCTTTATTTATTTGGAGGAAAGTTCATGGTTAGAATTCATGTTATGGCAACTCAGAGGTTATGATGCGTGGGCATACTCAGCGTCTGCCAGTCATGACTCGATTTCGCATTCGATGAGATAATGAATAGGCTTTTGCTATGAAAATATGTTAGAACTTAGTATTATCACTATCCTTTATTTATTTGGAGGAAAGTTCATGGTTAGAATTCATGTTATGGCAACTCAGAGGTTATGATGCGTGGGCATACTCAGCGTCTGCCAGTCACGACTCGATTTCGCATTCGATGAGATAATGAATAGGCTTTTGCTATGAAAATATGTTAGAACATAGTATTATCATTATCCTTTATTTATTTGGAGGAAAGTTCATGGTTAGAATTCATGTTATGGCAACTCAGAGGTTATGATGCGTGGGCATACTCAGCGTCTGCCAGTCATGACTCGATTTCGCATTCGATGAGATAATGAATAGGCTTTTGCTATGAAAATATGTTAGAACATAGTATTATCATTATCCTTTATTTATTTGGAGGAAAGTTCATGGTTAGAATTCATGTTATGGCAACTCAGAGGTTGTGATGCGTGGGCATACTCAGCGTCTGCCAGTCACGACTCGATTTCGCATTCGATGAGATAATGAATAGGCTTTTGCTATGAAAATATGTTAGAACATAGTATTATCACTATCCTTTATTTATTTGGAGGAAAGTTCATGGTTAGAATTCATGTTATGGCAACTCAGAGGTTGTGATGCGTAGGCATACTCAGCGTCTGCCAGTCACGACTCGATTTCGCATTCGATGAGATAATGAATAGGCTTTTGCTATGAAAATATGTTAGAACATAGTATTATCATTATCCTTTATTTATTTGGAGGAAAGTTCATGGTTAGAATTCATGTTATGGCAACTCAGAGGTTGTGATGCGTGGGCATACTCAGCGTCTGCCAGTCACGACTCGATTTCGCATTCGATGAGATAATGAATAGGCTTTTGCTATGAAAATATGTTAGAACATAGTATTATCACTATCCTTTATTTATTTGGAGGAAAGTTCATGGTTAGAATTCATGTTATGGCAACTCAGAGGTTGTGATGCGTAGGCATACTCAGCGTCTGCCAGTCACGACTCGATTTCGCATTCGATGAGATAATGAATAGGCTTTTGCTATGAAAATATGTTAGAACATAGTATTATCATTATCCTTTATTTATTTGGAGGAAAGTTCATGGTTAGAATTCATGTTATGGCAACTCAGAAGTTGTGATGCGTGGGCAAACTCAGCGTCTGCCAGTCACGACTCGATTTCGCATTCGATGAGATAATGAATAGGCTTTTGCTATGAAAATATGTTAGAACATAGTATTATCATTATCCTTTATTTATTTGGAGGAAAGTTCATGGTTAGAATTCATGTTATGGCAACTCAGAGGTTGTGATGCGTAGGCATACTCAGCGTCTGCCAGTCACGACTCGATTTCGCATTCGATGAGATAATGAATAGGCTTTTGCTATGAAAATATGTTAGAACATAGTATTATCATTATCCTTTATTTATTTGGAGGAAAGTTCATGGTTAGAATTCATGTTATGGCAACTCAGAAGTTGTGATGCGTGGGCAAACTCAGCGTCTGCCAGTCACGACTCGATTTCGCATTCGATGAGATAATGAATAGGCTTTTGCTATGAAAATATGTTAGAACATAGTATTATCATTATCCTTTATTTATTTGGAGGAAAGTTCATGGTTAGAATTCATGTTATGGCAACTCAGAGGTTGTGATGCGTGGGCATACTCAGCGTCTGCCAGTCACGACTCGATTTCGCATTCGATGAGATAATGAATAGGCTTTTGCTATGAAAATATGTTAGAACATAGTATTATCACTATCCTTTATTTATTTGGAGGAAAGTTCATGGTTAGAATTCATGTTATGGCAACTCAGAGGTTGTGATGCGTAGGCATACTCAGCGTCTGCCAGTCACGACTCGATTTCGCATTCGATGAGATAATGAATAGGCTTTTGCTATGAAAATATGTTAGAACATAGTATTATCATTATCCTTTATTTATTTGGAGGAAAGTTCATGGTTAGAATTCATGTTATGGCAACTCAGAAGTTGTGATGCGTGGGCAAACTCAGCGTCTGCCAGTCACGACTCGATTTCGCATTCGATGAGATAATGAATAGGCTTTTGCTATGAAAATATGTTAGAACATAGTATTATCATTATCCTTTATTTATTTGGAGGAAAGTTCATGGTTAGAATTCATGTTATGGCAACTCAGAGGTTGTGATGCGTAGGCATACTCAGCGTCTGCCAGTCACGACTCGATTTCGCATTCGATGAGATAATGAATAGGCTTTTGCTATGAAAATATGTTAGAACATAGTATTATCATTATCCTTTATTTATTTGGAGGAAAGTTCATGGTTAGAATTCATGTTATGGCAACTCAGAAGTTGTGATGCGTGGGCAAACTCAGCGTCTGCCAGTCACGACTCGATTTCGCATTCGATGAGATAATGAATAGGCTTTTGCTATGAAAATATGTTAGAACATAGTATTATCATTATCCTTTATTTATTTGGAGGAAAGTTCATGGTTAGAATTCATGTTATGGCAACTCAGAGGTTGTGATGCGTGGGCATACTCAGCGTCTGCCAGTCACGACTCGATTTCGCATTCGATGAGATAATGAATAGGCTTTTGCTATGAAAATATGTTAGAACATAGTATTATCACTATCCTTTATTTATTTGGAGGAAAGTTCATGGTTAGAATTCATGTTATGGCAACTCAGAGGTTGTGATGCGTGGGCATACTCAGCGTCTGCCAGTCATGACTCGATTTCGCATTCGATGAGATAATGAATAGGCTTTTGCTATGAAAATATGTTAGAACATAGTATTATCATTATCCTTTATTTATTTGGAGGAAAGTTCATGGTTAGAATTCATGTTATGGCAACTCAGAGGTTGTGATGCGTGGGCATACTCAGCGTCTGCCAGTCATGACTCGATTTCGCATTCGATGAGATAATGAATAGGCTTTTGCTATGAAAATATGTTAGAACATAGTATTATCATTATCCTTTATTTATTTGGAGGAAAGTTCATGGTTAGAATTCATGTTATGGCAACTCAGAGGTTGTGATGCGTGGGCATACTCAGCGTCTGCCAGTCATGACTCGATTTCGCATTCGATGAGATAATGAATAGGCTTTTGCTATGAAAATATGTTAGAACTTAGTATTATCACTATCCTTTATTTATTTGGAGGAAAGTTCATGGTTAGAATTCATGTTATGGCAACTCAGAGGTTATGATGCGTGGGCATACTCAGCGTCTGCCAGTCACGACTCGATTTCGCATTCGATGAGATAATGAATAGGCTTTTGCTATGAAAATATGTTAGAACATAGTATTATCATTATCCTTTATTTATTTGGAGGAAAGTTCATGGTTAGAATTCATGTTATGGCAACTCAGAGGTTATGATGCGTGGGCATACTCAGCGTCTGCCAGTCACGACTCGATTTCGCATTCGATGAGATAATGAATAGGCTTTTGCTATGAAAATATGTTAGAACATAGTATTATCATTATCCTTTATTTATTTGGAGGAAAGTTCATGGTTAGAATTCATGTTATGGCAACTCAGAGGTTGTGATGCGTGGGCATACTCAGCGTCTGCCAGTCATGACTCGATTTCGCATTCGATGAGATAATGAATAGGCTTTTGCTATGAAAATATGTTAGAACTTAGTATTATCACTATCCTTTATTTATTTGGAGGAAAGTTCATGGTTAGAATTCATGTTATGGCAACTCAGAGGTTATGATGCGTGGGCATACTCAGCGTCTGCCAGTCACGACTCGATTTCGCATTCGATGAGATAATGAATAGGCTTTTGCTATGAAAATATGTTAGAACATAGTATTATCATTATCCTTTATTTATTTGGAGGAAAGTTCATGGTTAGAATTCATGTTATGGCAACTCAGAGGTTATGATGCGTGGGCATACTCAGCGTCTGCCAGTCATGACTCGATTTCGCATTCGATGAGATAATGAATAGGCTTTTGCTATGAAAATATGTTAGAACATAGTATTATCATTATCCTTTATTTATTTGGAGGAAAGTTCATGGTTAGAATTCATGTTATGGCAACTCAGAGGTTTTGATGCGTGGGCATACTCAGCGTCTGCCAGTCACGACTCGATTTCGCATTCGATGAGATAATGAATAGGCTTTTGCTATGAAAATATGTTAGAACATAGTATTATCACTATCCTTTATTTATTTGGAGGAAAGTTCATGGTTAGAATTCATGTTATGGCAACTCAGAGGTTGTGATGCGTAGGCATACTCAGCGTCTGCCAGTCACGACTCGATTTCGCATTCGATGAGATAATGAATAGGCTTTTGCTATGAAAATATGTTAGAACATAGTATTATCATTATCCTTTATTTATTTGGAGGAAAGTTCATGGTTAGAATTCATGTTATGGCAACTCAGAAGTTGTGATGCGTGGGCAAACTCAGCGTCTGCCAGTCACGACTCGATTTCGCATTCGATGAGATAATGAATAGGCTTTTGCTATGAAAATATGTTAGAACATAGTATTATCATTATCCTTTATTTATTTGGAGGAAAGTTCATGGTTAAAATTCATGTTATGGCAACTCAGAGGTTGTGATGCGTGGGCATATTCAGCGTCTGCCAGTCACGACTCGATTTCGCATTCGATGAGATAATGAATAGGCTTTTGCTATGAAAATATGTTAGAACATAGTATTATCATTATCCTTTATTTATTTGGAGGAAAGTTCATGGTTAGAATTCATGTTATGGCAACTCAGAGGTTGTGATGCGTGGGCATATTCAGCGTCTGCCAGTCACGACTCGATTTCGCATTCGATGAGATAATGAATAGGCTTTTGCTATGAAAATATGTTAGAAAATAGTATTATCATTATCCTTTATTTATTTGGAGGAAAGTTCATGGTTAGAATTCATGTTATGGCAACTCAGAGGTTATGATGCGTGGGCATACTCAGCGTCTGCCCCAGTCATGACTCGATTTCGCATTCGATGAGATAATGAATAGGCTTTTGCTATGAAAATATGTTAGAACATAGTATTATCATTATCCTTTATTTATTTGGAGGAAAGTTCATGGTTAGAATTCATGTTATGGCAACTCAGAGGTTGTGATGCGTGGGCATACTCAGCGTCTGCCAGTCACGACTCGATTTCGCATTCGATGAGATAATGAATAGGCTTTTGCTATGAAAATATGTTAGAACATAGTATTATCACTATCCTTTATTTATTTGGAGGAAAGTTCATGGTTAGAATTCATGTTATGGCAACTCAGAGGTTGTGATGCGTAGGCATACTCAGCGTCTGCCAGTCACGACTCGATTTCGCATTCGATGAGATAATGAATAGGCTTTTGCTATGAAAATATGTTAGAACATAGTATTATCATTATCCTTTATTTATTTGGAGGAAAGTTCATGGTTAGAATTCATGTTATGGCAACTCAGAAGTTGTGATGCGTGGGCAAACTCAGCGTCTGCCAGTCACGACTCGATTTCGCATTCGATGAGATAATGAATAGGCTTTTGCTATGAAAATATGTTAGAACATAGTATTATCATTATCCTTTATTTATTTGGAGGAAAGTTCATGGTTAGAATTCATGTTATGGCAACTCAGAGATTGTGATGCGTGGGCATACTCAGCGTCTGCCAGTCACGTCTCGATTTCGCATTCGATGAGATAATGAATAGGCTTTTGCTATGAAAATATGTTAGAACATAGTATTATCACTATCCTTTATTTATTTGGAGGAAAGTTCATGGTTAGAATTCATGTTATGGCAACTCAGAGGTTATGATGCGTGGGCATACTCAGCGTCTGCCAGTCATGACTCGATTTCGCATTCGATGAGATAATGAATAGGCTTTTGCTATGAAAATATGTTAGAACATAGTATTATCACTATCCTTTATTTATTTGGAGGAAAGTTCATGGTTAGAATTCATGTTATGGCAACTCAGAGGTTATGATGCGTGGGCATACTCAGCGTCTGCCAGTCACGACTCGATTTCGCATTCGATGAGATAATGAATAGGCTTTTGCTATGAAAATATGTTAGAACATAGTATTATCACTATCCTTTATTTATTTGGAGGAAAGTTCATGGTTAGAATTCATGTTATGGCAACTCAGAGGTTATGATGCGTGGGCATACTCAGCGTCTGCCAGTCCTGACTCGATTTCGCATTCGATGAGATAATGAATAGGCTTTTGCTATGAAAATATGTTAGAACATAGTATTATCATTATCCTTTATTTATTTGGAGGAAAGTTCATGGTTAGAATTCATGTTATGGCAACTCAGAGGTTGTAATGCGTGGGCATACTCAGCGTCTGCCAGTCACGACTCGATTTCGCATTCGATGAGATAATGAATAGGCTTTTGCTATGAAAATATGTTAGAACATAGTATTATCATTATCCTTTATTTATTTGGAGGAAAGTTCATGGTTAGAATTCTTGTTATGGCAACTCAGAGGTTGTGATGCGTGGGCATACTCAGCGTCTGCCAGTCATGACTCGATTTCGCATTCGATGAGATAATGAATAGGCTTTTGCTATGAAAATATGTTAGAACTTAGTATTATCACTATCCTTTATTTATTTGGAGGAAAGTTCATGGTTAGAATTCATGTTATGGCAACTCAGAGGTTGTGATGCGTGGGCATACTCAGCGTCTGCCAGTCATGACTCGATTTCGCATTCGATGAGATAATGAATAGGCTTTTGCTATGAAAATATGTTAGAACTTAGTATTATCACTATCCTTTATTTATTTGGAGGAAAGTTCATGGTTAGAATTCATGTTATGGCAACTCAGAGGTTGTGATGCGTGGGCATACTCAGCGTCTGCCAGTCACGACTCGATTTCGCATTCGATGAGAAAATGAATAGGCTTTTGCTATGAAAATATGTTAGAACATAGTATTATCATTATCCTTTATTTATTTGGAGGAAAGTTCATGGTTAGAATTCATGTTATGGCAACTCAGAGGTTGTGATGCGTGGGCATACTCAGCGTCTGCCAGTCACGACTCGATTTCGCATTCGATGAGATAATGAATAGGCTTTTGCTATGAAAATATGTTAGAACATAGAATTATCATTATCCTTTATTTATTTGGAGGAAAGTTCATGGTTAGAATTCATGTTATGGCAACTCAGAGGTTGTGATGCGTGGGCATACTCAGCGTCTGCCAGTCACGACTCGATTTCGCATTCGATGAGAAAATGAATAGGCTTTTGCTATGAAAATATGTTAGAACATAGTATTATCATTCTCCTTTATTTATTTGGAGGAAAGTTCATGGTTAGAATTCATGTTATGGCAACTCAGAGGTTATGATGCGTGGGCATACTCAGCGTCTGCCAGTCATGACTCGATTTCGCATTCGATGAGATAATGAATAGGCTTTTGCTATGAAAATATGTTAGAACATAGTATTATCATTATCCTTTATTTATTTGGAGGAAAGTTCATGGTTAGAATTCATGTTATGGCAACTCAGAGGTTGTGATGCGTGGGCATACTCAGCGTCTGCCAGTCACGTCTCGATTTCGCATTCGATGAGATAATGAATAGGCTTTTGCTATGAAAATATGTTAGAACATAGTATTATCATTATCCTTTATTTATTTGGAGGAAAGTTCATGGTTAGAATTCATGTTATGGCAACTCAGAGGTTGTGATGCGTGGGCATACTCAGCGTCTGCCAGTCATGACTCGATTTCGCATTCGATGAGATAATGAATAGGCTTTTGCTATGAAAATATGTTAGAACTTAGTATTATCACTATCCTTTATTTATTTGGAGGAAAGTTCATGGTTAGAATTCATGTTATGGCAACTCAGAGGTTATGATGCGTGGGCATACTCAGCGTCTGCCAGTCATGACTCGATTTCGCATTCGATGAGATAATGAATAGGCTTTTGCTATGAAAATATGTTAGAACATAGTATTATCACTATCCTTTATTTATTTGGAGGAAAGTTCATGGTTAGAATTCATGTTATGGCAACTCAGAGGTTATGATGCGTGGGCATACTCAGCGTCTGCCAGTCATGACTCGATTTCGCATTCGATGAGATAATGAATAGGCTTTTGCTATGAAAATATGTTAGAACATAGTATTATCACTATCCTTTATTTATTTGGAGGAAAGTTCATGGTTAGAATTCATGTTATGGCAACTCAGAGGTTATGATGCGTGGGCATACTCAGCGTCTGCCAGTCACGACTCGATTTCGCATTCGATGAGATAATGAATAGGCTTTTGCTATGAAAATATGTTAGAACATAGTATTATCACTATCCTTTATTTATTTGGAGGAAAGTTCATGGTTAGAATTCATGTTATGGCAACTCAGAGGTTATGATGCGTGGGCATACTCAGCGTCTGCCAGTCCTGACTCGATTTCGCATTCGATGAGATAATGAATAGGCTTTTGCTATGAAAATATGTTAGAACATAGTATTATCATTATCCTTTATTTATTTGGAGGAAAGTTCATGGTTAGAATTCATGTTATGGCAACTCAGAGGTTGTAATGCGTGGGCATACTCAGCGTCTGCCAGTCACGACTCGATTTCGCATTCGATGAGATAATGAATAGGCTTTTGCTATGAAAATATGTTAGAACATAGTATTATCATTATCCTTTATTTATTTGGAGGAAAGTTCATGGTTAGAATTCTTGTTATGGCAACTCAGAGGTTGTGATGCGTGGGCATACTCAGCGTCTGCCAGTCATGACTCGATTTCGCATTCGATGAGATAATGAATAGGCTTTTGCTATGAAAATATGTTAGAACTTAGTATTATCACTATCCTTTATTTATTTGGAGGAAAGTTCATGGTTAGAATTCATGTTATGGCAACTCAGAGGTTGTGATGCGTGGGCATACTCAGCGTCTGCCAGTCATGACTCGATTTCGCATTCGATGAGATAATGAATAGGCTTTTGCTATGAAAATATGTTAGAACTTAGTATTATCACTATCCTTTATTTATTTGGAGGAAAGTTCATGGTTAGAATTCATGTTATGGCAACTCAGAGGTTGTGATGCGTGGGCATACTCAGCGTCTGCCAGTCACGACTCGATTTCGCATTCGATGAGAAAATGAATAGGCTTTTGCTATGAAAATATGTTAGAACATAGTATTATCATTATCCTTTATTTATTTGGAGGAAAGTTCATGGTTAGAATTCATGTTATGGCAACTCAGAGGTTGTGATGCGTGGGCATACTCAGCGTCTGCCAGTCACGACTCGATTTCGCATTCGATGAGATAATGAATAGGCTTTTGCTATGAAAATATGTTAGAACATAGAATTATCATTATCCTTTATTTATTTGGAGGAAAGTTCATGGTTAGAATTCATGTTATGGCAACTCAGAGGTTGTGATGCGTGGGCATACTCAGCGTCTGCCAGTCACGACTCGATTTCGCATTCGATGAGAAAATGAATAGGCTTTTGCTATGAAAATATGTTAGAACATAGTATTATCATTCTCCTTTATTTATTTGGAGGAAAGTTCATGGTTAGAATTCATGTTATGGCAACTCAGAGGTTATGATGCGTGGGCATACTCAGCGTCTGCCAGTCATGACTCGATTTCGCATTCGATGAGATAATGAATAGGCTTTTGCTATGAAAATATGTTAGAACATAGTATTATCATTATCCTTTATTTATTTGGAGGAAAGTTCATGGTTAGAATTCATGTTATGGCAACTCAGAGGTTGTGATGCGTGGGCATACTCAGCGTCTGCCAGTCACGTCTCGATTTCGCATTCGATGAGATAATGAATAGGCTTTTGCTATGAAAATATGTTAGAACATAGTATTATCATTATCCTTTATTTATTTGGAGGAAAGTTCATGGTTAGAATTCATGTTATGGCAACTCAGAGGTTGTGATGCGTGGGCATACTCAGCGTCTGCCAGTCATGACTCGATTTCGCATTCGATGAGATAATGAATAGGCTTTTGCTATGAAAATATGTTAGAACTTAGTATTATCACTATCCTTTATTTATTTGGAGGAAAGTTCATGGTTAGAATTCATGTTATGGCAACTCAGAGGTTATGATGCGTGGGCATACTCAGCGTCTGCCAGTCACGACTCGATTTCGCATTCGATGAGATAATGAATAGGCTTTTGCTATGAAAATATGTTAGAACATAGTATTATCATTATCCTTTATTTATTTGGAGGAAAGTTCATGGTTAGAATTCATGTTATGGCAACTCAGAGGTTGTGATGCGTGGGCATACTCAGCGTCTGCCAGTCACGTCTCGATTTCGCATTCGATGAGATAATGAATAGGCTTTTGCTATGAAAATATGTTAGAACATAGTATTATCACTATCCTTTATTTATTTGGAGGAAAGTTCATGGTTAGAATTCATGTTATGGCAACTCAGAGGTTATGATGCGTGGGCATACTCAGCGTCTGCCAGTCATGACTCGATTTCGCATTCGATGAGATAATGAATAGGCTTTTGCTATGAAAATATGTTAGAACATAGTATTATCACTATCCTTTATTTATTTGGAGGAAAGTTCATGGTTAGAATTCATGTTATGGCAACTCAGAGGTTATGATGCGTGGGCATACTCAGCGTCTGCCAGTCATGACTCGATTTCGCATTCGATGAGATAATGAATAGGCTTTTGCTATGAAAATATGTTAGAACATAGTATTATCATTATCCTTTATTTATTTGGAGGAAAGTTCATGGTTAGAATTTATGTTATGGCAACTCAGAGGTTGTGATGCGTGGGCATACTCAGCGTCTGCCAGTCATGACTCGATTTCGCATTCGATGAGATAATGAATAGGCTTTTGCTATGAAAATATGTTAGAACTTAGTATTATCACTATCCTTTATTTATTTGGAGGAAAGTTCATGGTTAGAATTCATGTTATGGCAACTCAGAGGTTGTGATGCGTGGGCATACTCAGCGTCTGCCAGTCACGACTCGATTTCGCATTCGATGAGAAAATGAATAGGCTTTTGCTATGAAAATATGTTAGAACATAGTATTATCATTATCCTTTATTTATTTGGAGGAAAGTTCATGGTTAGAATTCATGTTATGGCAACTCAGAGGTTGTGATGCGTGGGCATACTCAGCGTCTGCCAGTCATGACTCGATTTCGCATTCGATGAGATAATGAATAGGCTTTTGCTATGAAAATATGTTAGAACTTAGTATTATCACTATCCTTTATTTATTTGGAGGAAAGTTCATGGTTAGAATTCATGTTATGGCAACTCAGAGGTTATGATGCGTGGGCATACTCAGCGTCTGCCAGTCACGACTCGATTTCGCATTCGATGAGATAATGAATAGGCTTTTGCTATGAAAATATGTTAGAACATAGTATTATCATTATCCTTTATTTATTTGGAGGAAAGTTCATGGTTAGAATTCATGTTATGGCAACTCAGAGGTTGTGATGCGTGGGCATACTCAGCGTCTGCCAGTCACGTCTCGATTTCGCATTCGATGAGATAATGAATAGGCTTTTGCTATGAAAATATGTTAGAACATAGTATTATCACTATCCTTTATTTATTTGGAGGAAAGTTCATGGTTAGAATTCATGTTATGGCAACTCAGAGGTTATGATGCGTGGGCATACTCAGCGTCTGCCAGTCATGACTCGATTTCGCATTCGATGAGATAATGAATAGGCTTTTGCTATGAAAATATGTTAGAACATAGTATTATCACTATCCTTTATTTATTTGGAGGAAAGTTCATGGTTAGAATTCATGTTATGGCAACTCAGAGGTTATGATGCGTGGGCATACTCAGCGTCTGCCAGTCATGACTCGATTTCGCATTCGATGAGATAATGAATAGGCTTTTGCTATGAAAATATGTTAGAACATAGTATTATCATTATCCTTTATTTATTTGGAGGAAAGTTCATGGTTAGAATTTATGTTATGGCAACTCAGAGGTTGTGATGCGTGGGCATACTCAGCGTCTGCCAGTCATGACTCGATTTCGCATTCGATGAGATAATGAATAGGCTTTTGCTATGAAAATATGTTAGAACTTAGTATTATCACTATCCTTTATTTATTTGGAGGAAAGTTCATGGTTAGAATTCATGTTATGGCAACTCAGAGGTTGTGATGCGTGGGCATACTCAGCGTCTGCCAGTCACGACTCGATTTCGCATTCGATGAGAAAATGAATAGGCTTTTGCTATGAAAATATGTTAGAACATAGTATTATCATTATCCTTTATTTATTTGGAGGAAAGTTCATGGTTAGAATTCATGTTATGGCAACTCAGAGGTTGTGATGCGTGGGCATACTCAGCGTCTGCCAGTCACGACTCGATTTCGCATTCGATGAGATAATGAATAGGCTTTTGCTATGAAAATATGTTAGAACATAGTATTATCATTATCCTTTATTTATTTGGAGGAAAGTTCATGGTTAGAATTCATGTTATGGCAACTCAGAGGTTGTGATGCGTGGGCATACTCAGCGTCTGCCAGTCACGACTCGATTTCGCATTCGATGAGATAATGAATAGGCTTTTGCTATGAAAATATGTTAGAACATAGTATTATCATTATCCTTTATTTATTTGGAGGAAAGTTCATGGTTAGAATTCATGTTATGGCAACTCAGAGGTTGTGATGCGTGGGCATACTCAGCGTCTGCCAGTCACGACTCGATTTCGCATTCGATGAGAAAATGAATAGGCTTTTGCTATGAAAATATGTTAGAACATAGTATTATCATTCTCCTTTATTTATTTGGAGGAAAGTTCATGGTTAGAATTCATGTTATGGCAACTCAGAGGTTATGATGCGTGGGCATACTCAGCGTCTGCCAGTCATGACTCGATTTCGCATTCGATGAGATAATGAATAGGCTTTTGCTATGAAAATATGTTAGAACATAGTATTATCATTATCCTTTATTTATTTGGAGGAAAGTTCATGGTTAGAATTCATGTTATGGCAACTCAGAGGTTGTGATGCGTGGGCATACTCAGCGTCTGCCAGTCACGTCTCGATTTCGCATTCGATGAGATAATGAATAGGCTTTTGCTATGAAAATATGTTAGAACATAGTATTATCATTATCCTTTATTTATTTGGAGGAAAGTTCATGGTTAGAATTCATGTTATGGCAACTCAGAGGTTGTGATGCGTGGGCATACTCAGCGTCTGCCAGTCATGACTCGATTTCGCATTCGATGAGATAATGAATAGGCTTTTGCTATGAAAATATGTTAGAACTTAGTATTATCACTATCCTTTATTTATTTGGAGGAAAGTTCATGGTTAGAATTCATGTTATGGCAACTCAGAGGTTATGATGCGTGGGCATACTCAGCGTCTGCCAGTCACGACTCGATTTCGCATTCGATGAGATAATGAATAGGCTTTTGCTATGAAAATATGTTAGAACATAGTATTATCATTATCCTTTATTTATTTGGAGGAAAGTTCATGGTTAGAATTCATGTTATGGCAACTCAGAGGTTGTGATGCGTGGGCATACTCAGCGTCTGCCAGTCACGTCTCGATTTCGCATTCGATGAGATAATGAATAGGCTTTTGCTATGAAAATATGTTAGAACATAGTATTATCACTATCCTTTATTTATTTGGAGGAAAGTTCATGGTTAGAATTCATGTTATGGCAACTCAGAGGTTATGATGCGTGGGCATACTCAGCGTCTGCCAGTCATGACTCGATTTCGCATTCGATGAGATAATGAATAGGCTTTTGCTATGAAAATATGTTAGAACTTAGTATTATCACTATCCTTTATTTATTTGGAGGAAAGTTCATGGTTAGAATTCATGTTATGGCAACTCAGAGGTTGTGATGCGTAGGCATACTCAGCGTCTGCCAGTCATGGCTCGATTTCGCATTCAATGAGATAATGAATAGGCTTTTGCTACGAAAATATGTTAGAACATAGTATTATCATTATCCTTTATTTATTTGGAGGAAAGTTCATGGTTAGAATTCATGTTATGGCAACTCAGAGGTTGTGATGCGTGGGCATACTCAGCGTCTGCCAGTCATGACTCGATTTCGCATTCGATGAGATAATGAATAGGCTTTTGCTACGAAAATATGTTAGAACATAGTATTATCACTATCCTTTATTTATTTGGAGGAAAGTTCATGGTTAGAATTCATGTTATGGCAACTCAGAGGTTGTGATGCGTGGGCATACTCAGCGTCTGCCAGTCACGACTCGATTTCGCATTCGATGAGAAAATGAATAGGCTTTTGCTATGAAAATATGTTAGAACATAGTATTATCATTATCCTTTATTTATTTGGAGGAAAGTTCATGGTTAGAATTCATGTTATGGCAACTCAGAGGTTGTGATGCGTGGGCATACTCAGCGTCTGCCAGTCATGACTCGATTTCGCATTCGATGATATAATGAATAGGCTTTTGCTATGAAAATATGTTAGAACTTAGTATTATCACTATCCTTTATTTATTTGGAGGAAAGTTCATGGTTAGAATTCATGTTATGGCAACTCAGAGGTTGTGATGCGTGGGCATACTCAGCGTCTGCCAGTCACGACTCGATTTCGCATTCGATGAGAAAATGAATAGGCTTTTGCTATGAAAATATGTTAGAACATAGTATTATCATTATCCTTTATTTATTTGGAGGAAAGTTCATGGTTAGAATTCATGTTATGGCAACTCAGAGGTTGTGATGCGTGGGCATACTCAGCGTCTGCCAGTCACGACTCGATTTCGCATTCGATGAGATAATGAATAGGCTTTTGCTATGAAAATATGTTAGAACATAGTATTATCATTATCCTTTATTTATTTGGAGGAAAGTTCATGGTTAGAATTCATGTTATGGCAACTCAGAGGTTGTGATGCGTGGGCATACTCAGCGTCTGCCAGTCATGACTCGATTTCGCATTCGATGAGATAATGAATAGGCTTTTGCTATGAAAATATGTTAGAACTTAGTATTATCACTATCCTTTATTTATTTGGAGGAAAGTTCATGGTTAGAATTCATGTTATGGCAACTCAGAGGTTGTGATGCGTAGGCATACTCAGCGTCTGCCAGTCATGGCTCGATTTCGCATTCAATGAGATAATGAATAGGCTTTTGCTACGAAAATATGTTAGAACATAGTATTATCATTATCCTTTATTTATTTGGAGGAAAGTTCATGGTTAGAATTCATGTTATGGCAACTCAGAGGTTGTGATGCGTGGGCATACTCAGCGTCTGCCAGTCACGACTCGATTTCGCATTCGATGAGAAAATGAATAGGCTTTTGCTATGAAAATATGTTAGAACATAGTATTATCATTATGCTTTATTTATTTGGAGGAAAGTTCATGGTTAGAATTCATGTTATGGCAACTCAGAGGTTGTGATGCGTGGGCATATTCAGCGTCTGCCAGTCACGACTCGATTTCGCATTCGATGAGAAAATGAATAGGCTTTTGCTATGAAAATATGTTAGAACATAGTATTATCATTATCCTTTATTTATTTGGAGGAAAGTTCATGGTTAGAATTCATGTTATGGCAACTCAGAGGTTATGATGCGTGGGCATACTCAGCGTCTGCCAGTCATGACTCGATTTCGCATTCGATGAGATAATGAATAGGCTTTTGCTATGAAAATATGTTAGAACTTAGTATTATCACTATCCTTTATTTATTTGGAGGAAAGTTCATGGTTAGAATTCATGTTATGGCAACTCAGAGGTTGTGATGCGTGGGCATACTCAGCGTCTGCCAGTCACGACTCGATTTCGCATTCGATGAGAAAATGAATAGGCTTTTGCTATGAAAATATGTTAGAACATAGTATTATCATTATCCTTTATTTATTTGGAGGAAAGTTCATGGTTAGAATTCATGTTATGGCAACTCAGAGGTTGTGATGCGTGGGCATACTCAGCGTCTGCCAGTCACGACTCGATTTCGCATTCGATGAGATAATGAATAGGCTTCTACTATAAAAATATGTTACAACATAGTATTATCACTACCCTTTATATATTTGGAGGAAAGTTCATGGTTAGAATTCATGTTATGGCAACTCAGAGGTTGTGATGCGTGGGCATACTCAGCGTCTGCCAGTCACGACTCGATTTCGCATTCGATGAGATAATGAATAGGCTTTTGCTATGAAAATATGTTAGAACATAGTATTATCACTATCCTTTATTTATTTGGAGGAAAGTTCATGGTTAGAATTCATGTTATGGCAACTCAGAGGTTATGATGCGTGGGCATACTCAGCGTCTGCCAGAAACGACTCGATTTCGCATAAGATGAGATAATGAATAGGCTTTTGTTATGAAGATATGTTAGAATATAGTATTATCATTATCCTTTATTTATTTGGAGGAAAGTTCATGGTTAGAATTCATGTTATGGCAACTCAGAGGTTGTGATGCGTGGGCATACTCAGCGTCTGCCAGTCATGACTCGATTTCGCATTCGATGAGATAATGAATAGGCTTTTGCTATGAAAATATGTTAGAACTTAGTATTATCACTATCCTTTATTTATTTGGAGGAAAGTTCATGGTTAGAATTCATGTTATGGCAACTCAGAGGTTGTGATGCGTGGGCATACTCAGCGTCTGCCAGTCACGACTCGATTTCGCATTCGATGAGATAATGAATAGGCTTTTGCTATGAAAATATGTTAGAACATAGTATTATCATTATCCTTTATTTATTTGGAGGAAAGTTCATGGTTAGAATTCATGTTATGGCAACTCAGAGGTTGTGATGCGTGGGCATACTCAGTGTCTGCCAGTCACGACTCGATTTCGCATTCGATGAGAAAATGAATAGGCTTTTGCTATGAAAATATGTTAGAACATAGTATTATCATTATCCTTTATTTATTTGGAGGAAAGTTCATGGTTAGAATTCATGTTATGGCAACTCAGAGGTTGTGATGCGTGGGCATACTCAGCGTCTGCCAGTCACGACTCGATTTCGCATTCGATGAGATAATGAATAGGCTTTTGCTATGAAAATATGTTAGAACATAGTATTATCATTATCCTTTATTTATTTGGAGGAAAGTTCATGGTTAGAATTCATGTTATGGCAACTCAGAGGTTGTGATGCGTGGGCATACTCAGCGTCTGCCAGTCACGACTCGATTTCGCATTCGATGAGAAAATGAATAGGCTTTTGCTATGAAAATATGTTAGAACATAGTATTATCATTATCCTTTATTTATTTGGAGGAAAGTTCATGGTTAGAATTCATGTTATGGCAACTCAGAGGTTGTGATGCGTGGGCATACTCAGCGTCTGCCAGTCACGACTCGATTTCGCATTCGATGAGATAATGAATAGGCTTTTGCTATGAAAATATGTTAGAACATAGTATTATCATTATCCTTTATTTATTTGGAGGAAAGTTCATGGTTAGAATTCATGTTATGGCAACTCAGAGGTTGTGATGCGTGGGCATACTCAGCGTCTGCCAGTCACGACTCGATTTCGCATTCGATGAGAAAATGAATAGGCTTTTGCTATGAAAATATGTTAGAACATAGTATTATCATTATCCTTTATTTATTTGGAGGAAAGTTCATGGTTAGAATTCATGTTATGGCAACTCAGAGGTTATGATGCGTGGGCATACTCAGCGTCTGCCAGTCATGACTCGATTTCGCATTCGATGAGATAATGAATAGGCTTTTGCTATGAAAATATGTTAGAACATAGTATTATCATTATCCTTTATTTATTTGGAGGAAAGTTCATGGTTAGAATTCATGTTATGGCAACTCAGAGGTTGTGATGCGTGGGCATTCTCAGCGTCTGCCAGTCACGACTCGATTTCGCATTCGATGAGATAATGAATAGGCTTTTGCTATGAAAATATGTTAGGACATAGTATTATCATTATCCTTTATTTATTTGGAGGAAAGTTCATGGTTAGAATTCATGTTATGGCAACTCAGAGGTTGTGATGCGTGGGCATACTCAGCGTCTGCCAGTCACGACTCGATTTCGCATTCGATGAGAAAATGAATAGGCTTTTGCTATGAAAATATGTTAGAACATAGTATTATCATTATCCTTTATTTATTTGGAGGAAAGTTCATGGTTAGAATTCATGTTATGGCAACTCAGAGGTTGTGATGCGTGGGCATTCTCAGCGTCTGCCAGTCACGACTCGATTTCGCATTCGATGAGATAATGAATAGGCTTTTGCTATGAAAATATGTTAGGACATAGTATTATCATTATCCTTTATTTATTTGGAGGAAAGTTCATGGTTAGAATTCATGTTATGGCAACTCAGAGGTTGTGATGCGTGGGCATACTCAGCGTCTGCCAGTCACGACTCGATTTCGCATTCGATGAGAAAATGAATAGGCTTTTGCTATGAAAATATGTTAGAACATAGTATTATCATTCTCCTTTATTTATTTGGAGGAAAGTTCATGGTTACAATTCATGTTATGGCAACTCAGAGGTTGTGATGCGTGGGCATACTCAGCGTCTGCCAGTCATGACTCGATTTCGCATTCGATGAGATAATGAATAGGCTTTTGCTATGAAAATATGTTAGAACTTAGTATTATCACTATCCTTTATTTATTTGGAGGAAAGTTCATGGTTAGAATTCATGTTATGGCAACTCAGAGGTTATGATGCGTGGGCATACTCAGCGTCTGCCAGTCACGACTCGATTTCGCATTCGATGAGATAATGAATAGGCTTTTGCTATGAAAATATGTTAGAACTTAGTATTATCACTATCCTTTATTTATTTGGAGGAAAGTTCATGGTTAGAATTCATGTTATGGCAACTCAGAGGTTGTGATGCGTGGGCATACTCAGCGTCTGCCAGTCACGACTCGATTTCGCATTCGATGAAATAATGAATAGGCTTCTGCTATGAAAATATGTTAGAACATAGTATTATCATTATCCTTTATTTATTTGGAGGAAAGTTCATGGTTAGAATTCATGTTATGGCAACTCAGAGGTTGTGATGCGTGGGCATACTCAGCGTCTGCCAGTCACGTCTCGATTTCGCATTCGATGAGAAAATGAATAGGCTTTTGCTATGAAAATATGTTAGAACATAGTATTATCATTCTCCTTTATTTATTTGGAGGAAAGTTCATGGTTACAATTCATGTTATGGCAACTCAGAGGTTGTGATGCGTGGGCATACTCAGCGTCTGCCAGTCATGACTCGATTTCGCATTCGATGAGATAATGAATAGGCTTTTGCTATGAAAATATGTTAGAACTTAGTATTATCACTATCCTTTATTTATTTGGAGGAAAGTTCATGGTTAGAATTCATGTTATGGCAACTCAGAGGTTATGATGCGTGGGCATACTCAGCGTCTGCCAGTCACGACTCGATTTCGCATTCGATGAGATAATGAATAGGCTTTTGCTATGAAAATATGTTAGAACTTAGTATTATCACTATCCTTTATTTATTTGGAGGAAAGTTCATGGTTAGAATTCATGTTATGGCAACTCAGAGGTTGTGATGCGTGGGCATACTCAGCGTCTGCCAGTCACGACTCGATTTCGCATTCGATGAAATAATGAATAGGCTTCTGCTATGAAAATATGTTAGAACATAGTATTATCATTATCCTTTATTTATTTGGAGGAAAGTTCATGGTTAGAATTCATGTTATGGCAACTCAGAGGTTGTGATGCGTGGGCATACTCAGCGTCTGCCAGTCACGTCTCGATTTCGCATTCGATGAGATAATGAATAGGCTTTTGCTATGAAAATATGTTAGAACATAGTATTATCATTATCCTTTATTTATTTGGAGGAAAGTTCATGGTTAGAATTCATGTTATGGCAACTCAGAGGTTGTGATGCGTGGGCATACTCAGCGTCTGCCAGTCATGACTCGATTTCGCATTCGATGAGATAATGAATAGGCTTTTGCTATGAAAATATGTTAGAACTTAGTATTATCACTATCCTTTATTTATTTGGAGGAAAGTTCATGGTTAGAATTCATGTTATGGCAACTCAGAGGTTATGATGCGTGGGCATACTCAGCGTCTGCCAGTCACGACTCGATTTCGCATTCGATGAGACAATGAATAGGCTTTTGCTATGAAAATATGTTAGAACTTAGTATTATCACTATCCTTTATTTATTTGGAGGAAAGTTCATGGTTAGAATTCATGTTATGGCAACTCAGAGGTTGTGATGCGTGGGCATACTCAGCGTCTGCCAGTCACGACTCGATTTCGCATTCGATGAGAAAATGAATAGGCTTTTGCTATTTAAATATGTTAGAACATAGTATTATCATTATCCTTTATTTATTTGGAGGAAAGTTCATGGTTAGAATTCATGTTATGGCAACTCAGAGGTTGTGATGCGTGGGCATTCTCAGCGTCTGCCAGTCACGACTCGATTTCGCATTCGATGAGAAAATGAATAGGCTTTTGCTATGAAAATATGTTAGAACATAGTATTATCATTATCCTTTATTTATTTGGAGGAAAGTTCATGGTTAGAATTCATGTTATGGCAACTCAGAGGTTGTGATGCGTGGGCATACTCAGCGTCTGCCAGTCATGACTCGATTTCGCATTCGATGAGATAATGAATAGGCTTTTGCTATGAAAATATGTTAGAACATAGTATTATCATTATCCTTTATTTATTTGGAGGAAAGTTCATGGTTAGAATTCATGTTATGGCAACTCAGAGGTTGTGATGCGTGGGCATTCTCAGCGTCTGCCAGTCACGACTCGATTTCGCATTCGATGAGATAATGAATAGGCTTTTGCTATGAAAATATGTTAGGACATAGTATTATCATTATCCTTTATTTATTTGGAGGATAGTTCATGGTTAGAATTCATGTTATGGCAACTCAGAGGTTGTGATGCGTGGGCATACTCAGCGTCTGCCAGTCACGACTCGATTTCGCATTCGATGAGAAAATGAATAGGCTTTTGCTATGAAAATATGTTAGAACATAGTATTATCATTATCCTTTATTTATTTGGAGGAAAGTTCATGGTTAGAATTCATGTTATGGCAACTCAGAGGTTATGATGCGTGGGCATACTCAGCGTCTGCCAGTCATGACTCGATTTCGCATTCGATGAGATAATGAATAGGCTTTTGCTATGAAAATATGTTAGAACATAGTATTATCATTATCCTTTATTTATTTGGAGGAAAGTTCATGGTTAGAATTCATGTTATGGCAACTCAGAGGTTGTGATGCGTGGGCATACTCAGCGTCTGCCAGTCACGTCTCGATTTCGCATTCGATGAGATAATGAATAGGCTTTTGCTATGAAAATATGTTAGAACATAGTATTATCATTATCCTTTATTTATTTGGAGGAAAGTTCATGGTTAGAATTCATGTTATGGCAACTCAGAGGTTGTGATGCGTGCGCATACTCAGCGTCTGCCAGTCATGACTCGATTTCGCATTCGATGAGATAATGAATAGGCTTTTGCTATGAAAATATGTTAGAACATAGTATTATCATTATCCTTTATTTATTTGGAGGAAAGTTCATGGTTAGAATTCATGTTATGGCAACTCAGAGGTTGTGATGCGTGGACATACTCAGCGTCTGCCAGTCACGTCTCGATTTCGCATTCGATGAGATAATGAATAGGCTTTTGCAATGAAAATATGTTAGAACATAGTATTATCATTATCCTTTATTTATTTGGAGGAAAGTTCATGGTTAGAATTCATGTTATGGCAACTCAGAGGTTGTGATGCGTGGGCATACTCAGCGTCTGCCAGTCATGACTCGATATCGCATTCGATGAGATAATGAATAGCCTTTTGCTATGAAAATATGTTAGAACTTAGTATTATCACTATCCTTTATTTATTTGGAGGAAAGTTCATGGTTAGAATTCATGTTATGGCAACTCAGAGGTTATGATGCGTGGGCATACTCAGCGTCTGCCAGTCACGACTCGATTTCGCATTCGATGAGATAATGAATAGGCTTTTGCTATGAAAATATGTTAGAACTTAGTATTATCACTATCCTTTATTTATTTGGAGGAAAGTTCATGGTTAGAATTCATGTTATGGCAACTCAGAGGTTGTGATGCGTGGGCATACTCAGCGTCTGCCAGTCACGACTCGATTTCGCATTCGATGAGAAAATGAATAGGCTTTTGCTATGAAAATATGTTAGAACATAGTATTATCATTATCCTTTATTTATTTGGAGGAAAGTTCATGGTTAGAATTCATGTTATGGCAACTCAGAGGTTGTGATGCGTGGGCATTCTCAGCGTCTGCCAGTCACGACTCGATTTCGCATTCGATGAGAAAATGAATAGGCTTTTGCTATGAAAATATGTTAGAACATAGTATTATCATTATCCTTTATTTATTTGGAGGAAAGTTCATGGTTAGAATTCATGTTATGGCAACTCAGAGGTTGTGATGCGTAGGGCATACTCAGCGTCTGCCAGTCATGACTCGATTTCGCATTCGATGAGATAATGAATAGGCTTTTGCTATGAAAATATGTTAGAACATAGTATTATCATTATCCTTTATTTATTTGGAGGAAAGTTCATGGTTAGAATTCATGTTATGGCAACTCAGAGGTTGTGATGCGTGGGCATTCTCAGCGTCTGCCAGTCACGACTCGATTTCGCATTCGATGAGATAATGAATAGGCTTTTGCTATGAAAATATGTTAGGACATAGTATTATCATTATCCTTTATTTATTTGGAGGATAGTTCATGGTTAGAATTCATGTTATGGCAACTCAGAGGTTATGATGCGTGGGCATTCTCAGCGTCTGCCAGTCACGACTCGATTTCGCATTCGATGAGAAAATGAATAGGCTTTTGCTATGAAAATATGTTAGAACATAGTATTATCATTATCCTTTATTTATTTGGAGGAAAGTTCATGGTTAGAATTCATGTTATGGCAACTCAGAGGTTGTGATGCGTAGGGCATACTCAGCGTCTGCCAGTCATGACTCGATTTCGCATTCGATGAGATAATGAATAGGCTTTTGCTATGAAAATATGTTAGAACATAGTATTATCATTATCCTTTATTTATTTGGAGGAAAGTTCATGGTTAGAATTCATGTTATGGCAACTCAGAGGTTGTGATGCGTGGGCATTCTCAGCGTCTGCCAGTCACGACTCGATTTCGCATTCGATGAGATAATGAATAGGCTTTTGCTATGAAAATATGTTAGGACATAGTATTATCATTATCCTTTATTTATTTGGAGGATAGTTCATGGTTAGAATTCATGTTATGGCAACTCAGAGGTTATGATGCGTGGGCATTCTCAGCGTCTGCCAGTCACGACTCGATTTCGCATTCGATGAGAAAATGAATAGGCTTTTGCTATGAAAATATGTTAGAACATAGTATTATCATTATCCTTTATTTATTTGGAGGAAAGTTCATGGTTAGAATTCATGTTATGGCAACTCAGAGGTTGTGATGCGTGGGCATACTCAGCGTCTGCCAGTCATGACTCGATTTCGCATTCGATGAGATAATGAATAGGCTTTTGCTATGAAAATATGTTAGAACATAGTATTATCATTATCCTTTATTTATTTGGAGGAAAGTTCATGGTTAGAATTCATGTTATGGCAACTCAGAGGTTGTGATGCGTGGGCATTCTCAGCGTCTGCCAGTCACGACTCGATTTCGCATTCGATGAGATAATGAATAGGCTTTTGCTATGAAAATATGTTAGAACATAGTATTATCATTATCCTTTATTTATTTGGAGGAAAGTTCATGGTTAGAATTCATGTTATGGCAACTCAGAGGTTGTGATGCGTAGGGCATACTCAGCGTCTGCCAGTCATGACTCGATTTCGCATTCGATGAGATAATGAATAGGCTTTTGCTATGAAAATATGTTAGAACATAGTATTATCATTATAATTTATTTATTTGGAGGAAAGTTCATGGTTAGAATTCATGTTATGGCAACTCAGAGGTTGTGATGCGTGGGCATTCTCAGCGTCTGCCAGTCACGACTCGATTTCGCATTCGATGAGATAATGAATAGGCTTTTGCTATGAAAATATGTTAGGACATAGTATTATCATTATCCTTTATTTATTTGGAGGATAGTTCATGGTTAGAATTCATGTTATGGCAACTCAGAGGTTATGATGCGTGGGCATACTCAGCGTCTGCCAGTCATGACTCGATTTCGCATTCGATGAGATAATGAATAGGCTTTTGCTATGAAAATATGTTAGAACATAGTATTATCATTATCCTTTATTTATTTGGAGGAAAGTTCATGGTTAGAATTCATGTTATGGCAACTCAGAGGTTGTGATGCGTGGGCATACTCAGCGTCTGCCAGTCACGTCTCGATTTCGCATTCGATGAGATAATGAATAGGCTTTTGCTATGAAAATATGTTAGAACATAGTATTATCATTATCCTTTATTTATTTGGAGGAAAGTTCATGGTTAGAATTCATGTTATGGCAACTCAGAGGTTGTGATGCGTGGGCATACTCAGCGTCTGCCAGTCATGACTCGATTTCGCATTCGATGAGATAATGAATAGGCTTTTGCTATGAAAATATGTTAGAACATAGTATTATCATTATCCTTTATTTATTTGGAGGAAAGTTCATGGTTAGAATTCATGTTATGGCAACTCAGAGGTTGTGATGCGTGGGCATACTCAGCGTCTGCCAGTCACGACTCGATTTCGCATTCGATGAGATAATGAATAGGCTTCTGCTATGAAAATGTGTTAGAACATAGTATTATCACTATCCTTTATTTATTTGGAGAAAGGTTAATGGTTAGAATTCATGTTATGGCAACTCAGAGGTTGTGATGCGTGGGCATATTCAGCGTCTGCCAGTCATGACTCGATTTCGCATTCGATGAGATAATGAATAGGCTTTTGCTATGAAAATATGTTAGAACATAGTATTATCATTATCCTTTATTTATTTGGAGGAAAGTTTATGGTTAGAATTCATGTTATGGCAACTCAGAGGTTGTGATGCGTGGGCATACTCAGCGTCTGCCAGTCACGACTCGATTTCGCATTCGATGAGATAATGAATAGGCTTTTGCTATGAAAATATGTTAGAACATAGTATTATCATTATCCTTTATTTATTTGGAGGAAAGTTCATGGTTAAAATTCATGTTATTGCAACTCAGAGGTTGTGATGCGTGGGCATATTCAGCGTCTGCCAGTCACGACTCGATTTCGCATTCGATGAGATAATGAATAGGCTTTTGCTATGAAAATATGTTAGAACATAGTATTATCACTATCCTTTATTTATTTGGAGGAAAGTTCATGGTTAGAATTCATGTTATGGCAACTCAGAGGTTGTGATGCGTGGGCATACTCAGCGTCTGCCAGTCACGACTCGATTTCGCATTCGATGAGATAATGAATAGGCTTCTACTATGAAAATATGTTACAACATAGTATTATCACTACCCTTTATATATTTGGAGGAAAGTTCATGGTTAGAATTCATGTTATGGCAACTCAGAGGTTGTGATGCGTGGGCATACTCAGCGTCTGCCAGTCACGACTCGATTTCGCATTCGATGAGATAATGAATAGGCTTTTGCTATGAAAATATGTTAGAACTTAGTATTATCACTATCCTTTATTTATTTG
Source organism: Pristionchus mayeri (assembly GCA_036245805.1). Classification (NCBI taxonomy): domain Eukaryota; kingdom Metazoa; phylum Nematoda; class Chromadorea; order Rhabditida; family Neodiplogasteridae; genus Pristionchus; species Pristionchus mayeri. The sequence goes on along the minus strand of BTRK01000001.1, from coordinate 39,528,882 downwards.
GAGGAAAGTTCATGGTTAGAATTCATGTTATGGCAACTCAGAGGTTGTGATGCGTGGGCATACTCAGCGTCTGCCAGTCACGACTCGATTTCGCATTCGATGAGAAAATGAATAGGCTTTTGCTATGAAAATATGTTAGAACATAGTATTATCATTATCCTTTATTTATTTGGAGGAAAGTTCATGGTTAGAATTCATGTTATGGCAACTCAGAGGTTGTGATGCGTGGGCATTCTCAGCGTCTGCCAGTCACGACTCGATTTCGCATTCGATGAGAAAATGAATAGGCTTTTGCTATGAAAATATGTTAGAACATAGTATTATCATTATCCTTTATTTATTTGGAGGAAAGTTCATGGTTAGAATTCATGTTATGGCAACTCAGAGGTTGTGATGCGTGGGCATACTCAGCGTCTGCCAGACATGACTCGATTTCGCATTCGATGAGATAATGAATAGGCTTTTGCTATGAAAATATGTTAGAACATAGTATTATCATTATCCTTTATTTATTTGGAGGAAAGTTCATGGTTAGAATTCATGTTATGGCAACTCAGAGGTTGTGATGCGTGGGCATTCTCAGCGTCTGCCAGTCACGACTCGATTTCGCATTCGATGAGATAATGAATAGGCTTTTGCTATGAAAATATGTTAGGACATAGTATTATCATTATCCTTTATTTATTTGGAGGATAGTTCATGGTTAGAATTCATGTTATGGCAACTCAGAGGTTGTGATGCGTGGGCATACTCAGCGTCTGCCAGTCACGACTCGATTTCGCATTCGATGAGAAAATGAATAGGCTTTTGCTATGAAAATATGTTAGAACATAGTATTATCATTATCCTTTATTTATTTGGAGGAAAGTTCATGGTTAGAATTCATGTTATGGCAACTCAGAGGTTATGATGCGTGGGCATACTCAGCGTCTGCCAGTCATGACTCGATTTCGCATTCGATGAGATAATGAATAGGCTTTTGCTATGAAAATATGTTAGAACATAGTATTATCATTATCCTTTATTTATTTGGAGGAAAGTTCATGGTTAGAATTCATGTTATGGCAACTCAGAGGTTGTGATGCGTGGGCATACTCAGCGTCTGCCAGTCACGTCTCGATTTCGCATTCGATGAGATAATGAATAGGCTTTTGCTATGAAAATATGTTAGAACATAGTATTATCATTATCCTTTATTTATTTGGAGGAAAGTTCATGGTTAGAATTCATGTTATGGCAACTCAGAGGTTGTGATGCGTGGGCATACTCAGCGTCTGCCAGTCACGTCTCGATTTCGCATTCGATGAGATAATGAATAGGCTTTTGCTATGAAAATATGTTAGAACATAGTATTATCATTATCCTTTATTTATTTGGAGGAAAGTTCATGGTTAGAATTCATGTTATGGCAACTCAGAGGTTGTGATGCGTGGGCATACTCAGCGTCTGCCAGTCATGACTCGATTTCGCATTCGATGAGATAATGAATAGGCTTTTGCTATGAAAATATGTTAGAACTTAGTATTATCACTATCCTTTATTTATTTGGAGGAAAGTTCAAGGTTAGAATTCATGTTATGGCAACTCAGAGGTTATGATGCGTGGGCATACTCAGCGTCTGCCAGACATGACTCGATTTCGCATTCGATGAGATAATGAATAGGCTTTTGCTATGAAAATATGTTAGAACATAGTATTATCATTATCCTTTATTTATTTGGAGGAAAGTTCATGGTTAGAATTCATGTTATGGCAACTCAGATGTTGTGATGCGTGGGCATTCTCAGCGTCTGCCAGTCACGACTCGATTTCGCATTCGATGAGATAATGAATAGGCTTTTGCTATGAAAATATGTTAGGACATAGTATTATCATTATCCTTTATTTATTTGGAGGATAGTTCATGGTTAGAATTCATGTTATGGCAACTCAGAGGTTGTGATGCGTGGGCATACTCAGCGTCTGCCAGTCACGACTCGATTTCGCATTCGATGAGAAAATGAATAGGCTTTTGCTATGAAAATATGTTAGAACATAGTATTATCATTATCCTTTATTTATTTGGAGGAAAGTTCATGGTTAGAATTCATGTTATGGCAACTCAGAGGTTATGATGCGTGGGCATACTCAGCGTCTGCCAGTCATGACTCGATTTCGCATTCGATGAGATAATGAATAGGCTTTTGCTATGAAAATATGTTAGAACATAGTATTATCATTATCCTTTATTTATTTGGAGGAAAGTTCATGGTTAGAATTCATGTTATGGCAACTCAGAGGTTGTGATGCGTGGGCATACTCAGCGTCTGCCAGTCACGTCTCGATTTCGCATTCGATGAGATAATGAATAGGCTTTTGCTATGAAAATATGTTAGAACATAGTATTATCATTATCCTTTATTTATTTGGAGGAAAGTTCATGGTTAGAATTCATGTTATGGCAACTCAGAGGTTGTGATGCGTGGGCATACTCAGCGTCTGCCAGTCACGACTCGATTTCGCATTCGATGAGAAAATGAATAGGCTTTTGCTATGAAAATATGTTAGAACTTAGTATTATCACTATCCTTTATTTATTTGGAGGAAAGTTCATGGTTAGAATTCATGTTATGGCAACTCAGAGGTTGTGATGCGTGGGCATACTCAGCGTCTGCCAGTCACGACTCGATTTCGCATTCGATGAGAAAATGAATAGGCTTTTGCTATGAAAATATGTTAGAACATAGTATTATCATTATCCTTTATTTATTTGGAGGAAAGTTCATGGTTAGAATTCATGTTATGGCAACTCAGAGGTTGTGATGCGTGGGCATTCTCAGCGTCTGCCAGTCACGACTCGATTTCGCATTCGATGAGAAAATGAATAGGCTTTTGCTATGAAAATATGTTAGAACATAGTATTATCATTATCCTTTATTTATTTGGAGGAAAGTTCATGGTTAGAATTCATGTTATGGCAACTCAGAGGTTGTGATGCGTGGGCATACTCAGCGTCTGCCAGTCACGACTCGATTTCGCATTCGATGAGATAATGAATAGGCTTCTACTATGAAAATATGTTACAACATAGTATTATCACTACCCTTTATATATTTGGAGGAAAGTTCATGGTTAGAATTCATGTTATGGCAACTCAGAGGTTGTGATGCGTGGGCATACTCAGCGTCTGCCAGTCACGACTCGATTTCGCATCGATGAGATAATGAATAGGCTTCTGCTATGAAAATGTGTTAGAACATAGTATTATCACTATCCTTTATTTATTTGGAGAAAGGTTAATGGTTAGAATTCATGTTATGGCAACTCAGAGGTTGTGATGCGTGGGCATACTCAGCGTCTGCCAGTCACGACTCGATTTCGCATTCGATGAGATAATGAATAGGCTTTTGCTATGAAAATATGTTAGAACATAGTATTATCATTATCCTTTATTTATTTGGAGGAAAGTTCATGGTTAGAATTCATGTTATGGCAACTCAGAGGTTGTGATGCGTGGGCATACTCAGCGTCTGCCAGTCACGACTCGATTTCGCATTCGATGAGATAATGAATAGGCTTTTGCTATGAAAATATGTTAGAACATAGTATTATCACTATCCTTTATTTATTTGGAGGAAAGTTCATGGTTAGAATTCATGTTATGGCAACTCAGAAGTTGTGATGCGTGGGCATACTCAGCGTCTGCCAGTCACGACTCGATTTCGCATTCGATGAGATAATGAATAGGCTTTTGCTATGAAAATATGTTAGAACATAGTATTATCATTATCCTTTATTTATTTGGAGGAAAGTTCATGGTTAGAATTCATGTTATGGCAACTCAGAGGTTGTGATGCGTGGGCATACTCAGCGTCTGCCAGTCACGACTCGATTTCGCATTCGATGAGATAATGAATAGGCTTCTACTATGAAAATATGTTACAACATAGTATTATCACTACCCTTTATATATTTGGAGGAAAGTTCATGGTTAGAATTCATGTTATGGCAACTCAGAGGTTGTGATGCGTGGGCATACTCAGCGTCTGCCAGTCACGACTCGATTTCGCATCGATGAGATAATGAATAGGCTTCTGCTATGAAAATGTGTTAGAACATAGTATTATCACTATCCTTTATTTATTTGGAGAAAGGTTAATGGTTAGAATTCATGTTATGGCAACTCAGAGGTTGTGATGCGTGGGCATACTCAGCGTCTGCCAGTCACGACTCGATTTCGCATTCGATGAGATAATGAATAGGCTTTTGCTATGAAAATATGTTAGAACATAGTATTATCATTATCCTTTATTTATTTGGAGGAAAGTTCATGGTTAGAATTCATGTTATGGCAACTCAGAGGTTGTGATGCGTGGGCATACTCAGCGTCTGCCAGTCACGACTCGATTTCGCATTCGATGAGATAATGAATAGGCTTCTACTATGAAAATATGTTACAACATAGTATTATCACTACCCTTTATATATTTGGAGGAAAGTTCATGGTTAGAATTCATGTTATGGCAACTCAGAGGTTGTGATGCGTGGGCATACTCAGCGTCTGCCAGTCACGACTCGATTTCGCATCGATGAGATAATGAATAGGCTTCTGCTATGAAAATGTGTTAGAACATAGTATTATCACTTTCCTTTATTTATTTGGAGAAAGGTTAATGGTTAGAATTCATGTTATGGCAACTCAGAGGTTGTGATGCGTGGGCATACTCAGCGTCTGCCAGTCACGACTCGATTTCGCATTCGATGAGATAATGAATAGGCTTTTGCTATGAAAATATGTTAGAACATAGTATTATCATTATCCTTTATTTATTTGGAGGAAAGTTCATGGTTAAAATTCATGTTATGGCAACTCAGAGGTTGTGATGCGTGTGCATATTCAGCGTCTGCCAGTCACGACTCGATTTCGCATTCGATGAGATAATGAATAGGCTTTTGCTATGAAAATATGTTAGAACATAGTATTATCACTATCCTTTATTTATTTGGAGGAAAGTTCATGGTTAGAATTCATGTTATGGCAACTCAGAAGTTGTGATGCGTGGGCATACTCAGCGTCTGCCAGTCACGACTCGATTTCGCATTCGATGAGATAATGAATAGGCTTTTGCTATGAAAATATGTTAGAACATAGTATTATCATTATCCTTTATTTATTTGGAGGAAAGTTCATGGTTAGAATTCATGTTATGGCAACTCAGAGGTTGTGATGCGTGGGCATATTCAGCGTCTGCCAGTCACGACTCGATTTCGCATTCGATGAGATAATGAATAGGCTTTTGCTATGAAAATATGTTTTCGCATTCGATGAGATAATGAATAGGCTTCTACTATAAAAATATGTTACAACATAGTATTATCACTACCCTTTATATATTTGGAGGAAAGTTCATGGTTAGAATTCATGTTATGGCAACTCAGAGGTTGTGATGCGTGGGCATACTCAGCGTCTGCCAGAAACGACTCGATTTCGCATAAGATGAGATAATGAATAGGCTTTTGTTATGAAGATATGTTAGAATATAGTATTATCATTATCCTTTATTTATTTGGAGGAAAGTTCATGGTTAGAATTCATGTTATGGCAACTCAGAGGTTGTGATGCGTGGGCATACTCAGCGTCTGCCAGTCATGACTCGATTTCGCATTCGATGAGATAATGAATAGGCTTTTGCTATGAAAATATGTTAGAACTTAGTATTATCACTATCCTTTATTTATTTGGAGGAAAGTTCATGGTTAGAATTCATGTTATGGCAACTCAGAGGTTGTGATGCGTGGGCATACTCAGTGTCTGCCAGTCACGACTCGATTTCGCATTCGATGAGAAAATGAATAGGCTTTTGCTATGAAAATATGTTAGAACATAGTATTATCATTATCCTTTATTTATTTGGAGGAAAGTTCATGGTTAGAATTCATGTTATGGCAACTCAGAGGTTGTGATGCGTGGGCATACTCAGCGTCTGCCAGTCACGACTCGATTTCGCATTCGATGAGATAATGAATAGGCTTTTGCTATGAAAATATGTTTTCGCATTCGATGAGATAATGAATAGGCTTCTACTATAAAAATATGTTACAACATAGTATTATCACTACCCTTTATATATTTGGAGGAAAGTTCATGGTTAGAATTCATGTTATGGCAACTCAGAGGTTGTGATGCGTGGGCATACTCAGCGTCTGCCAGTCACGACTCGATTTCGCATTCGATGAGATAATGAATAGGCTTTTGCTATGAAAATATGTTAGAACATAGTATTATCACTATCCTTTATTTATTTGGAGGAAAGTTCATGGTTAGAATTCATGTTATGGCAACTCAGAGGTTATGATGCGTGGGCATACTCAGCGTCTGCCAGAAACGACTCGATTTCGCATAAGATGAGATAATGAATAGGCTTTTGTTATGAAGATATGTTAGAATATAGTATTATCATTATCCTTTATTTATTTGGAGGAAAGTTCATGGTTAGAATTCATGTTATGGCAACTCAGAGGTTGTGATGCGTGGGCATACTCAGCGTCTGCCAGTCATGACTCGATTTCGCATTCGATGAGATAATGAATAGGCTTTTGCTATGAAAATATGTTAGAACATAGTATTATCATTATCCTTTATTTATTTGGAGGAAAGTTCATGGTTAGAATTCATGTTATGGCAACTCAGAGGTTGTGATGCGTGGGCATACTCAGCGTCTGCCAGTCACGACTCGATTTCGCATTCGATGAGATAATGAATAGGCTTTTGCTATGAAAATATGTTTTCGCATTCGATGAGATAATGAATAGGCTTCTACTATAAAAATATGTTACAACATAGTATTATCACTACCCTTTATATATTTGGAGGAAAGTTCATGGTTAGAATTCATGTTATGGCAACTCAGAGGTTGTGATGCGTGGGCATACTCAGCGTCTGCCAGTCACGACTCGATTTCGCATTCGATGAGATAATGAATAGGCTTTTGCTATGAAAATATGTTAGAACATAGTATTATCACTATCCTTTATTTATTTGGAGGAAAGTTCATGGTTAGAATTCATGTTATGGCAACTCAGAGGTTATGATGCGTGGGCATACTCAGCGTCTGCCAGAAACGACTCGATTTCGCATAAGATGAGATAATGAATAGGCTTTTGCTATGAAAATATGTTAGAACATAGTATTATCATTATCCTTTATTTATTTGGAGGAAAGTTCATGGTTAGAATTCATGTTATGGCAACTCAGAGGTTATGATGCGTGGGCATACTCAGCGTCTGCCAGTCATGACTCGATTTCGCATTCGATGAGATAATGAATAGGCTTTTGCTATGAAAATATGTTAGAACATAGTATTATCATTATCCTTTATTTATTTGGAGGAAAGTTCATGGTTAGAATTCATGTTATGGCAACTCAGAGGTTGTGATGCGTGGGCATACTCAGCGTCTGCCAGTCACGACTCGATTTCGCATTCGATGAGATAATGAATAGGCTTTTGCTATGAAAATATGTTAGAACATAGTATTATCATTATCCTTTATTTATTTGGAGGAAAGTTCATGGTTAGAATTCATGTTATGGCAACTCAGAGGTTGTGATGCGTGGGCATACTCAGCGTCTGCCAGTCACGACTCGATTTCGCATTCGATGAGAAAATGAATAGGCTTTTGCTATGAAAATATGTTAGAACATAGTATTATCATTATCCTTTATTTATTTGGAGGAAAGTTCATGGTTAGAATTCATGTTATGGCAACTCAGAGGTTGTGATGCGTGGGCATACTCAGCGTCTGCCAGTCATGACTCGATTTCGCATTCGATGAGATAATGAATAGGCTTTTGCTATGAAAATATGTTAGAACATAGTATTATCATTATCCTTTATTTATTTGGAGGAAAGTTCATGGTTAGAATTCATGTTATGGCAACTCAGAGGTTGTGATGCGTGGGCATACTCAGCGTCTGCCAGTCACGACTCGATTTCGCATTCGATGAGATAATGAATAGGCTTCTGCTATGAAAATGTGTTAGAACATAGTATTATCACTATCCTTTATTTATTTGGAGAAAGGTTAATGGTTAGAATTCATGTTATGGCAACTCAGAGGTTGTGATGCGTGGGCATATTCAGCGTCTGCCAGTCATGACTCGATTTCGCATTCGATGAGATAATGAATAGGCTTTTGCTATGAAAATATGTTAGAACATAGTATTATCATTATCCTTTATTTATTTGGAGGAAAGTTCATGGTTAGAATTCATGTTATGGCAACTCAGAGGTTGTGATGCGTGGGCATACTCAGCGTCTGCCAGTCACGACTCGATTTCGCATTCGATGAGATAATGAATAGGCTTTTGCTATGAAAATATGTTAGAACATAGTATTATCATTATCCTTTATTTATTTGGAGGAAAGTTCATGGTTAGAATTCATGTTATGGCAACTCAGAGGTTGTGATGCGTGGGCATACTCAGCGTCTGCCAGTCACGACTCGATTTCGCATTCGATGAGATAATGAATAGGCTTTTGCTATGAAAATATGTTAGAACATAGTATTATCATTATCCTTTATTTATTTGGAGGAAAGTTCATGGTTAGAATTCATGTTATGGCAACTCAGAGGTTGTGATGCGTGGGCATACTCAGCGTCTGCCAGTCACGACTCGATTTCGCATTCGATGAGAAAATGAATAGGCTTTTGCTATGAAAATATGTTAGAACATAGTATTATCATTATCCTTTATTTATTTGGAGGAAAGTTCATGGTTAGAATTCATGTTATGGCAACTCAGAGGTTATGATGCGTGGGCATACTCAGCGTCTGCCAGTCATGACTCGATTTCGCATTCGATGAGATAATGAATAGGCTTTTGCTATGAAAATATGTTAGAACATAGTATTATCATTATCCTTTATTTATTTGGAGGAAAGTTCATGGTTAGAATTCATGTTATGGCAACTCAGAGGTTGTGATGCGTGGGCATACTCAGCGTCTGCCAGTCACGACTCGATTTCGCATTCGATGAGATAATGAATAGGCTTTTGCTATGAAAATATGTTAGAACATAGTATTATCATTATCCTTTATTTATTTGGAGGAAAGTTCATGGTTAGAATTCATGTTATGGCAACTCAGAGGTTGTGATGCGTGGGCATACTCAGCGTCTGCCAGTCACGACTCGATTTCGCATTCGATGAGAAAATGAATAGGCTTTTGCTATGAAAATATGTTAGAACATAGTATTATCATTATCCTTTATTTATTTGGAGGAAAGTTCATGGTTAGAATTCATGTTATGGCAACTCAGAGGTTGTGATGCGTGGGCATACTCAGCGTCTGCCAGTCATGACTCGATTTCGCATTCGATGAGATAATGAATAGGCTTTTGCTATGAAAATATGTTAGAACATAGTATTATCATTATCCTTTATTTATTTGGAGGAAAGTTCATGGTTAGAATTCATGTTATGGCAACTCAGAGGTTGTGATGCGTGGGCATACTCAGCGTCTGCCAGTCACGACTCGATTTCGCATTCGATGAGATAATGAATAGGCTTCTGCTATGAAAATGTGTTAGAACATAGTATTATCACTATCCTTTATTTATTTGGAGAAAGGTTAATGGTTAGAATTCATGTTATGGCAACTCAGAGGTTGTGATGCGTGGGCATATTCAGCGTCTGCCAGTCATGACTCGATTTCGCATTCGATGAGATAATGAATAGGCTTTTGCTATGAAAATATGTTAGAACATAGTATTATCATTATCCTTTATTTATTTGGAGGAAAGTTCATGGTTAGAATTCATGTTATGGCAACTCAGAGGTTGTGATGCGTGGGCATACTCAGCGTCTGCCAGTCACGACTCGATTTCGCATTCGATGAGATAATGAATAGGCTTCTGCTATGAAAATGTGTTAGAACATAGTATTATCACTATCCTTTATTTATTTGGAGAAAGGTTAATGGTTCAAATTCATGTTATGGCAACTCAGAGGTTGTGATGCGTGGGCATATTCAGCGTCTGCCAGTCATGACTCGATTTCGCATTCGATGAGATAATGAATAGGCTTCTACTATGAAAATATGTTACAACATAGTATTATCACTACCCTTTATATATTTGGAGGAAAGTTCATGGTTAGAATTCATGTTATGGCAACTCAGAGGTTGTGATGCGTGGGCATACTCAGCGTCTGCCAGTCACGACTCGATTTCGCATTCGATGAGATAATGAATAGGCTTTTGCTATGAAAATATGTTAGAACATAGTATTATCATTATCCTTTATTTATTTGGAGGAAAGTTCATGGTTAGAATTCATGTTATGGCAACTCAGAGGTTATGATGCGTGGGCATACTCAGCGTCTGCCAGTCATGACTCGATTTCGCATTCGATGAGATAATGAATAGGCTTTTGCTATGAAAATATGTTAGAACATAGTATTATCATTATCCTTTATTTATTTGGAGGAAAGTTCATGGTTAGAATTCATGTTATGGCAACTCAGAGGTTGTGATGCGTGGGCATACTCAGCGTCTGCCAGTCACGACTCGATTTCGCATTCGATGAGAAAATGAATAGGCTTTTGCTATGAAAATATGTTAGAACATAGTATTATCATTCTCCTTTATTTATTTGGAGGAAAGTTCATGGTTAGAATTCATGTTATGGCAACTCAGAGGTTGTGATGCGTGGGCATTCTCAGCGTCTGCCAGTCACGACTCGATTTCGCATTCGATGAGATAATGAATAGGCTTTTGCTATGAAAATATGTTAGGACATAGTATTATCATTATCCTTTATTTATTTGGAGGAAAGTTCATGGTTAGAATTCATGTTATGGCAACTCAGAGGTTGTGATGCGTGGGCATACTCAGCGTCTGCCAGTCATGACTCGATTTCGCATTCGATGAGATAATGAATAGGCTTTTGCTATGAAAATATGTTAGAACATAGTATTATCATTATCCTTTATTTATTTGGAGGAAAGTTCATGGTTAGAATTCATGTTATGGCAACTCAGAGGTTGTGATGCGTGGGCATACTCAGCGTCTGCCAGTCACGTCTCGATTTCGCATTCGATGAGATAATGAATAGGCTTTTGCTATGAAAATATGTTAGAACATAGTATTATCATTATCCTTTATTTATTTGGAGGAATGTTCATGGTTAGAATTCATGTTATGGCAACTCAGAGGTTGTGATGCGTGGGCATACTCAGCGTCTGCCAGTCATGACTCGATTTCGCATTCGATGAGATAATGAATAGGCTTTTGCTATGAAAATATGTTAGAACATAGTATTATCATTATCCTTTATTTATTTGGAGGAAAGTTCATGGTTAGAATTCATGTTATGGCAACTCAGAGGTTGTGATGCGTGGGCATTCTCAGCGTCTGCCAGTCACGACTCGATTTCGCATTCGATGAGATAATGAATAGGCTTTTGCTATGAAAATATGTTAGGACATAGTATTATCATTATCCTTTATTTATTTGGAGGATAGTTCATGGTTAGAATTCATGTTATGGCAACTCAGAGGTTGTGATGCGTGGGCATACTCAGCGTCTGCCAGTCACGACTCGATTTCGCATTCGATGAGAAAATGAATAGGCTTTTGCTATGAAAATATGTTAGAACATAGTATTATCATTATCCTTTATTTATTTGGAGGAAAGTTCATGGTTAGAATTCATGTTATGGCAACTCAGAGGTTATGATGCGTGGGCATACTCAGCGTCTGCCAGTCATGACTCGATTTCGCATTCGATGAGATAATGAATAGGCTTTTGCTATGAAAATATGTTAGAACATAGTATTATCATTATCCTTTATTTATTTGGAGGAAAGTTCATGGTTAGAATTCATGTTATGGCAACTCAGAGGTTGTGATGCGTGGGCATACTCAGCGTCTGCCAGTCACGTCTCGATTTCGCATTCGATGAGATAATGAATAGGCTTTTGCTATGAAAATATGTTAGAACATAGTATTATCATTATCCTTTATTTATTTGGAGGAAAGTTCATGGTTAGAATTCATGTTATGGCAACTCAGAGGTTGTGATGCGTGCGCATACTCAGCGTCTGCCAGTCATGACTCGATTTCGCATTCGATGAGATAATGAATAGGCTTTTGCTATGAAAATATGTTAGAACATAGTATTATCATTATCCTTTATTTATTTGGAGGAAAGTTCATGGTTAGAATTCATGTTATGGCAACTCAGAGGTTGTGATGCGTGGACATACTCAGCGTCTGCCAGTCACGTCTCGATTTCGCATTCGATGAGATAATGAATAGGCTTTTGCAATGAAAATATGTTAGAACATAGTATTATCATTATCCTTTATTTATTTGGAGGAAAGTTCATGGTTAGAATTCATGTTATGGCAACTCAGAGGTTGTGATGCGTGGGCATACTCAGCGTCTGCCAGTCATGACTCGATATCGCATTCGATGAGATAATGAATAGGCTTTTGCTATGAAAATATGTTAGAACATAGTATTATCATTATCCTTTATTTATTTGGAGGAAAGTTCATGGTTAGAATTCATGTTATGGCAACTCAGAGGTTGTGATGCGTGGGCATACTCAGCGTCTGCCAGTCACGACTCGATTTCGCATTCGATGAGAAAATGAATAGGCTTTTGCTATGAAAATATGTTAGAACATAGTATTATCATTATCCTTTATTTATTTGGAGGAAAGTTCATGGTTAGAATTCATGTTATGGCAACTCAGAGGTTGTGATGCGTGGGCATTCTCAGCGTCTGCCAGTCACGACTCGATTTCGCATTCGATGAGAAAATGAATAGGCTTTTGCTATGAAAATATGTTAGAACATAGTATTATCATTATCCTTTATTTATTTGGAGGAAAGTTCATGGTTAGAATTCATGTTATGGCAACTCAGAGGTTGTGATGCGTGGGCATACTCAGCGTCTGCCAGTCATGACTCGATTTCGCATTCGATGAGATAATGAATAGGCTTTTGCTATGAAAATATGTTAGAACATAGTATTATCATTATCCTTTATTTATTTGGAGGAAAGTTCATGGTTAGAATTCATGTTATGGCAACTCAGAGGTTGTGATGCGTGGGCATTCTCAGCGTCTGCCAGTCACGACTCGATTTCGCATTCGATGAGATAATGAATAGGCTTTTGCTATGAAAATATGTTAGGACATAGTATTATCATTATCCTTTATTTATTTGGAGGATAGTTCATGGTTAGAATTCATGTTATGGCAACTCAGAGGTTGTGATGCGTGGGCATACTCAGCGTCTGCCAGTCACGACTCGATTTCGCATTCGATGAGAAAATGAATAGGCTTTTGCTATGAAAATATGTTAGAACATAGTATTATCATTATCCTTTATTTATTTGGAGGAAAGTTCATGGTTAGAATTCATGTTATGGCAACTCAGAGGTTATGATGCGTGGGCATACTCAGCGTCTGCCAGTCATGACTCGATTTCGCATTCGATGAGATAATGAATAGGCTTTTGCTATGAAAATATGTTAGAACATAGTATTATCATTATCCTTTATTTATTTGGAGGAAAGTTCATGGTTAGAATTCATGTTATGGCAACTCAGAGGTTGTGATGCGTGGGCATACTCAGCGTCTGCCAGTCACGTCTCGATTTCGCATTCGATGAGATAATGAATAGGCTTTTGCTATGAAAATATGTTAGAACATAGTATTATCATTATCCTTTATTTATTTGGAGGAAAGTTCATGGTTAGAATTCATGTTATGGCAACTCAGAGGTTGTGATGCGTGCGCATACTCAGCGTCTGCCAGTCATGACTCGATTTCGCATTCGATGAGATAATGAATAGGCTTTTGCTATGAAAATATGTTAGAACATAGTATTATCATTATCCTTTATTTATTTGGAGGAAAGTTCATGGTTAGAATTCATGTTATGGCAACTCAGAGGTTGTGATGCGTGGACATACTCAGCGTCTGCCAGTCACGTCTCGATTTCGCATTCGATGAGATAATGAATAGGCTTTTGCAATGAAAATATGTTAGAACATAGTATTATCATTATCCTTTATTTATTTGGAGGAAAGTTCATGGTTAGAATTCATGTTATGGCAACTCAGAGGTTGTGATGCGTGGGCATACTCAGCGTCTGCCAGTCATGACTCGATATCGCATTCGATGAGATAATGAATAGCCTTTTGCTATGAAAATATGTTAGAACTTAGTATTATCACTATCCTTTATTTATTTGGAGGAAAGTTCATGGTTAGAATTCATGTTATGGCAACTCAGAGGTTATGATGCGTGGGCATACTCAGCGTCTGCCAGTCACGACTCGATTTCGCATTCGATGAGATAATGAATAGGCTTTTGCTATGAAAATATGTTAGAACTTAGTATTATCACTATCCTTTATTTATTTGGAGGAAAGTTCATGGTTAGAATTCATGTTATGGCAACTCAGAGGTTGTGATGCGTGGGCATACTCAGCGTCTGCCAGTCACGACTCGATTTCGCATTCGATGAGAAAATGAATAGGCTTTTGCTATGAAAATATGTTAGAACATAGTATTATCATTATCCTTTATTTATTTGGAGGAAAGTTCATGGTTAGAATTCATGTTATGGCAACTCAGAGGTTGTGATGCGTGGGCATTCTCAGCGTCTGCCAGTCACGACTCGATTTCGCATTCGATGAGAAAATGAATAGGCTTTTGCTATGAAAATATGTTAGAACATAGTATTATCATTATCCTTTATTTATTTGGAGGAAAGTTCATGGTTAGAATTCATGTTATGGCAACTCAGAGGTTATGATGCGTGGGCATACTCAGCGTCTGCCAGTCACGACTCGATTTCGCATTCGATGAGATAATGAATAGGCTTTTGCTATGAAAATATGTTAGAACTTAGTATTATCACTATCCTTTATTTATTTGGAGGAAAGTTCATGGTTAGAATTCATGTTATGGCAACTCAGAGGTTGTGATGCGTGGGCATACTCAGCGTCTGCCAGTCACGACTCGATTTCGCATTCGATGAGAAAATGAATAGGCTTTTGCTATGAAAATATGTTAGAACATAGTATTATCATTATCCTTTATTTATTTGGAGGAAAGTTCATGGTTAGAATTCATGTTATGGCAACTCAGAGGTTGTGATGCGTGGGCATTCTCAGCGTCTGCCAGTCACGACTCGATTTCGCATTCGATGAGAAAATGAATAGGCTTTTGCTATGAAAATATGTTAGAACATAGTATTATCATTATCCTTTATTTATTTGGAGGAAAGTTCATGGTTAGAATTCATGTTATGGCAACTCAGAGGTTGTGATGCGTGGGCATACTCAGCGTCTGCCAGTCATGACTCGATTTCGCATTCGATGAGATAATGAATAGGCTTTTGCTATGAAAATATGTTAGAACATAGTATTATCATTATCCTTTATTTATTTGGAGGAAAGTTCATGGTTAGAATTCATGTTATGGCAACTCAGAGGTTGTGATGCTTGGGCATACTCAGCGTCTGCCAGTCACGACTCGATTTCGCATTCGATGAGATAATGAATAGGCTTCTGCTATGAAAATGTGTTAGAACATAGTATTATCACTATCCTTTATTTATTTGGAGAAAGGTTAATGGTTAGAATTCATGTTATGGCAACTCAGAGGTTGTGATGCGTGGGCATATTCAGCGTCTGCCAGTCATGACTCGATTTCGCATTCGATGAGATAATGAATAGGCTTTTGCTATGAAAATATGTTAGAACATAGTATTATCATTATCCTTTATTTATTTGGAGGAAAGTTCATGGTTAGAATTCATGTTATGGCAACTCAGAGGTTGTGATGCGTGGGCATACTCAGCGTCTGCCAGTCACGACTCGATTTCGCATTCGATGAGATAATGAATAGGCTTCTGCTATGAAAATGTGTTAGAACATAGTATTATCACTATCCTTTATTTATTTGGAGAAAGGTTAATGGTTAGAATTCATGTTATGGCAACTCAGAGGTTGTGATGCGTGGGCATATTCAGCGTCTGCCAGTCATGACTCGATTTCGCATTCGATGAGATAATGAATAGGCTTCTACTATGAAAATATGTTACAAAATAGTATTATCACTACCCTTTATATATTTGGAGGAAAGTTCATGGTTAGAATTCATGTTATGGCAACTCAGAGGTTGTGATGCGTGGGCATACTCAGCGTCTGCCAGTCACGACTCGATTTCGCATTCGATGAGATAATGAATAGGCTTTTGCTATGAAAATATGTTAGAACATAGTATTATCATTATCCTTTATTTATTTGGAGGAAAGTTCATGGTTAGAATTCATGTTATGGCAACTCAGAGGTTATGATGCGTGGGCATACTCAGCGTCTGCCAGTCATGACTCGATTTCGCATTCGATGAGATAATGAATAGGCTTTTGCTATGAAAATATGTTAGAACATAGTATTATCATTATCTTTTATTTATTTGGAGGAAAGTTCATGGTTAGAATTCATGTTATGGCAACTCAGAGGTTGTGATGCGTGGGCATACTCAGCGTCTGCCAGTCACGTCTCGATTTCGCATTCGATGAGATAATGAATAGGCTTTTGCTATGAAAATATGTTTGAACATAGTATTATCATTATCCTTTATTTATTTGGAGGAAAGTTCATGGTTAGAATTCATGTTATGGCAACTCAGAGGTTATGATGCGT
The DNA here is from genome assembly GCA_036245805.1 of Pristionchus mayeri. Classification (NCBI taxonomy): domain Eukaryota; kingdom Metazoa; phylum Nematoda; class Chromadorea; order Rhabditida; family Neodiplogasteridae; genus Pristionchus; species Pristionchus mayeri. The sequence continues at coordinate 39,512,174 of BTRK01000001.1, read as the reverse complement.
GGGCATACTCAGCGTCTGCCAGTCATGACTCGATTTCGCATTCGATGAGATAATGAATAGGCTTTTGCTATGAAAATATGTTAGAACATAGTATTATCATTATCCTTTATTTATTTGGAGGAAAGTTCATGGTTAGAATTCATGTTATGGCAACTCAGAGGTTGTGATGCGTAGGCATACTCAGCGTCTGCCAGTCACGACTCGATTTCGCATTCGATGAGATAATGAATAGGCTTCTACTATGAAAATATGTTACAACATAGTATTATCACTACCCTTTATATATTTGGAGGAAAGTTCATGGTTAGAATTCATGTTATGGCAACTCAGAGGTTGTGATGCGTGGGCATACTCAGCGTCTGCCAGTCACGACTCGATTTCGCATTCGATGAGATAATGAATAGGCTTTTGGTATGAAAATATGTTAGAACATAGTATTATCATTATCCTTTATTTATTTAGAGGAAAGTTCATGGTTAGAATTCATGTTATGGCAACTCAGAGGTTATGATGCGTGGGCATACTCAGCGTCTGCCAGTCATGACTCGATTTCGCATTCGATGAGATAATGAATAGGCTTTTGCTAAGAAAATATGTTAGAACATAGTATTATCATTATCCTTTATTTATTTGGAGGAAAGTTCATGGTTAGAATTCATGTTATGGCAACTCAGAAGTTGTGATGCGAGGGCATACTCAGCGTCTGCCAGTCACGACTCGATTTCGCATTCGATGAGATAATGAATAGGCTTTTGCTATGAAAATATGTTAGAACATAGTATTATCATTATCCTTTATTTATTTGGAGGAAAGTTCATGGTTAGAATTCATGTTATGGCAACTCAGAGGTTATGATGCGTGGGCATACTCAGCGTCTGCCAGTCATGACTCGATTTCGCATTCGATGAGATAATGAATAGGCTTTTGCTATGAAAATATGTTAGAACATAGTATTATCATTATCCTTTATTTATTTGGAGGAAAGTTCATGGTTAGAATTCATGTTATGGCAACTCAGAGGTTGTGATGCGTGGGCATACTCAGCGTCTGCCAGTCACGTCTCGATTTCGCATTCGATGAGATAATGAATAGGCTTTTGCTATGAAAATATGTTAGAACATAGTATTATCATTATCCTTTATTTATTTGGAGGAAAGTTCATGGTTAGAATTCATGTTATGGCAACTCAGAGGTTGTGATGCGTGGGCATACTCAGCGTCTGCCAGTCATGACTCGATTTCGCATTCGATGAGATAATGAATAGGCTTTTGCTATGAAAATATGTTAGAACATAGTATTATCATTATCCTTTATTTATTTGGAGGAAAGTTCATGGTTAGAATTCATGTTATGGCAACTCAGAGGTTGTGATGCGTGGGCATACTCAGCGTCTGCCAGTCACGTCTCGATTTCGCATTCGATGAGATAATGAATAGGCTTTTGCTATGAAAATATGTTAGAACATAGTATTATCATTATCCTTTATTTATTTGGAGGAAAGTTCATGGTTAGAATTCATGTTATGGCAACTCAGAGGTTGTGATGCTTGGGCATACTCAGCGTCTGCCAGTCACGACTCGATTTCGCATTCGATGAGATAATGAATAGGCTTCTGCTATGAAAATGTGTTAGAACATAGTATTATCACTATCCTTTATTTATTTGGAGAAAGGTTAATGGTTAGAATTCATGTTATGGCAACTCAGAGGTTGTGATGCGTGGGCATATTCAGCGTCTGCCAGTCATGACTCGATTTCGCATTCGATGAGATAATGAATAGGCTTTTGCTATGAAAATATGTTAGAACATAGTATTATCATTATCCTTTATTTATTTGGAGGAAAGTTCATGGTTAGAATTCATGTTATGGCAACTCAGAGGTTGTGATGCGTGGGCATACTCAGCGTCTGCCAGTCACGACTCGATTTCGCATTCGATGAGATAATGAATAGGCTTCTGCTATGAAAATGTGTTAGAACATAGTATTATCACTATCCTTTATTTATTTGGAGAAAGGTTAATGGTTAGAATTCATGTTATGGCAACTCAGAGGTTGTGATGCGTGGGCATATTCAGCGTCTGCCAGTCATGACTCGATTTCGCATTCGATGAGATAATGAATAGGCTTCTACTATGAAAATATGTTACAAAATAGTATTATCACTACCCTTTATATATTTGGAGGAAAGTTCATGGTTAGAATTCATGTTATGGCAACTCAGAGGTTGTGATGCGTGGGCATACTCAGCGTCTGCCAGTCACGACTCGATTTCGCATTCGATGAGATAATGAATAGGCTTTTGCTATGAAAATATGTTAGAACATAGTATTATCATTATCCTTTATTTATTTGGAGGAAAGTTCATGGTTAGAATTCATGTTATGGCAACTCAGAGGTTATGATGCGTGGGCATACTCAGCGTCTGCCAGTCATGACTCGATTTCGCATTCGATGAGATAATGAATAGGCTTTTGCTATGAAAATATGTTAGAACATAGTATTATCATTATCTTTTATTTATTTGGAGGAAAGTTCATGGTTAGAATTCATGTTATGGCAACTCAGAGGTTGTGATGCGTGGGCATACTCAGCGTCTGCCAGTCACGTCTCGATTTCGCATTCGATGAGATAATGAATAGGCTTTTGCTATGAAAATATGTTTGAACATAGTATTATCATTATCCTTTATTTATTTGGAGGAAAGTTCATGGTTAGAATTCATGTTATGGCAACTCAGAGGTTATGATGCGTGGGCATACTCAGCGTCTGCCAGTCATGACTCGATTTCGCATTCGATGAGATAATGAATAGGCTTTTGCTATGAAAATATGTTAGAACATAGTATTATCATTATCCTTTATTTATTTGGAGGAAAGTTCATGGTTAGAATTCATGTTATGGCAACTCAGAGGTTGTGATGCGTAGGCATACTCAGCGTCTGCCAGTCACGACTCGATTTCGCATTCGATGAGATAATGAATAGGCTTCTACTATGAAAATATGTTACAACATAGTATTATCACTACCCTTTATATATTTGGAGGAAAGTTCATGGTTAGAATTCATGTTATGGCAACTCAGAGGTTGTGATGCGTGGGCATACTCAGCGTCTGCCAGTCACGACTCGATTTCGCATTCGATGAGATAATGAATAGGCTTTTGGTATGAAAATATGTTAGAACATAGTATTATCATTATCCTTTATTTATTTAGAGGAAAGTTCATGGTTAGAATTCATGTTATGGCAACTCAGAGGTTATGATGCGTGGGCATACTCAGCGTCTGCCAGTCATGACTCGATTTCGCATTCGATGAGATAATGAATAGGCTTTTGCTAAGAAAATATGTTAGAACATAGTATTATCATTATCCTTTATTTATTTGGAGGAAAGTTCATGGTTAGAATTCATGTTATGGCAACTCAGAAGTTGTGATGCGAGGGCATACTCAGCGTCTGCCAGTCACGACTCGATTTCGCATTCGATGAGATAATGAATAGGCTTTTGCTATGAAAATATGTTAGAACATAGTATTATCATTATCCTTTATTTATTTGGAGGAAAGTTCATGGTTAGAATTCATGTTATGGCAACTCAGAGGTTATGATGCGTGGGCATACTCAGCGTCTGCCAGTCATGACTCGATTTCGCATTCGATGAGATAATGAATAGGCTTTTGCTATGAAAATATGTTAGAACATAGTATTATCATTATCCTTTATTTATTTGGAGGAAAGTTCATGGTTAGAATTCATGTTATGGCAACTCAGAGGTTGTGATGCGTGGGCATACTCAGCGTCTGCCAGTCACGTCTCGATTTCGCATTCGATGAGATAATGAATAGGCTTTTGCTATGAAAATATGTTAGAACATAGTATTATCATTATCCTTTATTTATTTGGAGGAAAGTTCATGGTTAGAATTCATGTTATGGCAACTCAGAGGTTGTGATGCGTGGGCATACTCAGCGTCTGCCAGTCATGACTCGATTTCGCATTCGATGAGATAATGAATAGGCTTTTGCTATGAAAATATGTTAGAACATAGTATTATCATTATCCTTTATTTATTTGGAGGAAAGTTCATGGTTAGAATTCATGTTATGGCAACTCAGAGGTTGTGATGCGTGGGCATACTCAGCGTCTGCCAGTCACGACTCGATTTCGCATTCGATGAGATAATGAATAGGCTTCTGCTATGAAAATGTGTTAGAACATAGTATTATCACTATCCTTTATTTATTTGGAGAAAGGTTAATGGTTAGAATTCATGTTATGGCAACTCAGAGGTTGTGATGCGTGGGCATATTCAGCGTCTGCCAGTCATGACTCGATTTCGCATTCGATGAGATAATGAATAGGCTTTTGCTATGAAAATATGTTAGAACATAGTATTATCATTATCCTTTATTTATTTGGAGGAAAGTTCATGGTTAGAATTCATGTTATGGCAACTCAGAGGTTGTGATGCGTAGGCATACTCAGCGTCTGCCAGTCACGACTCGATTTCGCATTCGATGAGATAATGAATAGGCTTCTACTATAAAAATATGTTACAACATAGTATTATCACTACCCTTTATATATTTGGAGGAAAGTTCATGGTTAGAATTCATGTTATGGCAACTCAGAGGTTGTGACGCGTGGGCATACTCAGCGTCTGCCAGTCACGACTCGATTTCGCATTCGATGAGATAATGAATAGGCTTTTGCTATGAAAATATGTTAGAACATAGTATTATCACTATCCTTTATTTATTTGGAGGAAAGTTCATGGTTAGAATTCATGTTATGGCAACTCAGAGGTTGTGATGCGTGGGCATACTCAGCGTCTGCCAGTCATGACTCGATTTCGCATTCGATGAGATAATGAATAGGCTTTTGCTATGAAAATATGTTAGAACTTAGTATTATCACTATCCTTTATTTATTTGGAGGAAAGTTCATGGTTAGAATTCATGTTATGGCAACTAAGAGGTTATGATGCGTGGGCATACTCAGCGTCTGCCAGTCACGACTCGATTTCGCATTCGATGAGATAATGAATAGGCTTTTGCTATGAAAATATGTTAGAACATAGTATTATCATTATCCTTTATTTATTTGGAGGAAAGTTCATGGTTAGAATTCATGTTATGGCAACTCAGAGGTTGTGATGCGTGGGCATACTCAGCGTCTGCCAGTCACGACTCGATTTCGCATTCGATGAGATAATGAATAGGCTTTTGCTATGAAAATATGTTAGAACATAGTATTATCATTATCCTTTATTTATTTGGAGGAAAGTTCATGGTTAGAATTCATGTTATGGCAACTCAGAGGTTGTGATGCGTGGGCATACTCAGCGTCTGCCAGTCACGACTCGATTTCGCATTCGATGAGAAAATGAATAGGCTTTTGCTATGAAAATATGTTAGAACATAGTATTATCATTATCCTTTATTTATTTGGAGGAAAGTTCATGGTTAGAATTCATGTTATGGCAACTCAGAGGTTGTGATGCGTGGGCATACTCAGCGTCTGCCAGTCACGACTCGATTTCGCATTCGATGAGATAATGAATAGGCTTTTGCTACGAAAATATGTTAGAACATAGTATTATCATTATCCTTTATTTATTTGGAGGAAAGTTCATGGTTAGAATTCATGTTATGGCAACTCAGAGGTTGTGATGCGTCGGCATACTCAGCGTCTGCCAGTCACGACTCGATTTCGCATTCGATGAGATAATGAATAGGCTTTTGCTATGAAAATATGTTAGAACATAGTATTATCATTATCCTTTATTTATTTGGAGGAAAGTTCATGGTTAGAATTCATGTTATGGCAACTCAGAGGTTGTGATGCGTGGGCATACTCAGCGTCTGCCAGTCATGACTCGATTTCGCATTCGATGAGATAATGAATAGGCTTTTGCTATGAAAATATGTTAGAACATAGTATTATCATTATCCTTTATTTATTTGGAGGAAAGTTCATGGTTAGAATTCATGTTATGGCAACTCAGAGGTTGTGATGCGTGGGCATACTCAGCGTCTGCCAGTCATGACTCGATTTCGCATTCGATGAGATAATGAATAGGCTTTTGCTATGAAAATATGTTAGAACATAGTATTATAATTATCCTTTATTTATTTGGAGGAAAGTTCATGGTTAGAATTCATGTTATGGCAACTCAGAGGTTGTGATGCGTGGGCATACTCAGCGTCTGCCAGTCACGACTCGATTTCGCATTCGATGAGATAATGAATAGGCTTCTGCTATGAAAATGTGTTAGAACATAGTATTATCACTATCCTTTATTTATTTGGAGAAAGGTTAATGGTTAGAATTCATGTTATGGCAACTCAGAGGTTGTGATGCGTGGGCATATTCAGCGTCTGCCAGTCATGACTCGATTTCGCATTCGATGAGATAATGAATAGGCTTTTGCTATGAAAATATGTTAGAACATAGTATTATCATTATCCTTTATTTATTTGGAGGAAAGTTCATGGTTAGAATTCATGTTATGGCAACTCAGAGGTTGTGATGCGTAGGCATACTCAGCGTCTGCCAGTCACGACTCGATTTCGCATTCGATGAGATAATGAATAGGCTTCTACTATAAAAATATGTTACAACATAGTATTATCACTACCCTTTATATATTTGGAGGAAAGTTCATGGTTAGAATTCATGTTATGGCAACTCAGAGGTTGTGATGCGTGGGCATACTCAGCGTCTGCCAGTCACGACTCGATTTCGCATTCGATGAGATAATGAATAGGCTTTTGCTATGAAAATATGTTAGAACATAGTATTATCATTATCCTTTATTTATTTGGAGGAAAGTTCTATGGTTAGAATTCATGTTATGGCAACTCAGAGGTTGTGATGCGTGGGCATACTCAGCGTCTGCCAGTCACGACTCGATTTCGCATTCGATGAGATAATGAATAGGCTTTTGCTATGAAAATATGTTAGAACATAGTATTATCATTATCCTTTATTTATTTGGAGGAAAGTTCATGGTTAGAATTCATGTTATGGCAACTCAGAGGTTGTGATGCGTGGGCATACTCAGCGTCTGCCAGTCACGACTCGATTTCGCATTCGATGAGATAATGAATAGGCTTTTGCTATGAAAATATGTTAGAACATAGTATTATCACTATCCTTTATTTATTTGGAGGAAAGTTCATGGTTAGAATTCATGTTATGGCAACTCAGAGGTTGTGATGCGTGGGCATACTCAGCGTCTGCCAGTCATGACTCGATTTCGCATTCGATGAGATAATGAATAGGCTTTTGCTATGAAAATATGTTGGAACTTAGTATTATCACTATCCTTTATTTATTTGGAGGAAAGTTCATGGTTAGAATTCATGTTATGGCAACTAAGAGGTTATGATGCGTGGGCATACTCAGCGTCTGCCAGTCACGACTCGATTTCGCATTCGATGAGATAATGAATAGGCTTTTGCTATGAAAATATGTTAGAACATAGTATTATCATTATCCTTTATTTATTTGGAGGAAAGTTCATGGTTAGAATTCATGTTATGGCAACTCAGAGGTTGTGATGCGTGGGCATACTCAGCGTCTGCCAGTCACGACTCGATTTCGCATTCGATGAGATAATGAATAGGCTTTTGCTATGAAAATATGTTAGAACATAGTATTATCATTATCCTTTATTTATTTGGAGGAAAGTTCATGGTTAGAATTCATGTTATGGCAACTCAGAGGTTGTGATGCGTGGGCATACTCAGCGTCTGCCAGTCACGACTCGATTTCGCATTCGATGAGATAATGAATAGGCTTTTGCTATGAAAATATGTTAGAACATAGTATTATCACTATCCTTTATTTATTTGGAGGAAAGTTCATGGTTAGAATTCATGTTATGGCAACTCAGAGGTTGTGATGCGTGGGCATACTCAGCGTCTGCCAGTCATGACTCGATTTCGCATTCGATGAGATAATGAATAGGCTTTTGCTATGAAAATATGTTGGAACTTAGTATTATCACTATCCTTTATTTATTTGGAGGAAAGTTCATGGTTAGAATTCATGTTATGGCAACTAAGAGGTTATGATGCGTGGGCATACTCAGCGTCTGCCAGTCACGACTCGATTTCGCATTCGATGAGATAATGAATAGGCTTTTGCTATGAAAATATGTTAGAACATAGTATTATCATTATCCTTTATTTATTTGGAGGAAAGTTCATGGTTAGAATTCATGTTATGGCAACTCAGAGGTTGTGATGCGTGGGCATACTCAGCGTCTGCCAGTCACGACTCGATTTCGCATTCGATGAGATAATGAATAGGCTTTTGCTATGAAAATATGTTAGAACATAGTATTATCATTATCCTTTATTTATTTGGAGGAAAGTTCATGGTTAGAATTCATGTTATGGCAACTCAGAGGTTGTGATGCGTGGGCATACTCAGCGTCTGCCAGTCACGACTCGATTTCGCATTCGATGAGAAAATGAATAGGCTTTTGCTATGAAAATATGTTAGAACATAGTATTATCATTATCCTTTATTTATTTGGAGGAAAGTTCATGGTTAGAATTCATGTTATGGCAACTCAGAGGTTGTGATGCGTGGGCATACTCAGCGTCTGCCAGTCACGACTCGATTTCGCATTCGATGAGATAATGAATAGGCTTTTGCTACGAAAATATGTTAGAACATAGTATTATCATTATCCTTTATTTATTTGGAGGAAAGTTCATGGTTAGAATTCATGTTATGGCAACTCAGAGGTTGTGATGCGTCGGCATACTCAGCGTCTGCCAGTCACGACTCGATTTCGCATTCGATGAGATAATGAATAGGCTTTTGCTATGAAAATATGTTAGAACATAGTATTATCACTATCCTTTATTTATTTGGAGGAAAGTTCATAGTTAGAATTCATGTTATGGCAACTCAGAGGTTGTGATGCGTGGGCATACTCAGCGTCTGCCAGTCATGACTCGATTTCGCATTCGATGAGATAATGAATAGGCTTTTGCTATGAAAATATGTTAGAACATAGTATTATCATTATCCTTTATTTATTTGGAGGAAAGTTCTATGGTTAGAATTCATGTTATGGCAACTCAGAGGTTGTGATGCGTGGGCATACTCAGCGTCTGCCAGTCACGACTCGATTTCGCATTCGATGAGATAATGAATAGGCTTTTGCTATGAAAATATGTTAGAACATAGTATTATCATTATCCTTTATTTATTTGGAGGAAAGTTCATGGTTAGAATTCATGTTATGGCAACTCAGAGGTTGTGATGCGTGGGCATACTCAGCGTCTGCCAGTCATGACTCGATTTCGCATTCGATGAGATAATGAATAGGCTTTTGCTATGAAAATATGTTAGAACATAGTATTATCATTATCCTTTATTTATTTGGAGGAAAGTTCTATGGTTAGAATTCATGTTATGGCAACTCAGAGGTTGTGATGCGTGGGCATACTCAGCGTCTGCCAGTCACGACTCGATTTCGCATTCGATGAGATAATGAATAGGCTTTTGCTATGAAAATATGTTAGAACATAGTATTATCATTATCCTTTATTTATTTGGAGGAAAGTTCTATGGTTAGAATTCATGTTATGGCAACTCAGAGGTTGTGATGCGTGGGCATACTCAGCGTCTGCCAGTCACGACTCGATTTCGCATTCGATGAGATAATGAATAGGCTTTTGCTATGAAAATATGTTAGAACATAGTATTATCATTATCCTTTATTTATTTGGAGGAAAGTTCATGGTTAGAATTCATGTTATGGCAACTCAGAGGTTGTGATGCGTGGGCATACTCAGCGTCTGCCAGTCACGACTCGATTTCGCATTCGATGAGATAATGAATAGGCTTTTGCTATGAAAATATGTTAGAACATAGTATTATCACTATCCTTTATTTATTTATTTATCTGGAGGAAAGGTCATGGTTTGAATTCATGTTATGGCAACTCAGAGGTTGTGATGCGTGGGCATACTCAGCGTCTGCCAGTCATGACTCGATTTCGCATTCGATGAGATAATGAATAGGCTTTTGCTATGAAAATATGTTAGAACATAGTATTATCATTATCCTTTATTTATTTGGAGGAAAGTTCATGGTTAGAATTCATGTTATGGCAACTCAGAGGTTGTGATGCGTGGGCATACTCAGCGTCTGCCAGTCACGACTCGATTTCGCATTCGATGAGATAATGAATAGGCTTTTGCTATGAAAATATGTTAGAACATAGTATTATCATTATCCTTTATTTATTTGGAGGAAAGTTCTATGGTTAGAATTCATGTTATGGCAACTCAGAGGTTGTGATGCGTGGGCATACTCAGCGTCTGCCAGTCACGACTCGATTTCGCATTCGATGAGATAATGAATAGGCTTTTGCTATGAAAATATGTTAGAACATAGTATTATCATTATCCTTTATTTATTTGGAGGAAAGTTCATGGTTAGAATTCATGTTATGGCAACTCAGAGGTTGTGATGCGTGGGCATACTCAGCGTCTGCCAGTCACGACTCGATTTCGCATTCGATGAGATAATGAATAGGCTTTTGCTATGAAAATATGTTAGAACATAGTATTATCATTATCCTTTATTTATTTGGAGGAAAGTTCTATGGTTAGAATTCATGTTATGGCAACTCAGAGGTTGTGATGCGTGGGCATACTCAGCGTCTGCCAGTCACGACTCGATTTCGCATTCGATGAGATAATGAATAGGCTTTTGCTATGAAAATATGTTAGAACATAGTATTATCATTATCCTTTATTTATTTGGAGGAAAGTTCTATGGTTAGAATTCATGTTATGGCAACTCAGAGGTTGTGATGCGTGGGCATACTCAGCGTCTGCCAGTCACGACTCGATTTCGCATTCGATGAGATAATGAATAGGCTTTTGCTATGAAAATATGTTAGAACATAGTATTATCATTATCCTTTATTTATTTGGAGGAAAGTTCATGGTTAGAATTCATGTTATGGCAACTCAGAGGTTGTGATGCGTGGGCATACTCAGCGTCTGCCAGTCACGACTCGATTTCGCATTCGATGAGATAATGAATAGGCTTTTGCTATGAAAATATGTTAGAACATAGTATTATCATTATCCTTTATTTATTTGGAGGAAAGTTCATGGTTAGAATTCATGTTATGGCAACTCAGAGGTTGTGATGCGTGGGCATACTCAGCGTCTGCCAGTCACGACTCGATTTCGCATTCGATGAGATAATGAATAGGCTTTTGCTATGAAAATATGTTAGAACATAGTATTATCATTATCCTTTATTTATTTGGAGGAAAGTTCATGGTTAGAATTCATGTTATGGCAACTCAGAGGTTGTGATGCGTGGGCATACTCAGCGTCTGCCAGTCACGACTCGATTTCGCATTCGATGAGATAATGAATAGGCTTTTGCTATGAAAATATGTTAGAACAGAGTATTATCACTATCCTTTATTTATTTATTTATCTGGAGGAAAGGTCATGGTTTGAATTCATGTTATGGCAACTCAGAGGTTGTGATGCGTGGGCATACTCAGCGTCTGCCAGTCATGACTCGATTTCGCATTCGATAAGATAATGAATAGGCTTTTGCTATGAAAATATGTTAGAACATAGTATTATCATTATCCTTTATTTATTTGGAGGAAAGTTCATGGTTAGAATTCATGTTATGGCAACTCAGAGGTTGTGATGCGTGGGCATACTCAGCGTCTGCCAGTCACGACTCGATTTCGCATTCGATGAGATAATGAATAGGCTTTTGCTATGAAAATATGTTAGAACATAGTATTATCATTATCCTTTATTTATTTGGAGGAAAGTTCATGGTTAGAATTCATGTTATGGCAACTCAGAGGTTGTGATGCGTGGGCATACTCAGCGTCTGCCAGTCACGACTCGATTTCGCATTCGATGAGATAATGAATAGGCTTTTGCTATGAAAATATGTTAGAACATAGTATTATCACTATCCTTTATTTATTTATTTATCTGGAGGAAAGGTCATGGTTTGAATTCATGTTATGGCAACTCAGAGGTTGTGATGCGTGGGCATACTCAGCGTCTGCCAGTCATGACTCGATTTCGCATTCGATGAGATAATGAATAGGCTTTTGCTATGAAAATATGTTAGAACATAGTATTATCATTATCCTTTATTTATTTGGAGGAAAGTTCATGGTTAGAATTCATGTTATGGCAACTCAGAGGTTGTGATGCGTGGGCATACTCAGCGTCTGCCAGTCACGACTCGATTTCGCATTCGATGAGATAATGAATAGGCTTTTGCTATGAAAATATGTTAGAACATAGTATTATCACTATCCTTTATTTATTTATTTATCTGGAGGAAAGGTCATGGTTTGAATTCATGTTATGGCAACTCAGAGGTTGTGATGCGTGGGCATACTCAGCGTCTGCCAGTCATGACTCGATTTCGCATTCGATAAGATAATGAATAGGCTTTTGCTATGAAAATATGTTAGAACATAGTATTATCATTATCCTTTATTTATTTGGAGGAAAGTTCATGGTTAGAATTCATGTTATGGCAACTCAGAGGTTGTGATGCGTGGGCATACTCAGCGTCTGCCAGTCACGACTCGATTTCGCATTCGATGAGATAATGAATAGGCTTTTGCTATGAAAATATGTTAGAACATAGTATTATCATTATCCTTTATTTATTTGGAGGAAAGTTCATGGTTAGAATTCATGTTATGGCAACTCAGAGGTTGTGATGCGTGGGCATACTCAGCGTCTGCCAGTCACGACTCGATTTCGCATTCGATGAGATAATGAATAGGCTTTTGCTATGAAAATATGTTAGAACATAGTATTATCACTATCCTTTATTTATTTATTTATCTGGAGGAAAGGTCATGGTTTGAATTCATGTTATGGCAACTCAGAGGTTGTGATGCGTGGGCATACTCAGCGTCTGCCAGTCATGACTCGATTTCGCATTCGATGAGATAATGAATAGGCTTTTGCTATGAAAATATGTTAGAACATAGTATTATCATTATCCTTTATTTATTTGGAGGAAAGTTCATGGTTAGAATTCATGTTATGGCAACTCAGAGGTTGTGATGCGTGGGCATACTCAGCGTCTGCCAGTCACGACTCGATTTCGCATTCGATGAGATAATGAATAGGCTTTTGCTATGAAAATATGTTAGAACATAGTATTATCATTATCCTTTATTTATCTGGAGGAAAGGTCATGGTTTGAATTCATGTTATGGCAACTCAGAGGTTGTGATGCGTGGGCATACTCAGCGTCTGCCAGTCACGACTCGATTTCGCATTCGATGAGATAATGAATAGGCTTTTGCTATGAAAATATGTTAGAACATAGTATTATCATTATCCTTTATTTATTTGGAGGAAAGTTCATGGTTAGAATTCATGTTATGGCAACTCAGAGGTTGTGATGCGTGGGCATACTCAGCGTCTGCCAGTCACGACTCGATTTCGCATTCGCTGAGATAATGAATAGGCTTTTGCTATGAAAATATGTTAGAACATAGTATTATCATTATCCTTTATTTATTTGGAGGAAAGTTCTATGGTTAGAATTCATGTTATGGCAACTCAGAGGTTGTGATGCGTGGGCATACTCAGCGTCTGCCAGTCACGACTCGATTTCGCATTCGATGAGATAATGAATAGGCTTTTGCTATGAAAATATGTTAGAACATAGTATTATCACTATCCTTTATTTATTTATTTATCTGGAGGAAAGGTCATGGTTTGAATTCATGTTATGGCAACTCAGAGGTTGTGATGCGTGGGCATACTCAGCGTCTGCCAGTCATGACTCGATTTCGCATTCGATGAGATAATGAATAGGCTTTTGCTATGAAAATATGTTAGAACATAGTATTATCATTATCCTTTATTTATTTGGAGGAAAGTTCATGGTTAGAATTCATGTTATGGCAACTCAGAGGTTGTGATGCGTGGGCATACTCAGCGTCTGCCAGTCACGACTCGATTTCGCATTCGATGAGATAATGAATAGGCTTTTGCTATGAAAATATGTTAGAACATAGTATTATCACTATCCTTTATTTATTTATTTATCTGGAGGAAAGGTCATGGTTTGAATTCATGTTATGGCAACTCAGAGGTTGTGATGCGTGGGCATACTCAGCGTCTGCCAGTCATGACTCGATTTCGCATTCGATAAGATAATGAATAGGCTTTTGCTATGAAAATATGTTAGAACATAGTATTATCATTATCCTTTATTTATTTGGAGGAAAGTTCATGGTTAGAATTCATGTTATGGCAACTCAGAGGTTGTGATGCGTGGGCATACTCAGCGTCTGCCAGTCACGACTCGATTTCGCATTCGATGAGATAATGAATAGGCTTTTGCTATGAAAATATGTTAGAACATAGTATTATCATTATCCTTTATTTATTTGGAGGAAAGTTCATGGTTAGAATTCATGTTATGGCAACTCAGAGGTTGTGATGCGTGGGCATACTCAGCGTCTGCCAGTCACGACTCGATTTCGCATTCGATGAGATAATGAATAGGCTTTTGCTATGAAAATATGTTAGAACATAGTATTATCACTATCCTTTATTTATTTATTTATCTGGAGGAAAGGTCATGGTTTGAATTCATGTTATGGCAACTCAGAGGTTGTGATGCGTGGGCATACTCAGCGTCTGCCAGTCATGACTCGATTTCGCATTCGATGAGATAATGAATAGGCTTTTGCTATGAAAATATGTTAGAACATAGTATTATCATTATCCTTTATTTATTTGGAGGAAAGTTCATGGTTAGAATTCATGTTATGGCAACTCAGAGGTTGTGATGCGTGGGCATACTCAGCGTCTGCCAGTCACGACTCGATTTCGCATTCGATGAGATAATGAATAGGCTTTTGCTATGAAAATATGTTAGAACATAGTATTATCATTATCCTTTATTTATCTGGAGGAAAGGTCATGGTTTGAATTCATGTTATGGCAACTCAGAGGTTGTGATGCGTGGGCATACTCAGCGTCTGCCAGTCACGACTCGATTTCGCATTCGATGAGATAATGAATAGGCTTTTGCTATGAAAATATGTTAGAACATAGTATTATCATTATCCTTTATTTATTTGGAGGAAAGTTCATGGTTAGAATTCATGTTATGGCAACTCAGAGGTTGTGATGCGTGGGCATACTCAGCGTCTGCCAGTCACGACTCGATTTCGCATTCGCTGAGATAATGAATAGGCTTTTGCTATGAAAATATGTTAGAACATAGTATTATCATTATCCTTTATTTATTTGGAGGAAAGTTCTATGGTTAGAATTCATGTTATGGCAACTCAGAGGTTGTGATGCGTGGGCATACTCAGCGTCTGCCAGTCACGACTCGATTTCGCATTCGATGAGATAATGAATAGGCTTTTGCTATGAAAATATGTTAGAACATAGTATTATCATTATCCTTTATTTATTTGGAGGAAAGTTCTATGGTTAGAATTCATGTTATGGCAACTCAGAGGTTGTGATGCGTGGGCATACTCAGCGTCTGCCAGTCACGACTCGATTTCGCATTCGATGAGATAATGAATAGGCTTTTGCTATGAAAATATGTTAGAACATAGTATTATCATTATCCTTTATTTATTTGGAGGAAAGTTCTATGGTTAGAATTCATGTTATGGCAACTCAGAGGTTGTGATGCGTGGGCATACTCAGCGTCTGCCAGTCACGACTCGATTTCGCATTCGATGAGATAATGAATAGGCTTTTGCTATGAAAATATGTTAGAACATAGTATTATCATTATCCTTTATTTATTTGGAGGAAAGTTCATGGTTAGAATTCATGTTATGGCAACTCAGAGGTTGTGATGCGTGGGCATACTCAGCGTCTGCCAGTCACGACTCGATTTCGCATTCGATGAGATAATGAATAGGCTTTTGCTATGAAAATATGTTAGAACATAGTATTCTCATTATCCTTTATTTATTTGGAGGAAAGTTCATGGTTAGAATTCATGTTATGGCAACTCAGAGGTTGTGATGCGTGGGCATACTCAGCGTCTGCCAGTCATGACTCGATTTCGCATTCGATAAGATAATGAATAGGCTTTTGCTATGAAAATATGTTAGAACATAGTATTATCATTATCCTTTATTTATTTGGAGGAAAGTTCATGGTTAGAATTCATGTTATGGCAACTCAGAGGTTGTGATGCGTGGGCATACTCAGCGTCTGCCAGTCACGACTCGATTTCGCATTCGATGAGATAATGAATAGGCTTTTGCTATGAAAATATGTTAGAACATAGTATTATCATTATCCTTTATTTATTTGGAGGAAAGTTCATGGTTAGAATTCATGTTATGGCAACTCAGAGGTTGTGATGCGTGGGCATACTCAGCGTCTGCCAGTCACGACTCGATTTCGCATTCGATGAGATAATGAATAGGCTTTTGCTATGAAAATATGTTAGAACATAGTATTATCACTATCCTTTATTTATTTATTTATCTGGAGGAAAGGTCATGGTTTGAATTCATGTTATGGCAACTCAGAGGTTGTGATGCGTGGGCATACTCAGCGTCTGCCAGTCATGACTCGATTTCGCATTCGATGAGATAATGAATAGGCTTTTGCTATGAAAATATGTTAGAACATAGTATTATCATTATCCTTTATTTATTTGGAGGAAAGTTCATGGTTAGAATTCATGTTATGGCAACTCAGAGGTTGTGATGCGTGGGCATACTCAGCGTCTGCCAGTCACGACTCGATTTCGCATTCGATGAGATAATGAATAGGCTTTTGCTATGAAAATATGTTAGAACATAGTATTCTCATTATCCTTTATTTATTTGGAGGAAAGTTCATGGTTAGAATTCATGTTATGGCAACTCAGAGGTTGTGATGCGTGGGCATACTCAGCGTCTGCCAGTCATGACTCGATTTCGCATTCGATAAGATAATGAATAGGCTTTTGCTATGAAAATATGTTAGAACATAGTATTATCATTATCCTTTATTTATTTGGAGGAAAGTTCATGGTTAGAATTCATGTTATGGCAACTCAGAGGTTGTGATGCGTGGGCATACTCAGCGTCTGCCAGTCACGACTCGATTTCGCATTCGATGAGATAATGAATAGGCTTTTGCTATGAAAATATGTTAGAACATAGTATTATCATTATCCTTTATTTATTTGGAGGAAAGTTCATGGTTAGAATTCATGTTATGGCAACTCAGAGGTTGTGATGCGTGGGCATACTCAGCGTCTGCCAGTCACGACTCGATTTCGCATTCGATGAGATAATGAATAGGCTTTTGCTATGAAAATATGTTAGAACATAGTATTATCACTATCCTTTATTTATTTATTTATCTGGAGGAAAGGTCATGGTTTGAATTCATGTTATGGCAACTCAGAGGTTGTGATGCGTGGGCATACTCAGCGTCTGCCAGTCATGACTCGATTTCGCATTCGATGAGATAATGAATAGGCTTTTGCTATGAAAATATGTTAGAACATAGTATTATCATTATCCTTTATTTATTTGGAGGAAAGTTCATGGTTAGAATTCATGTTATGGCAACTCAGAGGTTGTGATGCGTGGGCATACTCAGCGTCTGCCAGTCACGACTCGATTTCGCATTCGATGAGATAATGAATAGGCTTTTGCTATGAAAATATGTTAGAACATAGTATTATCATTATCCTTTATTTATCTGGAGGAAAGGTCATGGTTTGAATTCATGTTATGGCAACTCAGAGGTTGTGATGCGTGGGCATACTCAGCGTCTGCCAGTCACGACTCGATTTCGCATTCGATGATATAATGAATAGGCTTTTGCTATGAAAATATGTTAGAACATAGTATTATCATTATCCTTTATTTATTTGGAGGAAAATTCATGGTTAGAATTCATGTTATGGCAACTCAGAGGTTGTGATGCGTGGGCATACTCAGCGTCTGCCAGTCACGACTCGATTTCGCATTCGATGAGATAATGAATAGGCTTTTGCTATGAAAATATGTTAGAACATAGTATTATCACTATCCTTTATTTATTTGGAGGAAAGTTCATGGTTAGAATTCATGTTATGGCAACTCAGAGGTTGTGATGCGTGGGCATACTCAGCGTCTGCCAGTCATGACTCGATTTCGCATTCGATGAGATAATGAATAGGTTTTTGCTATGAAAATATGTTAGCACATAGTATTATCACTATCCTTTATTTATCTGGAGGAAAGGTCATGGTTAAAATTCATGTTATGGCAACTCAGAGGTTGTGATGCGTGGGCATACTCAGCGTCTGCCAGTCATGACTCGATTTCGCATTCGATGAGATAATGAATAGGCTTTTGCTATGAAAATATGTTAGAACATAGTATTATCACTATCCTTTATTTATTTGGAGGAAAGTTCATGGTTAGAATTCATGTTATGGCAACTCAGAGGTTGTGATGCGTGGGCATACTCAGCGTCTGCCAGTCATGACTCGATTTCGCATTCGATGAGATAATGAATAGGCTTTTGCTATGAAAATATGTTAACACATAGTAGTATCACTATCCTTTATTTATCTGGAGGAAAGGTCATGGTTTGAATTCATGTTATGGCAACTCAGAGGTTGTGATGCGTGGGCATACTCAGCGTCTGCCAGTCACGACTCGATTTCGCATTCGATGAGTTAATGAATAGGCTTTTGCTATGAAAATATGTTAGAACATAGTATTATCATTATCCTTTATTTATTTGGAGGAAAGTTCATGGTTAGCATTCATGTTATGGCAACTCAGAGGTTGTGATGCGTGGGCATACTCAGCGTCTGCCAGTCATGACTCGATTTCGCATTCGATGAGATAATGAATAGGCTTTTGCTATGAAAATATGTTAGAACATAGTATTATCACTATCCTTTATTTATTTGGAGGAAAGTTCATGGTTAGAATTCATGTTATGGCAACTCAGAGGTTGTGATGCGTGGGCATACTCAGCGTCTGCCAGTCATGACTCGATTTCGCATTCGATGAGATAATGAATAGGCTTTTGCTATGAAAATATGTTAGAACATAGTATTATCACTATCCTTTATTTATTTGGAGGAAAGTTCATGGTTAGAATTCATGTTATGGCAACTCAGAGGTTGTGATGCGTGGGCATACTCAGCGTCTGCCAGTCATGACTCGATTTCGCATTCGATGAGATAATGAATAGGCTTTTGCTATGAAAATATGTTAACACATAGTAGTATCACTATCCTTTATTTATCTGGAGGAAAGGTCATGGTTTGAATTCATGTTATGGCAACTCAGAGGTTGTGATGCGTGGGCATACTCAGCGTCTGCCAGTCACGACTCGATTTCGCATTCGATGAGTTAATGAATAGGCTTTTGCTATGAAAATATGTTAGAACATAGTATTATCATTATCCTTTATTTATTTGGAGGAAAGTTCATGGTTAGCATTCATGTTATGGCAACTCAGAGGTTGTGATGCGTGGGCATACTCAGCGTCTGCCAGTCATGACTCGATTTCGCATTCGATGAGATAATGAATAGGCTTTTGCTATGAAAATATGTTAGAACATAGTATTATCACTATCCTTTATTTATTTGGAGGAAAGTTCATGGTTAGAATTCATGTTATGGCAACTCAGAGGTTGTGATGCGTGGGCATACTCAGCGTCTGCCAGTCATGACTCGATTTCGCATTCGATGAGATAATGAATAGGCTTTTGCTATGAAAATATGTTAGAACATAGTATTATCACTATCCTTTATTTATTTGGAGGAAAGTTCATGGTTAGAATTCATGTTATGGCAACTCAGAGGTTGTGATGCGTGGGCATACTCAGCGTCTGCCAGTCATGACTCGATTTCGCATTCGATGAGATAATGAATAGGCTTTTGCTATGAAAATATGTTAGAACATAGTATTATCATTATCCTTTATTTATCTGGAGGAAAGGTCATGGTTTGAATTCATGTTATGGCAACTCAGAGGTTGTGATGCGTGGGCATACTCAGCGTCTGCCAGTCATGACTCGATTTCGCATTCGATGAGATAATGAATAGGCTTTTGCTATGAAAATATGTTAGAACATAGTATTATCATTATCCTTTATTTATCTGGAGGAAAGGTCATGGTTTGAATTCATGTTATGGCAACTCAGAGGTTGTGATGCGTGGGCATACTCAGCGTCTGCCAGTCATGACTCGATTTCTCATTCGATGAGATAATGAATAGGCTTTTGCTATGAAAATATGTTAGAACATAGTATTATCATTATCCTTTATTTATTTGGAGGAAAGTTCATGGTTAGAATTCATGTTATGGCAACTCAGAGGTTGTGATGCGTGGGCATACTCAGCGTCTGCCAGTCACGACTCGATTTCGCATTCGATGAGATAATGAATAGGCTTTTGCTATGAAAATATGTTAGAACATAGTATTATCACTATCCTTTATTTATTTGGAGGAAAGTTCATGGTTAGAATTCATGTTATGGCAACTCAGAGGTTGTGATGCGTGGGCATACTCAGCGTCTGCCAGTCATGACTCGATTTCGCATTCGATGAGATAATGAATAGGTTTTTGCTATGAAAATATGTTAGCACATAGTATTATCACTATCCTTTATTTATCTGGAGGAAAGGTCATGGTTAAAATTCATGTTATGGCAACTCAGAGGTTGTGATGCGTGGGCATACTCAGCGTCTGCCAGTCATGACTCGATTTCGCATTCGATGAGATAATGAATAGGCTTTTGCTATGAAAATATGTTAGAACATAGTATTATCGCTATCCTTTATTTATTTGGAGGAAAGTTCATGGTTAGAATTCATGTTATGGCAACTCAGAGGTTGTGATGCGTGGGCATACTCAGCGTCTGCCAGTCATGACTCGATTTCGCATTCGATGAGATAATGAATAGGTTTTTGCTATGAAAATATGTTAACACATAGTAGTATCACTATCCTTTATTTATCTGGAGGAAAGGTCATGGTTTGAATTCATGTTATGGCAACTCAGAGGTTGTGATGCGTGGGCATACTCAGCGTCTGCCAGTCACGACTCGATTTCGCATTCGATGAGATAATGAATAGGCTTTTGCTATGAAAATATGTTAGAACATAGTATTATCACTATCCTTTATTTATTTGGAGGAAAGTTCATGGTTAGAATTCATGTTATGGCAACTCAGAGGTTGTGATGCGTGGGCATACTCAGCGTCTGCCAGTCATGACTCGATTTCGCATTCGATGAGATAATGAATAGGCTTTTGCTATGAAAATATGTTAGAACTTAGTATTATCACTATCCTTTATTTATTTGGAGGAAAGTTCATGGTTAGAATTCATGTTATGGCAACTCAGAGGTTATGATGCGTGGGTATACTCAGCGTCTGCCAGTCACGACTCGATTTCGCATTCGATGAGATAATGAATAGGCTTTTGCTATGAAAATATGTTAGAACATAGTATTATCACTATCCTTTATTTATTTGGAGGAAAGTTCATGGTTAGAATTCATGTTATGGCAACTCAGAGGTTATGATGCGTGGGCATACTCAGCGTCTGCCAGTCATGACTCGATTTCGCATTCGATGAGATAATGAATAGGCTTTTGCTATGAAAATATGTTAACACATAGTATTATCACTATCCTTTATTTATCTGGAGGAAAGGTCATGGTTTGAATTCATGTTATGGCAACTCAGAGGTTGTGATGCGTGGGCATACTCAGCGTCTGCCAGTCACGACTCGATTTCGCATTCGATGAGATAATGAATAGGCTTTTGCTATGAAAATATGTTAGAACTTAGTATTATCACTATCCTTTATTTATTTGGAGGAAAGTTCATGGTTAGAATTCATGTTATGGCAACTCAGAGGTTGTGATGCGTGGGCATACTCAGCGTCTGCCAGTCATGACTCGATTTCGCATTCGATGAGATAATGAATAGGTTTTTGCTATGAAAATATGTTAGCACATAGTATTATCACGATCCTTTATTTATCTGGAGGTCATGGTTAAAATTCATGTTATGGCAACTCAGAGGTTGTGATGCGTGGGCATACTCAGCGTCTGCCAGTCATGACTCGATTTCGCATTCGATGAGATAATGAATAGGCTTTTGCTATGAAAATATGTTAGAACTTAGTATTATCACTATCCTTTATTTATTTGGAGGAAAGTTCATGGTTAGAATTCATGTTATGGCAACTCAGAGGTTATGATGCGTGGGCATACTCAGCGTCTGCCAGTCACGACTCGATTTCGCATTCGATGAGATAATGAATAGGCTTTTGCTATGAAAATATGTTAGAACATAGTATTATCACTATCCTTTATTTATTTGGAGGAAAGTTCATGGTTAGAATTCATGTTATGGCAACTCAGAGGTTGTGATGCGTGGGCATACTCAGCGTCTGCCAGTCATGACTCGATTTCGCATTCGATGAGATAATGAATAGGCTTTTGCTATGAAAATATGTTAGAACTTAGTATTATCACTATCCTTTATTTATTTGGAGGAAAGTTCATGGATAGAATTCATGTTATGGCAACTCAGAGGTTGTGATGCGTGGGCATACTCAGCGTCTGCCAGTCATGACTCGATTTCGCATTCGATGAGATAATGAATAGGTTTTTGCTATGAAAATATGTTAGCACATAGTATTATCACGATCCTTTATTTATCTGGAGGTCATGGTTAAAATTCATGTTATGGCAACTCAGAGGTTGTGATGCGTGGGCATACTCAGCGTCTGCCAGTCATGACTCGATTTCGCATTCGATGAGATAATGAATAGGCTTTTGCTATGAAAATATGTTAGAACTTAGTATTATCACTATCCTTTATTTATTTGGAGGAAAGTTCATGGTTAGAATTCATGTTATGGCAACTCAGAGGTTATGATGCGTGGGCATACTCAGCGTCTGCCAGTCACGACTCGATTTCGCATTCGATGAGATAATGAATAGGCTTTTGCTATGAAAATATGTTAGAACATAGTATTATCACTATCCTTTATTTATTTGGAGGAAAGTTCATGGTTAGAATTCATGTTATGGCAACTCAGAGGTTGTGATGCGTGGGCATACTCAGCGTCTGCCAGTCATGACTCGATTTCGCATTCGATGAGATAATGAATAGGCTTTTGCTATGAAAATATGTTAGAACTTAGTATTATCACTATCCTTTATTTATTTGGAGGAAAGTTCATGGTTAGAATTCATGTTATGGCAACTCAGAGGTTGTGATGCGTGGGCATGCTCAGCGTCTGCCAGTCATGACTCGATTTCGCATTCGATGAGATAATGAATAGGCTTTTGCTATGAAAATATGTTAGAACTTAGTATTATCACTATCCTTTATTTATTTGGAGGAAAGTTCATGGTTAGAATTCATGTTATGGCAACTCAGAGGTTGTGATGCGTGGGCATACTCAGCGTCTGCCAGTCATGACTCGATTTCGCATTCGATGAGATAATGAATAGGTTTTTGCTATGAAAATATGTTAGCACATAGTATTATCATTATCCTTTATTTATTTGGAGGAAAGTTCATGGTTAGAATTCATGTTATGGCAACTCAGAGGTTGTGATGCGTGGGCATACTCAGCGTCTGCCAGTCATGACTCGATTTCGCATTCGATGAGATAATGAATAGGCTTTTGCTATGAAAATATGTTAGAACTTAGTATTATCACTATCCTTTATTTATTTGGAGGAAAGTTCATGGTTAGAATTCATGTTATGGCAACTCAGAGGTTATGATGCGTGGGTATACTCAGCGTCTGCCAGTCACGACTCGATTTCGCATTCGATGAGATAATGAATAGGCTTTTGCTATGAAAATATGTTAGAACATAGTATTATCACTATCCTTTATTTATTTGGAGGAAAGTTCATGGTTAGAATTCATGTTATGGCAACTCAGAGGTTATGATGCGTGGGCATACTCAGCGTCTGCCAGTCATGACTCGATTTCGCATTCGATGAGATAATGAATAGGCTTTTGCTATGAAAATATGTTAACACATAGTATTATCACTATCCTTTATTTATCTGGAGGAAAGGTCATGGTTTGAATTCATGTTATGGCAACTCAGAGGTTGTGATGCGTGGGCATACTCAGCGTCTGCCAGTCACGACTCGATTTCGCATTCGATGAGATAATGAATAGGCTTTTGCTATGAAAATATGTTAGAACTTAGTATTATCACTATCCTTTATTTATTTGGAGGAAAGTTCATGGTTAGAATTCATGTTATGGCAACTCAGAGGTTGTGATGCGTGGGCATACTCAGCGTCTGCCAGTCATGACTCGATTTCGCATTCGATGAGATAATGAATAGGTTTTTGCTATGAAAATATGTTAGCACATAGTATTATCACGATCCTTTATTTATCTGGAGGAAAGGTCATGGTTAAAATTCATGTTATGGCAACTCAGAGGTTGTGATGCGTGGGCATACTCAGCGTCTGCCAGTCATGACTCGATTTCGCATTCGATGAGATAATGAATAGGCTTTTGCTATGAAAATATGTTAGAACTTAGTATTATCACTATCCTTTATTTATTTGGAGGAAAGTTCATGGTTAGAATTCATGTTATGGCAACTCAGAGGTTATGATGCGTGGGCATACTCAGCGTCTGCCAGTCACGACTCGATTTCGCATTCGATGAGATAATGAATAGGCTTTTGCTATGAAAATATGTTAGAACATAGTATTATCACTATCCTTTATTTATTTGGAGGAAAGTTCATGGTTAGAATTCATGTTATGGCAACTCAGAGGTTGTGATGCGTGGGCATACTCAGCGTCTGCCAGTCATGACTCGATTTCGCATTCGATGAGATAATGAATAGGCTTTTGCTATGAAAATATGTTAGAACTTAGTATTATCACTATCCTTTATTTATTTGGAGGAAAGTTCATGGTTAGAATTCATGTTATGGCAACTCAGAGGTTGTGATGCGTGGGCATACTCAGCGTCTGCCAGTCATGACTCGATTTCGCATTCGATGAGATAATGAATAGGTTTTTGCTATGAAAATATGTTAGCACATAGTATTATCACGATCCTTTATTTATCTGGAGGAAAGGTCATGGTTAAAATTCATGTTATGGCAACTCAGAGGTTGTGATGCGTGGGCATACTCAGCGTCTGCCAGTCATGACTCGATTTCGCATTCGATGAGATAATGAATAGGCTTTTGCTATGAAAATATGTTAGAACTTAGTATTATCACTATCCTTTATTTATTTGGAGGAAAGTTCATGGTTAGAATTCATGTTATGGCAACTCAGAGGTTATGATGCGTGGGCATACTCAGCGTCTGCCAGTCACGACTCGATTTCGCATTCGATGAGATAATGAATAGGCTTTTGATATGAAAATATGTTAGAACATAGTATTATCACTATCCTTTATTTATTTGGAGGAAAGTTCATGGTTAGAATTCATGTTATGGCAACTCAGAGGTTGTGATGCGTGGGCATACTCAGCGTCTGCCAGTCATGACTCGATTTCGCATTCGATGAGATAATGAATAGGCTTTTGCTATGAAAATATGTTAGAACTTAGTATTATCACTATCCTTTATTTATTTGGAGGAAAGTTCATGGTTAGAATTCATGTTATGGCAACTCAGAGGTTGTGATGCGTGGGCATACTCAGCGTCTGCCAGTCATGACTCGATTTCGCATTCGATGAGATAATGAATAGGCTTTTGCTATGAAAATATGTTAGAACTTAGTATTATCACTATCCTTTATTTATTTGGAGGAAAGTTCATGGTTAGAATTCATGTTATGGCAACTCAGAGGTTGTGATGCGTGGGCATACTCAGCGTCTGCCAGTCATGACTCGATTTCGCATTCGATGAGATAATGAATAGGCTTTTGCTATGAAAATATGTTAGAACTTAGTATTATCACTATCCTTTATTTATTTGGAGGAAAGTTCATGGTTAGAATTCATGTTATGGCAACTCAGAGGTTATGATGCGTGGGTATACTCAGCGTCTGCCAGTCACGACTCGATTTCGCATTCGATGAGATAATGAATAGGCTTTTGCTATGAAAATATGTTAGAACATAGTATTATCACTATCCTTTATTTATTTGGAGGAAAGTTCATGGTTAGAATTCATGTTATGGCAACTCAGAGGTTATGATGCGTGGGCATACTCAGCGTCTGCCAGTCATGACTCGATTTCGCATTCGATGAGATAATGAATAGGCTTTTGCTATGAAAATATGTTAACACATAGTATTATCACTATCCTTTATTTATCTGGAGGAAAGGTCATGGTTTGAATTCATGTTATGGCAACTCAGAGGTTGTGATGCGTGGGCATACTCAGCGTCTGCCAGTCACGACTCGATTTCGCATTCGATGAGATAATGAATAGGCTTTTGCTATGAAAATATGTTAGAACATAGTATTATCACTATCCTTTATTTATTTGGAGGAAAGTTCATGGTTAGAATTCATGTTATGGCAGCTCAGAGGTTGTGATGCGTGGGCATACTCAGCGTCTGCCAGTCATGACTCGATTTCGCATTCGATGAGATAATGAATAGGTTTTTGCTATGAAAATATGTTATCACATAGTATTATCACGATCCTTTATTTATCTGGAGGAAAGGTCATGGTTAAAATTCATGTTATGGCAACTCAGAGGTTGTGATGCGTGGGCATACTCAGCGTCTGCCAGTCATGACTCGATTTCGCATTCGATGAGATAATGAATAGGCTTTTGCTATGAAAATATGTTAGAACATAGTATTATCACTATCCTTTATTTATTTGGAGGAAAGTTCATGGTTAGAATTCATGTTATGGCAACTCAGAGGTTATGATGCGTGGGCATACTCAGCGTCTGCCAGTCATGACTCGATTTCGCATTCGATGAGATAATGAATAGGCTTTTGCTATGAAAATATGTTAACACATAGTATTACCACTATCCTTTATTTATCTGGAGGAAAGGTCATGGTTTGAATTCATGTTATGGCAACTCAGAGGTTGTGATGCGTGGGCATACTCAGCGTCTGCCAGTCACGACTCGATTTCGCATTCGATGAGATAATGAATAGGCTTTTGCTATGAAAATATGTTAGAACATAGTATTATCACTATCCTTTATTTATTTGGAGGAAAGTTCATGGTTAGAATTCATGTTATGGCAACTCAGAGGTTATGATGCGTGGGTATACTCAGCGTCTGCCAGTCACGACTCGATTTCGCATTCGATGAGATAATGAATAGGCTTTTGCTATGAAAATATGTTAGAACATAGTATTATCACTATCCTTTATTTATTTGGAGGAAAGTTCTTGGTTAGAATTCATGTTATGGCAACTCAGAGGTTATGATGCGTGGGTATACTCAGCGTCTGCCAGTCACGACTCGATTTCGCATTCGATGAGATAATGAATAGGCTTTTGCTATGAAAATATGTTAGAACATAGTATTATCACTACCCTTTATTTATTTGGAGGAAAGTTCATGGTTAGAATTCATGTTATGGCAACTCAGAGGTTATGATGCGTGGGCATACTCAGCGTCTGCCAGTCATGACTCGATTTCGCATTCGATGAGATAATGAATAGGCTTTTGCTATGAAAATATGTTAACACATAGTATTATCACTATCCTTTATTTATCTGGAGGAAAGGTCATGGTTTGAATTCATGTTATGGCAACTCAGAGGTTGTGATGCGTGGGCATACTCAGCGTCTGCCAGTCACGACTCGATTTCGCATTCGATGAGATAATGAATAGGCTTTTGCTATGAAAATATGTTAGAACATAGTATTATCACTATCCTTTATTTATTTGGAGGAAAGTTCATGGTTAGAATTCATGTTATGGCAACTCAGAGGTTATGATGCGTGGGTATACTCAGCGTCTGCCAGTCACGACTCGATTTCGCATTCGATGAGATAATGAATAGGCTTTTGCTATGAAAATATGTTAGAACATAGTAGTATCACTATCCTTTATTTATTTGGAGGAAAGTTCATGGTTAGAATTCATGTTATGGCAACTCAGAGGTTGTGATGCGTGGGCATACTCAGCGTCTGCCAGTCATGACTCGATTTCGCATTCGATGAGATAATGAATAGGATTTTGCTATGAAAATATGTTAACACATAGTATTATCACTATCCTTTATTTATCTGGAGGAAAGGTCATGGTTTGAATTCATGTTATGGCAACTCAGAGGTTGTGATGCGTGGGCATACTCAGCGTCTGCCAGTCACGACTCGATTTCGCATTCGATGAGTTAATGAATAGGCTTTTGCTATGAAAATATGTTAGAACATAGTATTATCATTATCCTTTATTTATTTGGAGGAAAGTTCATGGTTAGCATTCATGTTATGGCAACTCAGAGGTTATGATGCGTGGGCATACTCAGCGTCTGCCAGTCATGACTCGATTTCGCATTCGATGAGATAATGAATAGGCTTTTGCTATGAAAATATGTTAGAACATAGTATTATCATTATCCTTTATTTATTTGGAGGAAAGTTCATGGTTAGAATTCATGTTATGGCAACTCAGAGGTTGTGATGCGTGGGCATACTCAGCGTCTGCCAGTCACGACTCGATTTCGCATTCGATGAGATAATGAATAGGCTTTTGCTATGAAAATATGTTAGAACATAGTATTATCATTATCCTTTATTTATTTGGAGGAAAGTTCATGGTTAGAATTCATGTTATGGCAACTCAGAGGTTGTGATGCGTGGGCATACTCAGCGTCTGCCAGTCACGACTCGATTTCGCATTCGATGAGATAATGAATAGGCTTTTGCTATGAAAATATGTTAGAACATAGTATTATCATTATCCTTTATTTATTTGGAGGAAAGTTCATGGTTAGAATTCATGTTATGGCAACTCAGAGGTTGTGATGCGTGGGCATACTCAGCGTCTGCCAGTCATGACTCGATTTCGCATTCGATGAGATAATGAATAGGATTTTGCTATGAAAATATGTTAACACATAGTATTATCACTATCCTTTATTTATCTGGAGGAAAGGTCATGGTTTGAATTCATGTTATGGCAACTCAGAGGTTGTGATGCGTGGGCATACTCAGCGTCTGCCAGTCATGACTCGATTTCGCATTCGATGAGATAATGAATAGGCTTTTGCTATGAAAATATGTTAGAACATAGTATTATCATTATCCTTTATTTATCTGGAGGAAAGGTCATGGTTTGAATTCATGTTATGGCAACTCAGAGGTTATGATGCGTGGGTATACTCAGCGTCTGCCAGTCACGACTCGATTTCGCATTCGATGAGATAATGAATAGGCTTTTGCTATGAAAATATGTTAGAACATAGTATTATCACTATCCTTTATTTATTTGGAGAAAGGTTAATGGTTAGAACTCATGTTATGGCAACTCAGAGGTTGTGATGCGTAGGCATACTCAGCGTCTGCCAGTCACGACTCGATTTCGCATTCGATGAGATAATGAATAGGCTTTTGCTATGAAAATATGTTAGAACATAGTATTATCACTATCCTTTATTTATTTGGAGGAAAGTTCATGGTTAGAATTCATGTTATGGCAACTCAGAGGTTGTGATGCGTGGGCATACTCAGCGTCTGCCAGTCATGACTCGATTTCGCATCCGATGAGATAATGAATAGGCTTTTGCTACGAAAATATGTTAGAACATAGTATTATCATTATCCTTTATTTATTTGGATGAAAGTTCATGGTTAGAATTCATGTTATGGCAACTCAGAGGTTGTGATGCGTGGGCATACTCAGCGTCTGCCAGTCATGACTCGATTTCGCATTCGATGAGATAATGAATAGGTTTTTGCTATGAAAATATGTTATCACATAGTATTATCACGATCCTTTATTTATCTGGAGGAAAGGTCATGGTTAAAATTCATGTTATGGCAACTCAGAGGTTGTGATGCGTGGGCATACTCAGCGTCTGCCAGTCATGACTCGATTTCGCATTCGATGAGATAATGAATAGGCTTTTGCTATGAAAATATGTTAGAACATAGTATTATCACTATCCTTTATTTATTTGGAGGAAAGTTCATGGTTAGAATTCATGTTATGGCAACTCAGAGGTTATGATGCGTGGGCATACTCAGCGTCTGCCAGTCATGACTCGATTTCGCATTCGATGAGATAATGAATAGGCTTTTGCTATGAAAATATGTTAACACATAGTATTATCACTATCCTTTATTTATCTGGAGGAAAGGTCATGGTTTGAATTCATGTTATGGCAACTCAGAGGTTGTGATGCGTGGGCATACTCAGCGTCTGCCAGTCACGACTCGATTTCGCATTCGATGAGATAATGAATAGGATTTTGCTATGAAAATATGTTAACACATAGTATTATCACTATCCTTTATTTATCTGGAGGAAAGGTCATGGTTTGAATTCATGTTATGGCAACTCAGAGGTTGTGATGCGTGGGCATACTCAGCGTCTGCCAGTCATGACTCGATTTCGCATTCGATGAGATAATGAATAGGCTTTTGCTATGAAAATATGTTAGAACATAGTATTATCATTATCCTTTATTTATCTGGAGGAAAGGTCATGGTTTGAATTCATGTTATGGCAACTCAGAGGTTATGATGCGTGGGTATACTCAGCGTCTGCCAGTCACGACTCGATTTCGCATTCGATGAGATAATGAATAGGCTTTTGCTATGAAAATATGTTAGAACATAGTATTATCACTATCCTTTATTTATTTGGAGAAAGGTTAATGGTTAGAACTCATGTTATGGCAACTCAGAGGTTGTGATGCGTAGGCATACTCAGCGTCTGCCAGTCACGACTCGATTTCGCATTCGATGAGATAATGAATAGGCTTTTGCTATGAAAATATGTTAGAACATAGTATTATCACTATCCTTTATTTATTTGGAGGAAAGTTCATGGTTAGAATTCATGTTATGGCAACTCAGAGGTTGTGATGCGTGGGCATACTCAGCGTCTGCCAGTCATGACTCGATTTCGCATTCGATGAGATAATGAATAGGCTTTTGCTACGAAAATATGTTAGAACATAGTATTATCATTATCCTTTATTTATTTGGATGAAAGTTCATGGTTAGAATTCATGTTATGGCAACTCAGAGGTTGTGATGCGTGGGCATACTCAGCGTCTGCCAGTCATGACTCGATTTCGCATTCGATGAGATAATGAATAGGTTTTTGCTATGAAAATATGTTATCACATAGTATTATCACGATCCTTTATTTATCTGGAGGAAAGGTCATGGTTAAAATTCATGTTATGGCAACTCAGAGGTTGTGATGCGTGGGCATACTCAGCGTCTGCCAGTCATGACTCGATTTCGCATTCGATGAGATAATGAATAGGCTTTTGCTATGAAAATATGTTAGAACATAGTATTATCACTATCCTTTATTTATTTGGAGGAAAGTTCATGGTTAGAATTCATGTTATGGCAACTCAGAGGTTATGATGCGTGGGCATACTCAGCGTCTGCCAGTCATGACTCGATTTCGCATTCGATGAGATAATGAATAGGCTTTTGCTATGAAAATATGTTAACACATAGTATTATCACTATCCTTTATTTATCTGGAGGAAAGGTCATGGTTTGAATTCATGTTATGGCAACTCAGAGGTTGTGATGCGTGGGCATACTCAGCGTCTGCCAGTCACGACTCGATTTCGCATTCGATGAGATAATGAATAGGCTTTTGCTATGAAAATATGTTAGAACATAGTATTATCACTATCCTTTATTTATTTGGAGGAAAGTTCATGGTTAGAATTCATGTTATGGCAACTCAGAGGTTGTGATGCGTGGGCATACTCAGCGTCTGCCAGTCATGACTCGATTTCGCATTCGATGAGATAATGAATAGGCTTTTGCTATGAAAATATGTTAGAACATAGTATTATCACTATCCTTTATTTATTTGGAGGAAAGTTCATGGTTAGAATTCATGTTATGGCAACTCAGAGGTTGTGATGCGTGGGCATACTCAGCGTCTGCCAGTCATGACTCGATTTCGCATTCGATGAGATAATGAATAGGATTTTGCTATGAAAATATGTTAACACATAGTATTATCACTATCCTTTATTTATCTGGAGGAAAGGTCATGGTTTGAATTCATGTTATGGCAACTCAGAGGTTGTGATGCGTGGGCATACTCAGCGTCTGCCAGTCACGACTCGATTTCGCATTCGATGAGTTAATGAATAGGCTTTTGCTATGAAAATATGTTAGAACATAGTATTATCATTATCCTTTATTTATTTGGAGGAAAGTTCATGGTTAGCATTCATGTTATGGCAACTCAGAGGTTATCATGCGTGGGCATACTCAGCGTCTGCCAGTCATGACTCGATTTCGCATTCGATGAGATAATGAATAGGCTTTTGCTATGAAAATATGTTAGAACATAGTATTATCATTATCCTTTATTTATTTGGAGGAAAGTTCATGGTTAGAATTCATGTTATGGCAACTCAGAGGTTGTGATGCGTGGGCATACTCAGCGTCTGCCAGTCACGACTCGATTTCGCATTCGATGAGATAATGAATAGGCTTTTGCTATGAAAATATGTCAGAACATAGTATTATCATTATCCTTTATTTATTTGGAGGAAAGTTCATGGTTAGAATTCATGTTATGGCAACTCAGAGGTTGTGATGCGTGGGCATACTCAGCGTCTGCCAGTCATGACTCGATTTCGCATTCGATGAGATAATGAATAGGATTTTGCTATGAAAATATGTTAACACATAGTATTATCACTATCCTTTATTTATCTGGAGGAAAGGTCATGGTTTGAATTCATGTTATGGCAACTCAGAGGTTGTGATGCGTGGGCATACTCAGCGTCTGCCAGTCATGACTCGATTTCGCATTCGATGAGATAATGAATAGGCTTTTGCTATGAAAATATGTTAGAACATAGTATTATCATTATCCTTTATTTATCTGGAGGAAAGTTCATGGTTAGAATTCATGTTATGGCAACTCAGAGGTTGTGATACGTGGGCATACTCAGCGTCTGCCAGTCATGACTCGATTTCGCATTCGATGAGATAATGAATAGGTTTTTGCTATGAAAATATGTTATCACATAGTATTATCACGATCCTTTATTTATCTGGAGGAAAGGTCATGGTTAAAATTCATGTTATGGCAACTCAGAGGTTGTGATGCGTGGGCATACTCAGCGTCTGCCAGTCATGACTCGATTTCGCATTCGATGAGATAATGAATAGGCTTTTGCTATGAAAATATGTTAGAACATAGTATTATCACTATCCTTTATTTATTTGGAGGAAAGTTCATGGTTAGAATTCATGTTATGGCAACTCAGAGGTTGTGATGCGTGGGCATACTCAGCGTCTGCCAGTCACGACTCGATTTCGCATTCGATGAGTTAATGAATAGGCTTTTGCTATGAAAATATGTTAGAACATAGTATTATCATTATCCTTTATTTATTTGGAGGAAAGTTCATGGTTAGCATTCATGTTATGGCAACTCAGAGGTTATCATGCGTGGGCATACTCAGCGTCTGCCAGTCATGACTCGATTTCGCATTCGATGAGATAATGAATAGGCTTTTGCTATGAAAATATGTTAGAACATAGTATTATCATTATCCTTTATTTATTTGGAGGAAAGTTCATGGTTAGAATTCATGTTATGGCAACTCAGAGGTTGTGATGCGTGGGCATACTCAGCGTCTGCCAGTCACGACTCGATTTCGCATTCGATGAGATAATGAATAGGCTTTTGCTATGAAAATATGTCAGAACATAGTATTATCATTATCCTTTATTTATTTGGAGGAAAGTTCATGGTTAGAATTCATGTTATGGCAACTCAGAGGTTGTGATGCGTGGGCATACTCAGCGTCTGCCAGTCATGACTCGATTTCGCATTCGATGAGATAATGAATAGGATTTTGCTATGAAAATATGTTAACACATAGTATTATCACTATCCTTTATTTATCTGGAGGAAAGGTCATGGTTTGAATTCATGTTATGGCAACTCAGAGGTTGTGATGCGTGGGCATACTCAGCGTCTGCCAGTCATGACTCGATTTCGCATTCGATGAGATAATGAATAGGCTTTTGCTATGAAAATATGTTAGAACATAGTATTATCATTATCCTTTATTTATCTGGAGGAAAGTTCATGGTTAGAATTCATGTTATGGCAACTCAGAGGTTGTGATGCGTGGGCATACTCAGCGTCTGCCAGTCATGACTCGATTTCGCATTCGATGAGATAATGAATAGGTTTTTGCTATGAAAATATGTTATCACATAGTATTATCACGATCCTTTATTTATCTGGAGGAAAGGTCATGGTTAAAATTCATGTTATGGCAACTCAGAGGTTGTGATGCGTGGGCATACTCAGCGTCTGCCAGTCATGACTCGATTTCGCATTCGATGAGATAATGAATAGGCTTTTGCTATGAAAATATGTTAGAACATAGTATTATCACTATCCTTTATTTATTTGGAGGAAAGTTCATGGTTAGAATTCATGTTATGGCAACTCAGAGGTTATGATGCGTGGGCATACTCAGCGTCTGCCAGTCATGACTCGATTTCGCATTCGATGAGATAATGAATAGGCTTTTGCTATGAAAATATGTTAACACATAGTATTATCACTATCCTTTATTTATCTGGAGGAAAGGTCATGGTTTGAATTCATGTTATGGCAACTCAGAGGTTATGATGCGTGGGCATACTCAGCGTCTGCCAGTCACGACTCGATTTCGCATTCGATGAGATAATGAATAGGCTTTTGCTATGAAAATATGTTAGAACATAGTATTATCACTATCCTTTATTTATTTGGAGGAAAGTTCATGGTTAGAATTCATGTTATGGCAACTCAGAGGTTGTGATGCGTGGGCATACTCAGCGTCTGCCAGTCACGACTCGATTTCGCATTCGATGAGATAATGAATAGGCTTTTGCTATGAAAATATGTTAGAACATAGTATTATCACTATCCTTTATTTATTTGGAGGAAAGTTCATGGTTAGAATTCATGTTATGGCAACTCAGAGGTTGTGATGCGTGGGCATACTCAGCGTCTGCCAGTCACGACTCGATTTCGCATTCGATGAGATAATGAATAGGCTTTTGCTATGAAAATATGTTAGAACATAGTATTATCATTATCCTTTATTTATTTGGAGGAAAGTTCATGGTTAGAATTCATGTTATGGCAACTCAGAGGTTGTGATGCGTGGGCATACTCAGCGTCTGCCAGTCACGACTCGATTTCGCATTCGATGAGATAATGAATAGGCTTTTGCTATGAAAATATGTTAGAACATAGTATTATCATTATCCTTTATTTATTTGGAGGAAAGTTCATGGTTAGAATTCATGTTATGGCAACTCAGAGGTTGTGATGCGTGGGCATACTCAGCGTCTGCCAGTCATGACTCGATTTCGCATTCGATGAGATAATGAATAGGCTTTTGCTATGAAAATATGTTAGAACATAGTATTATCATTATCCTTTATTTATTTGGAGGAAAGTTCATGGTTAGAATTCATGTTATGGCAACTCAGAGGTTGTGATGCGTGGGCATACTCAGCGTCTGCCAGTCATGACTCGATTTCGCATTCGATGAGATAATGAATAGGCTTTTGCTATGAAAATATGTTAGAACATAGTATTATCATTATCCTTTATTTATTTGGAGGAAAGTTCATGGTTAGAATTCATGTTATGGCAACTCAGAGGTTGTGATGCGTGGGCATACTCAGCGTCTGCCAGTCATGACTCGATTTCGCATTCGATGAGATAATGAATTTGCTATGAAAATATGTTAGAACATAGTATTATCACTATCCTTTATTTATTTGGAGGAAAGTTCATGGTTAGAATTCATGTTATGGCAACTCAGAGGTTGTGATGCGTGGGCATACTCAGCGTCTGCCAGTCATGACTCGATTTCGCATTCGATGAGATAATGAATAGGATTTTGCTATGAAAATATGTTAACACATAGTATTATCACTATCCTTTATTTATCTGGAGGAAAGGTCATGGTTTGAATTCATGTTATGGCAACTCAGAGGTTGTGATGCGTGGGCATACTCAGCGTCTGCCAGTCACGACTCGATTTCGCATTCGATGAATTAATGAATAGGCTTTTGCTATGAAAATATGTTAGAAAATAGTATTATCATTATCCTTTATTTATTTGGAGGAAAGTTCATGGTTAGCATTCATGTTATGGCAACTCAGAGGTTGTGATGCGTGGGCATACTCAGCGTCTGCCAGTCACGACTCGATTTCGCATTCGATGAGATAATGAATAGGCTTTTGCTATGAAAATATGTTAGAACATAGTATTATCATTATCCTTTATTTATTTGGAGGAAAGTTCATGGTTAGAATTCATGTTATGGCAACTCAGAGGTTGTGATGCGTGGGCATACTCAGCGTCTGCCAGTCATGACTCGATTTCGCATTCGATGAGATAATGAATAGGTTTTTGCGATGAAAATATGTTAGCACATAGTATTATCACTATCCTTTATTTATCTGGAGGAAAGGTCATGGTTAAAATTCATGTTATGGCAACTCAGAGGTTGTGATGCGTGGGCATACTCAGCGTCTGCCAGTTATGACTCGATTTCGCATTCGATGAGATAATGAATAGGCTTTTGCTATGAAAATATGTTAGAACATAGTATTATCATTATCCTTTATTTATTTGGAGGAAAGTTCATGGTTAGCATTCATGTTATGGCAACTCAGAGGTTGTGATGCGTGGGCATACTCAGCGTCTGCCAGTCACGACTCGATTTCGCATTCGATGAGATAATGAATAGGCTTTTGCTATGAAAATATGTTAGAACATAGTATTATCATTATCCTTTATTTATTTGGAGGAAAGTTCATGGTTAGAATTCATGTTATGGCTACTCAGAGGTTGTGATGCGTGGGCATACTCAGCGTCTGCCAGTTATGACTCGATTTCGCATTCGATGAGATAATGAATAGGCTTTTGCTATGAAAATATGTTAGAACATAGTATTATCATTATCCTTTATTTATTTGGAGGAAAGTTCATGGTTAGAATTCATGTTATGGCAACTCAGAGGTTGTGATGCGTGGGCATACTCAGCGTCTGCCAGTCACGACTCGATTTCGCATTCGATGAGTTAATGAATAGGCTTTTGCTATGAAAATATGTTAGAACATAGTATTATCATTATCCTTTATTTATTTGGAGGAAAGTTCATGGTTAGCATTCATGTTATGGCAACTCAGAGGTTATCATGCGTGGGCATACTCAGCGTCTGCCAGTCATGACTCGATTTCGCATTCGATGAGATAATGAATAGGCTTTTGCTATGAAAATATGTTAGAACATAGTATTATCATTATCCTTTATTTATTTGGAGGAAAGTTCATGGTTAGAATTCATGTTATGGCAACTCAGAGGTTGTGATGCGTGGGCATACTCAGCGTCTGCCAGTCACGACTCGATTTCGCATTCGATGAGATAATGAATAGGCTTTTGCTATGAAAATATGTTAGAACATAGTATTATCATTATCCTTTATTTATTTGGAGGAAAGTTCATGGTTAGAATTCATGTTATGGCAACTCAGAGGTTGTGATGCGTGGGCATACTCAGCGTCTGCCAGTCATGACTCGATTTCGCATTCGATGAGATAATGAATAGGATTTTGCTATGAAAATATGTTAACACATAGTATTATCACTATCCTTTATTTATCTGGAGGAAAGGTCATGGTTTGAATTCATGTTATGGCAACTCAGAGGTTGTGATGCGTGGGCATACTCAGCGTCTGCCAGTCATGACTCGATTTCGCATTCGATGAGATAATGAATAGGCTTTTGCTATGAAAATATGTTAGAACATAGTATTATCATTATCCTTTATTTATTTGGAGGAAAGTTCATGGTTAGAATTCATGTTATGGCAACTCAGAGGTTGTGATGCGTGGGCATACTCAGCGTCTGCCAGTCACGACTCGATTTCGCATTCGATGAGATAATGAATAGGCTTTTGCTATGAAAATATGTTAGAACATAGTATTATCATTATCCTTTATTTATTTGGAGGAAAGTTCATGGTTAGAATTCATGTTATGGCAACTCAGAGGTTGTGATGCGTGGGCATACTCAGCGTCTGCCAGTCACGACTCGATTTCGCATTCGATGAGATAATGAATAGGCTTTTGCTATGAAAATATGTTAGAACATAGTATTATCATTATCCTTTATTTATTTGGAGGAAAGTTCATGGTTAGAATTCATGTTATGGCAACTCAGAGGTTGTGATGCGTGGGCATACTCAGCGTCTGCCAGTCATGACTCGATTTCGCATTCGATGAGATAATGAATAGGATTTTGCTATGAAAATATGTTAACACATAGTATTATCACTATCCTTTATTTATCTGGAGGAAAGGTCATGGTTTGAATTCATGTTATGGCAACTCAGAGGTTGTGATGCGTGGGCATACTCAGCGTCTGCCAGTCATGACTCGATTTCGCATTCGATGAGATAATGAATAGGCTTTTGCTATGAAAATATGTTAGAACATAGTATTATCATTATCCTTTATTTATCTGGAGGAAAGGTCATGGTTAAAATTCATGTTATGGCAACTCAGAGGTTGTGATGCGTGGGCATACTCAGCGTCTGCCAGTCATGACTCGATTTCGCATTCGATGAGATAATGAATAGGCTTTTGCTATGAAAATATGTTAGAACATAGTATTATCATTATCCTTTATTTATTTGGAGGAAAGTTCATGGTTAGAATTCATGTTATGGCAACTCAGAGGTTGTGATGCGTGGGCATACTCAGCGTCTGCCAGTCACGACTCGATTTCGCATTCGATGAGATAATGAATTTGCTATGAAAATATGTTAGAACATAGTATTATCACTATCCTTTATTTATTTGGAGGAAAGTTCATGGTTAGAATTCATGTTATGGCAACTCAGAGGTTGTGATGCGTGGGCATACTCAGCGTCTGCCAGTCATGACTCGATTTCGCATTCGATGAGATAATGAATAGGATTTTGCTATGAAAATATGTTAACACATAGTATTATCACTATCCTTTATTTATCTGGAGGAAAGGTCATGGTTTGAATTCATGTTATGGCAACTCAGAGGTTGTGATGCGTGGGCATACTCAGCGTCTGCCAGTCACGACTCGATTTCGCATTCGATGAGATAATGAATAGGCTTTTGCTATGAAAATATGTTAGAACATAGTATTATCATTATCCTTTATTTATTTGGAGGAAAGTTCATGGTTAGAATTCATGTTATGGCAACTCAGAGGTTGTGATGCGTGGGCATACTCAGCGTCTGCCAGTCATGACTCGATTTCGCATTCGATGAGATAATGAATAGGTTTTTGCTATGAAAATATGTTAGCACATAGTATTATCACTATCCTTTATTTATCTGGAGGAAAGGTCATGGTTAAAATTCATGTTATGGCAACTCAGAGGTTGTGATGCGTGGGCATACTCAGCGTCTGCCAGTTATGACTCGATTTCGCATTCGATGAGATAATGAATAGGCTTTTGCTATGAAAATATGTTAGAACATAGTATTATCATTATCCTTTATTTATTTGGAGGAAAGTTCATGGTTAGCATTCATGTTATGGCAACTCAGAGGTTGTGATGCGTGGGCATACTCAGCGTCTGCCAGTCACGACTCGATTTCGCATTCGATGAGATAATGAATAGGCTTTTGCTATGAAAATATGTTAGAACATAGTATTATCATTATCCTTTATTTATTTGGAGGAAAGTTCATGGTTAGAATTCATGTTATGGCTACTCAGAGGTTGTGATGCGTGGGCATACTCAGCG
Source organism: Pristionchus mayeri (assembly GCA_036245805.1). Taxonomy (NCBI): domain Eukaryota; kingdom Metazoa; phylum Nematoda; class Chromadorea; order Rhabditida; family Neodiplogasteridae; genus Pristionchus; species Pristionchus mayeri. Next base: position 39,472,187 of record BTRK01000001.1, on the reverse strand, counting down.
TCTGCCAGTTATGACTCGATTTCGCATTCGATGAGATAATGAATAGGCTTTTGCTATGAAAATATGTTAGAACATAGTATTATCATTATCCTTTATTTATTTGGAGGAAAGTTCATGGTTAGAATTCATGTTATGGCAACTCAGAGGTTGTGATGCGTGGGCATACTCAGCTTCTGCCAGTCACGACTCAATTTCGCATTCGATGAGAAAATGAATAGGCTTTTGCTATGAAAATATGTTAGAACATAGTATTATCATTATCCTTTATTTATTTGGAGGAAAGTTCATGGTTAGCATTCATGTTATGGCAACTCAGAGGTTGTGATGCGTGGGCATACTCAGCGTCTGCCAGTCACGACTCGATTTCGCATTCGATGAGATAATGAATAGGCTTTTGCTATGAAAATATGTTAGAACATATTATTATCATTATCCTTTATTTATTTGGAGGAAAGTTCATGGTTAGAATTCATGTTATGGCAACTCAGAGGTTGTGATGCGTGGGCATACTCAGCGTCTGCCAGTCACGACTCAATTTCGCATTCGATGAGAAAATGAATAGGCTTTTGCTATGAAAATATGTTAGAACATAGTATTATCATTATCCTTTATTTATTTGGAGGAAAGTTCATGGTTAGCATTCATGTTATGGCAACTCAGAGGTTGTGATGCGTGGGCATACTCAGCGTCTGCCAGTCATGACTCGATTTCGCATTCGATGAGATAATGAATAGGCTTTTGCTATGAAAATATGTTAGAACATAGTATTATCATTATCCTTTATTTATTTGGAGGAAAGTTCATGGTTAGAATTCATGTTATGGCAACTCAGAGGTTGTGATGCGTGGGCATACTCAGCGTCTGCCAGTCACGACTCAATTTCGCATTCGATGAGAAAATGAATAGGCTTTTGCTATGAAAATATGTTAGAACATAGTATTATCATTATCCTTTATTTATTTGGAGGAAAGTTCATGGTTAGCATTCATGTTATGGCAACTCAGAGGTTGTGATGCGTGGGCATACTCAGCGTCTGCCAGTCACGACTCGATTTCGCATTCGATGAGATAATGAATAGGCTTTTGCTATGAAAATATGTTAGAACATAGTATTATCATTATCCTTTATTTATTTGGAGGAAAGTTCATGGTTAGCATTCATGTTATGGCAACTCAGAGGTTGTGATGCGTGGGCATACTCAGCGTCTGCCAGTCATGACTCGATTTCGCATTCGATGAGATAATGAATAGGCTTTTGCTATGAAAATATGTTAGAACATAGTATTATCATTATCCTTTATTTATTTGGAGGAAAGTTCATGGTTAGCATTCATGTTATGGCAACTCAGAGGTTGTGATGCGTGGGCATACTCAGCGTCTGCCAGTCATGACTCGATTTCGCATTCGATGAGATAATGAATAGGCTTTTGCTATGAAAATATGTTAGAACATAGTATTATCATTATCCTTTATTTATTTGGAGGAAAGTTCATGGTTAGAATTCATGTTATGGCAACTCAGAGGTTGTGATGCGTGGGCATACTCAGCGTCTGCCAGTCACGACTCAATTTCGCATTCGATGAGAAAATGAATAGGCTTTTGCTATGAAAATATGTTAGAACATAGTATTATCATTATCCTTTATTTATTTGGAGGAAAGTTCATGGTTAGCATTCATGTTATGGCAACTCAGAGGTTGTGATGCGTGGGCATACTCAGCGTCTGCCAGTCATGACTCGATTTCGCATTCGATGAGATAATGAATAGGCTTTTGCTATGAAAATATGTTAGAACATAGTATTATCATTATCCTTTATTTATTTGGAGGAAAGTTCATGGTTAGAATTCATGTTATGGCAACTCAGAGGTTGTGATGCGTGGGCATACTCAGCGTCTGCCAGTCACGACTCAATTTCGCATTCGATGAGAAAATGAATAGGCTTTTGCTATGAAAATATGTTAGAACATAGTATTATCATTATCCTTTATTTATTTGGAGGAAAGTTCATGGTTAGCATTCATGTTATGGCAACTCAGAGGTTGTGATGCGTGGGCATACTCAGCGTCTGCCAGTCACGACTCGATTTCGCATTCGATGAGATAATGAATAGGCTTTTGCTATGAAAATATGTTAGAACATAGTATTATCATTATCCTTTATTTATTTGGAGGAAAGTTCATGGTTAGCATTCATGTTATGGCAACTCAGAGGTTGTGATGCGTGGGCATACTCAGCGTCTGCCAGTCATGACTCGATTTCGCATTCGATGAGATAATGAATAGGCTTTTGCTATGAAAATATGTTAGAACATAGTATTATCATTATCCTTTATTTATTTGGAGGAAAGTTCATGGTTAGCATTCATGTTATGGCAACTCAGAGGTTGTGATGCGTGGGCATACTCAGCGTCTGCCAGTCACGACTCAATTTCGCATTCGATGAGAAAATGAATAGGCTTTTGCTATGAAAATATGTTAGAACATAGTATTATCATTATCCTTTATTTATTTGGAGGAAAGTTCATGGTTATCATTCATGTTATGGCAACTCAGAGGTTGTGATGCGTGGGCATACTCAGCGTCTGCCAGTCATGACTCGATTTCGCATTCGATGAGATAATGAATAGGCTTTTGCTATGAAAATATGTTAGAACATAGTATTATCATTATCCTTTATTTATTTGGAGGAAAGTTCATGGTTAGAATTCATGTTATGGCAACTCAGAGGTTGTGATGCGTGGGCATACTCAGCGTCTGCCAGTCACGACTCAATTTCGCATTCGATGAGAAAATGAATAGGCTTTTGCTATGAAAATATGTTAGAACATAGTATTATCATTATCCTTTATTTATTTGGAGGAAAGTTCATGATTAGCATTCATGTTATGGCAACTCAGAGGTTGTGATGCGTGGGCATACTCAGCGTCTGCCAGTCATGACTCGATTTCGCATTCGATGAGATAATGAATAGGCTTTTGCTATGAAAATATGTTAGAACATAGTATTATCATTATCCTTTATTTATTTGGAGGAAAGTTCATGGTTAGAATTCATGTTATGGCAACTCAGAGGTTGTGATGCGTGGGCATATTCAGCGTCTGCCAGTCACGACTCGATTTCGCATTCGATGAGATAATGAATAGGCTTCTACTATGAAAATATGTTACAACATAGTATTATCACTACCCTTTATTTATTTGGAGGAAAGTTCATGGTTAGAATTCATGTTATGGCAACTCAGAGGTTGTGATGCGTGGGCATATTCAGCGTCTGCCAGTCACGACTCGATTTCGCATTCGATGAGATAATGAATAGGCTTCTACTATGAAAATATGTTAGAACATAGTATTATCACTATCCTTTATTTATTTGGAGAAAGGTTAATGGTTAGAATTCATGTTATGGCAACTCAGAGGTTGTGATGCGTGGGCATATTCAGCGTCTGCCAGTCATGACTCGATTTCGCATTCGATGAGATAATGAATAGGCTTTTGCTATGAAAATATGTTAGAACATAGTATTATCATTATCCTTTATTTATTTGGAGGAAAGTTCATGGTTAGAATTCATGTTATGGCAACTCAGAGGTGGTGATGCGTAGGCATACTCAGCGTCTGCCAGTCACGACTCGATTTCGCATTCGATGAGATAATGAATAGGCTTCTGCTATGAAAATGTGTTAGAACATAGTATTATCACTATCATTTATTTATTTTGAGAAAGGTTAATGGTTAGAATTCATGTTATGGCAACTCAGAGGTTGTGATGCGTGGGCATATTCAGCGTCTGCCAGTCACGACTCGATTTCGCATTCGATGAGATAATGAATAGGCTTTTGCTATGAAATATGTTAGAACATAGTATTATCATTATCCTTTATTTATTTGGAGGAAAGTTCATGGTTAGAATTCATGTTATGGCAACTCAGAGGTTGTGATGCGTGGGCATACTCAGCGTCTGCCAGTCACGACTCGATTTCGCATTCGATGAGATAATGAATAGGCTTCTGCTATGAAAATGTGTTAGAACATAGTATTATCACTATCATTTATTTATTTGGAGAAAGGTTAATGGTTAGAATTCATGTTATGGCAACTCAGAGGTTGTGATGCGTGGGCATATTCAGCGTCTGCCAGTCATGACTCGATTTCGCATTCGATGAGATAATGAATAGGCTTTTGCTATGAAAATATGTTAGAACATAGTATTATCATTATCCTTTATTTATTTGGAGGAAAGTTCATGGTTAGAATTCATGTTATGGCAACTCAGAGGTTGTGATGCGTAGGCATACTCAGCGTCTGCCAGTCACGACTCGATTTCGCATTCGATGAGATAATGAATAGGCTTCTGCTATGAAAATGTGTTAGAACATAGTATTATCACTATCATTTATTTATTTGGAGAAAGGTTAATGGTTAGAATTCATGTTATGGCAACTCAGAGGTTGTGATGCGTGGGCATATTCAGCGTCTGCCAGTCACGACTCGATTTCGCATTCGATGAGATAATGAATAGGCTTTTGCTATGAAAATATGTTAGAACATAGTATTATCATTATCCTTTATTTATTTGGAGGAAAGTTCATGGTTAGAATTCATGTTATGGCAACTCAGAGGTTGTGATGCGTGGGCATACTCAGCGTCTGCCAGTCACGACTCGATTTCGCATTCGATGAGATAATGAATAGGCTTCTGCTATGAAAATGTGTTAGAACATAGTATTATCACTATCATTTATTTATTTGGAGAAAGGTTAATGGTTAGAATTCATGTTATGGCAACTCAGAGGTTGTGATGCGTGGGCATATTCAGCGTCTGCCAGTCATGACTCGATTTCGCATTCGATGAGATAATGAATAGGCTTTTGCTATGAAAATATGTTAGAACATAGTATTATCATTATCCTTTATTTATTTGGAGGAAAGTTCATGGTTAGAATTCATGTTATGGCAACTCAGAGGTTGTGATGCGTAGGCATACTCAGCGTCTGCCAGTCACGACTCGATTTTGCATTCGATGAGATAATGAATAGGCTTCTGCTATGAAAATGTGTTAGAACATAGTATTATCACTATCATTTATTTATTTGGAGAAAGGTTAATGGTTAGAATTCATGTTATGGCAACTCAGAGGTTGTGATGCGTGGGCATATTCAGCGTCTGCCAGTCACGACTCGATTTCGCATTCGATGAGATAATAAATAGGCTTTTGCTATGAAAATATGTTAGAACATAGTATTATCATTATCCTTTATTTATTTGGAGGAAAGTTCATGGTTAGAATTCATGTTATGGCAACTCAGAGGTTGTGATGCGTGGGCATACTCAGCGTCTGCCAGTCATGACTCGATTTCGCATTCGATGAGATAATGAATAGGCTTTTGCTATGAAAATATGTTAGAACATAGTATTATCATTATCCTTTATTTATTCGGAGGAAAGTTCATGGTTAGAATTCATGTTATGGCAACTCAGAGGTTGTGATGCGTGGGCATACTCAGCGTCTGCCAGTCACGACTCAATTTCGCATTCGATGAGAAAATGAATGGGCTTTTGCTATGAAAATATGTTAGAACATAGTATTATCATTATCCTTTATTTATTTGGAGGAAAGTTCATGGTTAGAATTCATGTTATGGCAACTCAGAGGTTGTGATGCGTGGGCATACTCAGCGTCTGCCAGTCACGACTCAATTTCGCATTCGATGAGAAAATGAATAGGCTTTTGCTATGAAAATATGTTAGAACATAGTATTATCATTATCCTTTATTTATTTGGAGGAAAGTTCATGGTTAGCATTCATGTTATGGCAACTCAGAGGTTGTGATGCGTGGGCATACTCAGCGTCTGCCAGTCATAACTGGATTTCGCATTCGATGAGATAATGAATAGGCTTTTGCTATGAAAATATGTTAGAACATAGTATTATCATTATCCTTTATTTATTTGGAGGAAAGTTCATGGTTAGAATTCATGTTATGGCAACTCAGAGGTTGTGATGCGTGGGCATACTCAGCGTCTGCCAGTCACGACTCAATTTCGCATTCGATGAGAAAATGAATGGGCTTTTGCTATGAAAATATGTTAGAACATAGTATTATCATTATCCTTTATTTATTTGGAGGAAAGTTCATGGTTAGAATTCATGTTATGGCAACTCAGAGGTTGTGATGCGTGGGCATACTCAGCGTCTGCCAGTCACGACTCAATTTCGCATTCGATGAGAAAATGAATAGGCTTTTGCTATGAAAATATGTTAGAACATAGTATTATGATTATCCTTTATTTATTTGGCGGAAAGTTCATGGTTAGCATTCATGTTATGGCAACTCAGAGGTTGTGATGCGTGGGCATATTCAGCGTCTGCCAGTCACGACTCGATTTCGCATTCGATGAGATAATGAATAGGCTTTTGCTATGAAAATATGTTAGAACATAGTATTATCATTATCCTTTATTTATTTGGAGGAAAGTTCATGGTTAGAATTCATGTTATGGCAACTCAGAGGTTGTGATGCGTGGGCATACTCAGCGTCTGCCAGTCACGACTCAATTTCGCATTCGATGAGAAAATGAATAGGCTTTTGCTATGAAAATATGTTAGAACATAGTATTATGATTATCCTTTATTTATTTGGCGGAAAGTTCATGGTTAGCATTCATGTTATGGCAACTCAGAGGTTGTGATGCGTGGGCATATTCAGCGTCTGCCAGTCACGACTCGATTTCGCATTCGATGAGATAATGAATAGGCTTTTGCTATGAAAATATGTTAGAACATAGTATTATCATTATCCTTTATTTATTTGGAGGAAAGTTCATGGTTAGAATTCATGTTATGGCAACTCAGAGGTTGTGATGCGTGGGCATACTCAGCGTCTGCCAGTCATGACTCGATTTCGCATTCGATGAGATAATGAATAGGCTTTTGCTATGAAAATATGTTAGAACATAGTATTATGATTATCCTTTATTTATTTGGCGGAAAGTTCATGGTTAGCATTCATGTTATGGCAACTCAGAGGTTGTGATGCGTGGGCATATTCAGCGTCTGCCAGTCACGACTCGATTTCGCATTCGATGAGATAATGAATAGGCTTTTGCTATGAAAATATGTTAGAACATAGTATTATCATTATCCTTTATTTATTTGGAGGAAAGTTCATGGTTAGAATTCATGTTATGGCAACTCAGAGGTTGTGATGCGTGGGCATACTCAGCGTCTGCCAGTCATGACTCGATTTCGCATTCGATGAGATAATGAATAGGCTTTTGCTATGAAAATATGTTAGAACATAGTATTATCATTATCCTTTATTTATTTGGAGGAAAGTTCATGGTTAGAATTCATGTTATGGCAACTCAGAGGTTGTGATGCGTGGGCATACTCAGCGTCTGCCAGTCACGACTCAATTTCGCATTCGATGAGAAAATGAATGGGCTTTTGCTATGAAAATATGTTAGAACATAGTATTATCATTATCCTTTATTTATTTGGAGGAAAGTTCATGGTTAGAATTCATGTTATGGCAACTCAGAGGTTGTGATGCGTGGGCATACTCAGCGTCTGCCAGTCACGACTCAATTTCGCATTCGATGAGAAAATGAATAGGCTTTTGCTATGAAAATATGTTAGAACATAGTATTATCATTATCCTTTATTTATTTGGCGGAAAGTTCATGGTTAGCATTCATGTTATGGCAACTCAGAGGTTGTGATACGTGGGCATACTCAGCGTCTGCCAGTCATGACTCGATTTCGCATTCGATGAGATAATGAATAGGCTTTTGCTATGAAAATATGTTAGAACATAGTATTATCATTATCCTTTATTTATTTGGAGGAAAGTTCATGGTTAGAATTCATGTTATGGCAACTCAGAGGTTGTGATGCGTGGGCATACTCAGCGTCTGCCAGTCACGACTCAATTTCGCATTCGATGAGAAAATGAATAGGCTTTTGCTATGAAAATATGTTAGAACATAGTATTATCATTATCCTTTATTTATTTGGAGGAAAGTTCATGGTTAGCATTCATGTTATGGCAACTCAGAGGTTGTGATGCGTGGGCATACTCAGCGTCTGCCAGTCATGACTCGATTTCGCATTCGATGAGATAATGAATAGGCTTTTGCTATGAAAATATGTTAGAACATAGTATTATCATTATCCTTTATTTATTTGGAGGAAAGTTCATGGTTAGAATTCATGTTATGGCAACTCAGAGGTTGTGATGCGTGGGCATACTCAGCGTCTGCCAGTCACGACTCAATTTCGCATTCGATGAGAAAATGAATAGGCTTTTGCTATGAAAATATGTTAGAACATAGTATTATCATTATCCTTTATTTATTTGGAGGAAAGTTCATGGTTAGCATTCATGTTATGGCAACTCAGAGGTTGTGATGCGTGGGCATACTCAGCGTCTGCCAGTCATGACTCGATTTCGCATTCGATGAGATAATGAATAGGCTTTTGCTATGAAAATATGTTAGAACATAGTATTATCATTATCCTTTATTTATTTGGAGGAAAGTTCATGGTTAGAATTCATGTTATGGCAACTCAGAGGTTGTGATGCGTGGGCATACTCAGCGTCTGCCAGTCACGACTCAATTTCGCATTCGATGAGAAAATGAATAGGCTTTTGCTATGAAAATATGTTAGAACATAGTATTATCATTATCCTTTATTTATTTGGAGGAAAGTTCATGGTTAGCATTCATGTTATGGCAACTCAGAGGTTGTGATGCGTGGGCATACTCAGCGTCTGCCAGTCATGACTCGATTTCGCATTCGATGAGATAATGAATAGGCTTTTGCTATGAAAATATGTTAGAACATAGTATTATCATTATCCTTTATTTATTTGGAGGAAAGTTCATGGTTAGAATTCATGTTATGGCAACTCAGAGGTTGTGATGCGTGGGCATACTCAGCGTCTGCCAGTCATGACTCGATTTCGCATTCGATGAGATAATGAATAGGCTTTTGCTATGAAAATATGTTAGAACATAGTATTATCATTATCCTTTATTTATTTGGAGGAAAGTTCATGGTTAGAATTCATGTTATGGCAACTCAGAGGTTGTGATGCGTGGGCATACTCAGCGTCTGCCAGTCACGACTCAATTTCGCATTCGATGAGAAAATGAATAGGCTTTTGCTATGAAAATATGTTAGAACATAGTATTATCATTATCCTTTATTTATTTGGAGGAAAGTTCATGGTTAGCATTCATGTTATGGCAACTCAGAGGTTGTGATGCGTGGGCATACTCAGCGTCTGCCAGTCATGACTCGATTTCGCATTCGATGAGATAATGAATAGGCTTTTGCTATGAAAATATGTTAGAACATAGTATTATCATTATCCTTTATTTATTTGGAGGAAAGTTCATGGTTAGCATTCATGTTATGGCAACTCAGAGGTTGTGATGCGTGGGCATACTCAGCGTCTGCCAGTCATGACTCGATTTCGCATTCGATGAGATAATGAATAGGCTTTTGCTATGAAAATATGTTAGAACATAGTATTATCATTATCCTTTATTTATTTGAAGGAAAGTTCATGGTTAGAATTCATGTTATGGCAACGCAGAGGTTGTGATGCGTGGGCATACTCAGCGTCTGCCAGTCATGACTCGATTTCGCATTCGATGAGATAATGAATAGGCTTTTGCTATGAAAATATGTTAGAACATAGTATTATCATTATCCTTTATTTATTTGGAGGAAAGTTCATGGTTTGAATTCATGTTATGGCAACTCAGAGGTTGTGATGCGTGGGCATACTCAGCGTCTGCCAGTCATGACTCGATTTCCCATTCGATGAGATAATGAATAGGCTTTTGCTATGAAAATATGTTAGAACATAGTATTATCATTATCCTTTATTTATTTGGAGGAAAGTTCATGGTTAGAATTCATGTTATGGCAACTCAGAGGTTGTGATGCGTGGGCATACTCAGCGTCTGCCAGTCACGACTCAATTTCGCATTCGATGAGAAAATGAATAGGCTTTTGCTATGAAAATATGTTAGAACATAGTATTATCATTATCCTTTATTTATTTGGAGGAAAGTTCATGGTTAGAATTCATGTTATGGCAACACAGAGGTTGTGATGCGTGGGCATACTCAGCGTCTGCCAGTCATGACTCGATTTCGCATTCGATGAGATAATGAATAGGCTTTTGCTATGAAAATATGTTAGAACATAGTATTATCATTATCCTTTATTTATTTGGAGGAAAGTTCATGGTTAGAATTCATGTTATGGCAACTCAGAGGTTGTGATGCGTGGGCATACTCAGCGTCTGCCAGTCATGACTCGATTTCCCATTCGATGAGATAATGAATAGGCTTTTGCTATGAAAATATGTTAGAACATAGTATTATCATTATCCTTTATTTATTTGGAGGAAAGTTCATGGTTAGAATTCATGTTATGGCAACTCAGAGGTTGTGATGCGTGGGCATACTCAGCGTCTGCCAGTCATGACTCGATTTCGCATTCGATGAGATAATGAATAGGCTTTTGCTATGAAAATATGTTAGAACATAGTATTATCATTATCCTTTATTTATTTGGAGGAAAGTTCATGGTTAGAATTCATGTTATGGCAACTCAGAGGTTGTGATGCGTGGGCATACTCAGCGTCTGCCAGTCATGACTCGATTTCGCATTCGATGAGATAATGAATAGGCTTTTGCTATGAAAATATGTTAGAACATAGTATTATCATTATCCTTTATTTATTTGGAGGAAAGTTCATGGTTAGAATTCATGTTATGGCAACTCAGAGGTTGTGATGCGTGGGCATACTCAGCGTCTGCCAGTCATGACTCGATTTCCCATTCGATGAGATAATGAATAGGCTTTTGCTATGAAAATATGTTAGAACATAGTATTATCATTATCCTTTATTTATTTGGAGGAAAGTTCATGGTTAGAATTCATGTTATGGCAACTCAGAGGTTGTGATGCGTGGGCATACTCAGCGTCTGCCAGTCATGACTCGATTTCGCATTCGATGAGATAATGAATAGGCTTTTGCTATGAAAATATGTTAGAACATAGTATTATCATTATCCTTTATTTATTTGGAGGAAAGTTCATGGTTAGAATTCATGTTATGGCAACTCAGAGGTTGTGATGCGTGGGCATACTCAGCGTCTGCCAGTCATGACTCGATTTCGCATTCGATGAGATAATGAATAGGCTTTTGCTATGAAAATATGTTAGAACATAGTATTATCATTATCCTTTATTTATTTGGAGGAAAGTTCATGGTTAGAATTCATGTTATGGCAACTCAGAGGTTGTGATGCGTGGGCATACTCAGCGTCTGCCAGTCATGACTCGATTTCGCATTCGATGAGATAATGAATAGGCTTTTGCTATGAAAATATGTTAGAACATAGTATTATCATTATCCTTTATTTATTTGGAGGAAAGTTCATGGTTAGAATTCATGTTATGGCAACTCAGAGGTTGTGATGCGTGGGCATACTCAGCGTCTGCCAGTCATGACTCGATTTCGCATTCGATGAGATAATGAATAGGCTTTTGCTATGAAAATATGTTAGAACATAGTATTATCATTATCCTTTATTTATTTGGAGGAAAGTTCATGGTTAGAATTCATGTTATGGCAACTCAGAGGTTGTGATGCGTGGGCATACTCAGCGTCTGCCAGTCATGACTCGATTTCCCATTCGATGAGATAATGAATAGGCTTTTGCTATGAAAATATGTTAGAACATAGTATTATCATTATCCTTTATTTATTTGGAGGAAAGTTCATGGTTAGAATTCATGTTATGGCAACTCAGAGGTTGTGATGCGTGGGCATACTCAGCGTCTGCCAGTCATGACTCGATTTCGCATTCGATGAGATAATGAATAGGCTTTTGCTATGAAAATATGTTAGAACATAGTATTATCATTATCCTTTATTTATTTGGAGGAAAGTTCATTGTTAGAATTCATGTTATGGCAACTCAGAGGTTGTGATGCGTGGGCATACTCAGCGTCTGCCAGTCATGACTCGATTTCGCATTCGATGAGATAATGAATAGGCTTTTGCTATGAAAATATGTTAGAACATAGTATTATCATTATCCTTTATTTATTTGGAGGAAAGTTCATGGTTAGAATTCATGTTATGGCAACTCAGAGGTTGTGATGCGTGGGCATACTCAGCGTCTGCCAGTCATGACTCGATTTCGCATTCGATGAGATAATGAATAGGCTTTTGCTATGAAAATATGTTAGAACATAGTATTATCATTATCCTTTATTTATTTGGAGGAAAGTTCATGGTTAGAATTCATGTTATGGCAACTCAGAGGTTGTGATGCGTGGGCATACTCAGCGTCTGCCAGTCACGACTCGATTTCGCATTCGATGAGAAAATGAATAGGCTTTTGCTATGAAAATATGTTAGAACATAGTATTATCATTATCCTTTATTTATTTGGAGGAAAGTTCATTGTTAGAATTCATGTTATGGCAACTCAGAGGTTGTGATGCGTGGGCATACTCAGCGTCTGCCAGTCACGACTCGATTTCGCATTCGATGAGATAATGAATAGGCTTTTGCTATGAAAATATGTTAGAACATAGTATTATCATTATCCTTTATTTATTTGGAGGAAAGTTCATGGTTAGAATTCATGTTATGGCAACTCAGAGGTTGTGATGCGTGGGCATACTCAGCGTCTGCCAGTCACGACTCGATTTCGCATTCGATGAGAAAATGAATAGGCTTTTGCTATGAAAATATGTTAGAACATAGTATTATCATTATCCTTTATTTATTTGGAGGAAAGTTCATGGTTAGAATTCATGTTATGGCAACTCAGAGGTTGTGATGCGTGGGCATACTCAGCGTCTGCCAGTCATGACTCGATTTCGCATTCGATGAGATAATGAATAGGCTTTTGCTATGAAAATATGTTAGAACATAGTATTATCATTATCCTTTATTTATTTGGAGGAAAGTTCATGGTTAGAATTCATGTTATGGCAACTCAGAGGTTGTGATGCGTGGGCATACTCAGCGTCTGCCAGTCACGACTCGATTTCGCATTCGATGAGAAAATGAATAGGCTTTTGCTATGAAAATATGTTAGAACATAGTATTATCATTATCCTTTATTTATTTGGAGGAAAGTTCATTGTTAGAATTCATGTTATGGCAACTCAGAGGTTGTGATGCGTGGGCATACTCAGCGTCTGCCAGTCACGACTCGATTTCGCATTCGATGAGATAATGAATAGGCTTTTGCTATGAAAATATGTTAGAACATAGTATTATCATTATCCTTTATTTATTTGGAGGAAAGTTCATGGTTAGAATTCATGTTATGGCAACTCAGAGGTTGTGATGCGTGGGCATACTCAGCGTCTGCCAGTCACGACTCGATTTCGCATTCGATGAGAAAATGAATAGGCTTTTGCTATGAAAATATGTTAGAACATAGTATTATCATTATCCTTTATTTATTTGGAGGAAAGTTCATGGTTAGAATTCATGTTATGGCAACTCAGAGGTTGTGATGCGTGGGCATACTCAGCGTCTGCCAGTCATGACTCGATTTCGCATTCGATGAGATAATGAATAGGCTTTTGCTATGAAAATATGTTAGAACATAGTATTATCATTATCCTTTATTTATTTGGAGGAAAGTTCATGGTTAGAATTCATGTTATGGCAACTCAGAGGTTGTGATGCGTGGGCATACTCAGCGTCTGCCAGTCACGACTCGATTTCGCATTCGAGGAGAAAATGAATAGGCTTTTACTATGAAAATATGTTAGAACATAGTATTATCATTATCCTTTATTTATTTGGAGGAAAGTTCATGGTTAGAATTCATGTTATGGCAACTCAGAGGTTGTGATGCGTGGGCATACTCAGCGTCTGCCAGTCACGACTCGATTTCGCATTCGATGAGATAATGAATAGGCTTTTGCTATGAAAATGTGTTAGAACATAGTATTATCACTATCCTTTATTTATTTGGAGAAAGGTTAATGGTTAGAATTCATGTTATGGCAACTCAGAGGTTGTGATGCGTGGGCATACTCAGCGTCTGCCAGTCATGACTCGATTTCGCATTCGATGAGATAATGAATAGGCTTTTGCTATGAAATTATGTTAGAACATAGTATTATCATTATCCTTTATTTATTTGGAGGAAAGTTCATGGTTAGAATTCATGTTATGGCAACTCAGAGGTTGTGATGCGTGGGCATACTCAGCGTCTGCCAGTCATGACTCGATTTCGCATTCGATGAGATAATGAATAGGCTTTTGCTATGAAAATATGTTAGAACATAGTATTATCATTATCCTTTATTTATTTGGAGGAAAGTTCATGGTTAGAATTCATGTTATGGCAACTCAGAGGTTGTGATGCGTGGGCATACTCAGCGTCTGCCAGTCATGACTCGATTTCGCATTCGATGAGATAATGAATAGGCTTTTGCTATGAAAATATGTTAGAACATAGTATTATCACTATCCTTTATTTATTTGGAGGAAAGTTCATGGTCAGAATTCATGTTATGGCAACTCAGAGGTTGTGATGCGTGGGCATACTCAGCGTCTGCCAGTCATGACTCGATTTCGCATTCCCATTCTTGTTGAAATACCACCTTCCCATTCTGGTTGAAATACCACCCCCCCCCATTCTGGTTGAAATTCCACCTTCCCATTCTGGTTGAAATACCACCTTCCCATTCTGGTTGAAATACCACCCCCCACCCCCATTCTGGTTGAAATACCACCTTCCCATTCTGGTTGAAATACCACCTTCCCATTCTGGTTGAAATACCACCCCCCCCCCCATTCTGATTGAAATACCACCCTCCCATTCTGGTTGAAATACCACCCTCCCATTCTGGTTGAAATACCACCCTCCCATTCTGGTTGAAATTCCACCTTCCCATTCTGGTTGAAATACCACCTTCCCATTCTGGTTGAAATACCACCCTCCCATTCTGGTTGAAATACCACCCTCCCATTCTGGTTGAAATACCACCCTCCCATTCTGGTTGAAATACCACCCTCCCATTCTGGTTGAAATACCACCCTCCCATTCTGGTTGAAATTCCACCTTCCCATTCTGGTTGAAATTCCACCTTCCCATTCTGGTTGAAATATTGGGGTGTCCGGAAAGTTCGTATAATTTTTTTGTTTTTATTTTTTATTCAATGCTTTACAATTCTCAGTGACCAATGTATGCCCCCTTCTTTCTCACTACCTCCCTCCAGCGATTGGGCAGGGTCTCGATTCCTCTGTTCCAGAATACGGGTTTCTTCGAGACCGCCCAGTTCACGAAAGCCCTCACAACTTCATCTCGATTCTTGAACTTATTTTCTTTGCAGAAGTCAGAGAGAGAGCGGAAGCAGTGGTAGTCGCATGGGGAGAGATCCGGGGAATACGGTGGATGGGGAATCCTCTCGATCTTCAGCTCGTCCATTTTCTTCTGGGTCATCTTCGCTCGATGTGGGCGAGCATTGTCCATCAGAAGAAGAATTTTGCCCTGGTTCAGGAGTCTGGGAGGGACTCTGATCGCGACTTCTTCCAGTTGTTCAGAGAGGAGGTCGGCATTGATGGCGGTTCCAGTAGGAAGGATCTCTTATTAGATCGGAACAAGTAATGATAGAAAGAATCAGTGATTTTCCTCATTTTCTTCAAGGGAACGGGTTTGTGCTTCGCATCGGTGTCGAAACACTGTTGTCTCTTCGCTGGGTTATTATACATGATTCACTCCTCGCACATGTCTATTATGGAATCTGCCCATCGAAGATCCGATCTACGATGGAGCGATTTCCGACAGTAATTCAACACAGCTGTATCAAAATATCGGCAATACTTCACCACTTCAACAAGTGTAGAAACTACGAGACTGATCCAACCCACATCCCACTTAACGTCAGAGTGACGCAATACATTGTTGACAAACAGATTGCGCAATCACTGCATTTGATCGCGAACTGACTTTTTTCCGAAGCATTATACGAACTTTCCGGACACCCCAATACCACCTTCCCATTCTGGTTGAAATACCACCTTCCCATTCTGGTTGAAATACCACCCTCCCATTCTGGTTGAAATACCACCCTCCCATTCTGGTTGAAATACCACCCTCCCATTCTGGTTGAAATACAACCCCCCCCCATTCTGATTGAAATACCACCCTCCCATTCTGGTCGAAATACCACCTTCCCATTCCGGTTGAAATACCACCTTCCCATTCTGGTTGAAATACCACCCTCCCATTCTGGTTGAAATACCACCTTCCCATTCTGGTTGAAATACTACCCTCCCATTCTGGTTGAAATACCACCTTCCCATTCTGGTTGAAATACCACCCTCCCATTCTGGTTGAAATACCACCTTCCCATTCTGGTTGAAATACCACCCTCCCATTCTGGTTGAAATTCCACCTTCCCATTCTGGTTGAAATACCACCTTCCCATTCTGGTTGAAATACCACCCTCCCATTCTGGTTGAAATACCACCCTCCCATTCTGGTTGAAATACCACCCCCCCCCCATTCTGGTTGAAATACCACCTTCCCATTCTGGTTGAAATACCACCCTCCCATTCTGGTTGAAATACCACCCTCCCATTCTGGTTGAAATACCACCCTCCCATTCTGGTTGAAATTCCACCTTCCCATTCTGGTTGAAATACCACTTTCCCATTCTGGTTGAAATACCACCCTCCCATTCTGGTTGAAATACCACCCTCCCATTCTGGTTGAAATACCACCCTCCCATTCTGGTTGAAATACCACCCTCCCATTCTGGTTGAAATACCACCCTCCCATTCTGGTTGAAATACCACCCCCCCCATTCTGGTTGAAATACCACCTTCCCATTCTGGTTGAAATACCACCCTCCCATTCTGGTTGAAATACCACCCTCCCATTCTGGTTGAAATACCACCCTCCCATTCTGGTTGAAATACCACCCTCCCATTCTGGTTGAAATACCACCCTCCCATTCTGGTTGAAATACCACCTTCCCATTCTGGTTGAAATACCACCCTCCCATTCTGGTTGAAATACCACCCTCCCATTCTGGTTGAAATACCACCCTCCCATTCTGGTTGAAATACCACCTTCCCATTCTGGTTGAAATACTACCCTCCCATTCTGGTTGAAATACCACCTTCCCATTCTGGTTGAAATACCACCCTCCCATTCTGGTTGAAATACCACCTTCCCATTCTGGTTGAAATACCACCCTCCCATTCTGGTTGAAATTCCACCTTCCCATTCTGGTTGAAATACCACCTTCCCATTCTGGTTGAAATACCACCCTCCCATTCTGGTTGAAATACCACCCTCCCATTCTGGTTGAAATACCACCCCCCCCCCCATTCTGGTTGAAATACCACCTTCCCATTCTGGTTGAAATACCACCCTCCCATTCTGGTTGAAATACCACCCTCCCATTCTGGTTGAAATACCACCCTCCCATTCTGGTTGAAATTCCACCTTCCCATTCTGGTTGAAATACCACTTTCCCATTCTGGTTGAAATACCACCCTCCCATTCTGGTTGAAATACCACCCTCCCATTCTGGTTGAAATACCACCCTCCCATTCTGGTTGAAATACCACCCTCCCATTCTGGTTGAAATACCACCCTCCCATTCTGGTTGAAATACCACCCCCCCCATTCTGGTTGAAATACCACCTTCCCATTCTGGTTGAAATACCACCCTCCCATTCTGGTTGAAATACCACCCTCCCATTCTGGTTGAAATACCACCCTCCCATTCTGGTTGAAATACCACCCTCCCATTCTGGTTGAAATACCACCCTCCCATTCTGGTTGAAATACCACCTTCCCATTCTGGTTGAAATACCACCCTCCCATTCTGGTTGAAATTCCACCTTCCCATTCTGGTTGAAATACCACCTTCCCATTCTGGTTGAAATACCACCCTCCCATTCTGGTTGAAATACCACCCTCCCATTCTGGTTGAAATACCACCCTCCCATTCTGGTTGAAATACCACCCTCCCATTCTGGTTGAAATACCACCCCCCCCATTCTGGTTGAAATACCACCTTCCCATTCTGGTCGAAATACCACCTTCCCATTCTGGTTGAACTACCACCTTCCCGTTATGGTTGAAATACCACCCTCAAAATCCCAACTCTGACTTTTGCTCCCATTCCCATTTTATCCCGAGTCAGCTCAATTCTCTCGTGACAGGCGTGATATATTACTGACACTAGGTCGGATGAGAACTTAGACGTCATGCCGCCTTTGATATATCAACAGCGGCATGACGTCATTGTTCTCATACGACCTAGTGAAATGGAGACGATATAAGATTCGAATTCACAAAAAAACATGAATTACAAACACAAACGAGACACAAAAATGAAATTCTGGGTGAAGTGAATCGAATGCAGCCTGATTTTCGAGCTTTAAAGTACAAGCATATCTTTTCAGCGAGAGCGGATCTAACGAACTTCCTGATGAAGGGATCGCACATCGGGATTGAATCGGAGAGGATCGTAATGAAGCACGCGACGCGACTCTTTCAATTCTCTGAATTATGCTTACTTTTCATGCTATTTACAATTTTTTAAATTACTTTTTCGATGTTTTTTTTTAAATTTCGCCAAGTAAAAGGACAGGCTGATAAATGAATATTTAGTTGCCAAGCGATTCCATTTTCGAGGGCGAAGGTGAGATGGCTGTGTTTGAGCATCCGAGCCTTCCTCAGAGTTCTCACCATCTTGATGAAGAAAAATCGACAGTTCATATTACTGAAATTCAAACAATTTCCTTCCTTCTCATGTTTCTGAAGTGAGACTACGGTCTATTCATTCCATGACCTACATTCTCCATTCTCCATTCTAGCGCGGCTGAGGAGTTCCCACTTCTCTCTCAGCTAGCAATCGATTGGGAATCCCCGTCGAGTCGCCTGGAAAACCTCGCGGGTCGCCTGTCCATTGGATGCAAGTCTCCACCACCCGCATCGGGAGTCTCAACGCGCGCACGCTCAAGGCAGACTCTCGTTGCTGAGTTGGAGGATGCCCTTTGATATCATTTTGTCTATAGTCCCAATGTCGGATTCGCGCAATTCTGTGCTTCGCCTCTCTCATCTTCTCGACGGAGCAATCGTCTGACTCTCTTCAGTTTGCATGTTCGCTCGTCTCTCTGACCGGCGAGAGAGCGTGCAAACTGGAGAGAGTCAGACCATTGCTCTCTCGACGAACCTTGCCCGATACAGCTCGAATCACTTGCACGTAACAATCTACCATATGAGAGGAATCGCGAGCGAATCGATCACGCCGCGGCGGTAGGAATAAATTGCGCTGTCTGAAATTTCTTTTTGGTATGCCCCCTTACTCCTCTGATTTTGCAATATGCGATTGGGAGACCCGTAACGATTCGCTACACAACCTCATTTGGCCAACCCTAGTAACTAGTCACATCGAGACTAGATGAAACCATCAACTTTATCTAATCGATCCAAATGTGTGGAACTTTTGAACTTAGGAGTAAAAAATTCAGTGAGAATTGAATGCATCCTTCTTCCCTTTATGCACATCTATTCAGTTATCTTGCAAGAATAAACAAATCTTTATCGCAAGAACAAGCGGCAACTCTGAGGCGCACCGGTAGATCATGGATCAAATGAGTGAGTGGTATAAGTAGTGATGGCAAATCGGCGAGTGCTCTCCTCGTTTCACGTACTCTCTCGCTCTGTCTGACCGACGATAGAGAAAAGGAGATGAGGATGGCGGCACTATGTCGGATGAGAACTATGACGTCATGCCGGATTCGATATATCAAAGGCGGCATGCCGTCATAGTTCTCATCCGACATAGTGCTGAAGATGGCGCTTGCCGATTTGCCATTTCTAGTGGTAAGTAGGAACAGATTAGGTGATGGGCCAATTTGGAACTTACGTTTTGAAGCGCAAACTTAAGGCAAATCGCATGAGATATTGTTCCTTGAATTAGTCCATCAATTGGGCGAGAAATATGTTACAATAAATATTCCATAAATAGCGAGCAAAACGGTACCTACAGGCAATTTCTAGCGATTTTCTAGCGGTTTTATGGCTACTGATTTCCGGTCGGGTTAGTCACCCAGGGGTAGGAGTCGGGACAGGGCGAGCAGGTTAGGAACTGGTGCTCTGGTGAACCCATGCCCGGCGTACGGTAGATGCACTGGAAAGGATCGATTGATATAGATCAGAGATGAAAGATAAACTTACAAGTTCACCTCGCCGGTGGCTTATATGCATGAGAGAAAAGAAGGAAAACAATGATAGAAAGCTACTATGGCCGTAAACGACAACAATAAATAGACGGGATAAATGTTCAAAATAGAGACCAAAGCTCACCTTATTCGGCTTGGCGCACTGCTCTCGTCCTGCTGGGTAGCTGGCGAAGTTACGCGGGCAACGAAGGGCGGGATGCTGTGAAAAGAGCGCACTTAGTTTCACCCCTCGTCTACCTCTCCCATGCATCCTTCACCACCTCTTCCCAAATCTGATAGAAAGGCGCCGAAGTCAACTATGTTAAAAAGTGCTTTTAAATTCTTTCGACAGATCGAACGTCGAGAGAGTGCACAAAGTTAAAACATCCAGATCGTTTCCCTGACTCTATGGCTCACCTCCCCGCTCTTTTTCACCTCTTTTTGCACACTCTCGCAGGTTTGAGAAGGCCAGAGAGGGAGAGAGAGAGAGAGAGAGAGAGAGAGAGAGAGAGAGAGAGAGAGAGAGAGAGGGCAAAAGGAAGACATCGATATATCGCTCACCTCCCCGCTTCTCTCCACGGGCAGCGGTTCTCGCATCCAGTCCACGAGCTGCTTCAGCGTAACGACGAAAACATTCGACTCGTGAGAAATAGACTCGAGGAATCTGCGAAAGTTATCCGCATTTAGTCACCCAGAGGTCAAATATCTTGAACGGAATAAATAATTGAATTGAAAGATCGGCATTTCTCCTATATTTGCCCCCCCCCTACCCCACTCATTTCTAGGCATCTCTTCCTGATTTTCGGTCTCACAACCCCTCTGTGATGGGGAGAAATGATATTGGAGGGGGGGGGGGGGTGGGCCAAATATCGAAGAAGTGCCGAAAGATCAATGGTACCTCTCGAGTGCTTGCATGCCACTGTTCTCCTCGTTCAGCTGGAGGTAATCTGCATTGAGGGTGAGAATGAGTGGCGCCCGATTCGTGTCCATCGACCGAGCGAGGTTGTGCCGCAGCATCTGGTACTGCAAAGGGAAATTGGTTTTTGGTCTTCCTTGAAAATTTCGATAAAAACGCTAGGAAGTAGTGGTAAATCATTGCGCATTATGTGGTTAAAATTGTTTCAGTGAATCGAGTGCCAAATAATTCAATAGAAGAAATATAGTCAGCATTCTTCCAAAATAGCTCGAAAACGTTCGATAGAAAGGAGTTCACAATTCGAATCACCGTCTCCAGTTTAGCTTGTCTCTGACGGTTGCGTTGCTAGAGAGTGTATAGAATGAATCGACAATGGTTTCATCTCTACTCCCCTACGCACCAATGTTTCCAAGTCGGTGCTCAACTCATTTCGTGACTTCTCTCACCGGCCAGACAGAGTGAGAGTGTGAAAGACGGAGCACGCTACGATTTGATATCTCTTCTACTAACCAGTTCATCGACACTCGCATTCAGCGGCACCGCTGCTCTCATCATCGAACTGCGCTGATGGGCGCCAATCTGCGGCAGGAACCGACCGTAGAACTGATTGAGCGGAATCTGAAAAGTTGATCTTTGATTGGAACTTTTCTACTTTTGTACTAGGCTCCACTTCCCTTGTCACGTCATGACAGGAATATCCGAGGGTCTTCTTCTTAGTATAGTTAGCGAGAATGTTTCCTACCTCCCACACTCCAGGGTACGCTCTCGTCGAGCAGGGTCGGTCGTTGCACGGGAAGGAGGGCCTGAAGTTATTCTCTCTGCACTGATTAATAGGATCGAACAGTGAAGTTGATTGACGGTCCCTCTTCGATTAAAGCGAGGGAGTACCCAAGAGTAAACTCTCCCGTCAGATGTTCTCACAGGGATGGAGTTAGACCAAAAAAAGTTCTATTAAAGTACTTGTAGTCCATGGTTTGGGGCCAGAATGGTTCGCTGCCCTTGCCTCCATTGGCGGGGATCGAGTTGTCGTAGATGAAGCCCGCTCGAAGCATCATCTGCGAGGGAGAATCCCTTTCTATTCATTACAGCTACCAGTGATAGTTATTCTTCAAATAAAACGGGCTGATTCACTAATTGTATGCAATTCTTACCGATATTTTTGATTTCCTTACTGATTCAGGTCAGGCAGAGGAAATATGTTTACTATTTTTCATTAAGATTGTCCTGAAGTTCGCAAGCCGCACCTCGAACATCTGGTCTCCTCCTGCAGCCAGCTGCGGTGCTCTCATACCAGTGATCGCTTCCTCTCTCGAGTTGCCGAACTTGGCCATGATCCTTCTCTGTCCGTCCATTTCGGAGAGCCAGCGAGAGGCGGAGGATCCCTCGAGAGAGACGTGTCTGCAAATTAGATTTCGAAGTTACAAGAGTTATTTATTTATTTTATTTATTCTTCAAAACTTTCGACCGACTGAGTTGTACGGAATAAAGTTGGGATAATTTCCAGAACTCTTGTAAATTCGAATACTTGACGGGTATTATCATGTTAAAGTGAACGAATTACTCCTAAAGCAAGTTGAAGTAATGATTCGCACGTGATTGAGTTGCTGGCGAGTTCGTGTCCTCCCTCCTCGATCCACTGCACTCCATCGTAGTTCGTCCACTCGTGAGAGACGAAGAACGTCCCCTTGATCGGGCAGCCGTTCGGGTTCCTGAATGGATGTGGTTACGGCCTGGTTCCGATCTGGTTCAAATTGAGTTGTAGTGACGAAATTATCGATCTCGTTTGGCCTCAAGTTGGGGAAGTTCACCAGTTTGCAAAAGAAAATAAATATTCCGTCTTCTGCGACCCTCTTTAGGTATTGGCTCTAAAGGCAATGCAACAAACTTGAATCGATTGGTGCCAAAGAGTCGCTTGTAATCGGGCAGTGTTCGTCCGTTGACTGCATCATCGAAGGTGAGGACGACGAATTGAGGAGTCTGGAAGGGCAGAAGACCACCCGGAGGAAGACGACCTGCAGGAGGGATCAAGAATCAAAGATCAAATATCAATGTATGAGAGATGGAACACTGTATTTATTTCGACGATTTGAAGGAAAGAAAGGCAAAATATCATACGAAGGAGCAGTAAGGGGAAATTGATTATAGTCGTTTTATGTATTGCAGAGAAATCGTGGTAGTCGTAAGAGGAAATTCGATATTTTTTGCTCATAAAATTGAGATCAAAGATTAAATATCAAATTCCTAACCTGAGGGAGTGCAGAAACAATCAGGAAGTTTGCACTTGATAGGGTCACACGCTGCAGAACGAGGACGTTGAGTGGCAATCTAAAGCACAGACATGATAATTTGTGTAGCAATTCACGAATCTTCAATAGAACGTCACACTAATTGCCAATGTGCGGATCCCCAATAGAGGCTTGCTTAGCCTCTGGTACTTGTACACGCTCACCGAGCACCGCTGTCGGTCTTGTAGTATAGTGGTTAGTACTCCACGTTGTGGCCGTGGCGACGCTGGTTCGATTCCAGCCTCTTTTTGCCGAGTTTTCTTCCGAATGCACTTACTTTTGTCTTGAATCGCAGGCCGTTCCCTCCAGTAAGAGTTACGTCGGCATTCGGAGCTTCTAAAAATGAGTTTGTTTATATTTCCAGGATTCTTAAGTTGTCAGAAATTGCTGGCTAATTTGAAGCAAAAGGAGCATTCGGTAGAAGAGAACTTCCCTAGTCCTTCTCACAGCTCGATCCTTCCCTATTATAATCAAGAATAGAATGAGCGGTTAGACACTATTGATGACAAAACTGCTTTTCAACTTGAAGCCGGTTTCAACTGGGAATTTCAACGGTTGCTGTGTCTGTTTTGTCATCTCTATTAGAAACCCGTGCCTCAATACCCACCAATGGGCCTGCAGTATCCATCCTCGGAGCGGTGATCCGCCTCACAGGCGCATCGTCCATTGACGCACACTGATCCTCCGGCGCACCTCTCTCCGCCCGTGCACGAATGGGATGGACCCACGAAGGGAGGCGCCTCTGGAAGGGATTGGTGTTTGATCTCTATCACCATAGGTCGGGATAATTTCTAGTTTTGTATAGAACACTTTGAATTCCTTGAGATTATGAAGAGAGTAAGAGTCAAACGACACGCAAAAAGTCAGTGATCATACAGCAATTGAAGAACTTCCAATCTTACATGCAGTCAGGGTATCTGATATCGAATTTGGAATGGCTACACAAGGAATGGCCTCTTCATCTCTTTTCGTTCTGCGTTATCTCTCCCCGAATAGATCGGTAAGAATGAATGCAGAATGAAATGAGTTATTTCGAAACCATCCTTTGAAGGAATGAACAAATGAAGATCTCTAGTACTCACCATCACTGCTGCATCGTCCCTCTCTGATTGAATGGCCCACTGCGCAGATGCACTTCTTCGAGTCAGCACAGCACATGGATCCTCCCCCGCAGACCTCTCCTCGATCACATGGAGAGCCGGGCGGGACGAGACCAGACGAGAGCAGGGCAGCTGAGAAAGATCAGAGATCAGGGGGGAATACATTATTGGTTTTTCGGATGGCACTGATGACTTATACTGCGTTTAATTAAATTCCATTCAATTTTATCCACCAAGTTAGTTATGAGTGAATTTATGGATATTCTTCGGTACCGATGAAGATGAGTGGGGCAACAGATCAGGATAGCATAGTCAAGAAATGGCTTTTTATATGTTTCGTGGATTCTCATCAAATGGGTATCATCGATCGTTCATCTCTCAAACTCTTCTCAAATTCCTCATAATTAGGAGCTCAAGAGGGCATCCGATTCTCTTCTCCTCGAGATTGTCAATATGAC
The DNA here is from genome assembly GCA_036245805.1 of Pristionchus mayeri. NCBI lineage: Eukaryota > Metazoa > Nematoda > Chromadorea > Rhabditida > Neodiplogasteridae > Pristionchus > Pristionchus mayeri. The sequence continues at coordinate 39,447,172 of BTRK01000001.1, read as the reverse complement.
ACCTCTCAAAGCAGGCAACTCTTCGCCCTTCTATCTCTCGCTAATGAGGACTCGGAACTACCCAACAAAAGCAGAGTGTTGCTGATTCATTCTCGCTTTTCTCCCCCTCCCTAGCCTAGCACATTTCCTCTCTTATCGAATTAATTCAAACCCTATTCTATACTGAGTACTCGTCCAATGCTCGTTTTTCTACATGCGTTCGCGATAGTCAGTGTGAGCGAAAGAGTGTAAGGAATGGTACATCTCGAAAGTTGTTTGTCGCTTAACGTGGAAGGGCATGCCTTTCTCAACATTGACATTTTTCTTATTGAAATTCATCAAAAGTTAAATGTTCCCATTTTAGGAAAATGCCTCACAATAATGGGCATCGCGAAGAGGATTTCATCTCCACACTAGCTATCATCGTGCTCGCATTTTTGACCGCCGTAAGACATTCAAATATTGATTAGTGAATCAGATAGGATTACGATCTACTTCGAATCGTCATTGAAATATAGATTGGTCCATCAAAAAAAGCAATGCACTTCAGCTCTGCTGGTGGATGGATGCGGCTGTGGTACGACCTCGGCTTCACGTAATATAACGAGGTAAGGTAGCGAGGCAGCTACGCCCCTCCCTCATCCCTCATGAGGCGAGGGAGAGCTACCTAGTCTAGAATTGACTACACTTACCATAAACTGAAAGAATTTTTTTGCGCTTTCGATTCATACGAGATTTTGATAGTAATGCGCGATCCGAAATCAAGGTGACTGCACTATATTCTAGAATTGTGTCTAAAAGTAAGGGGACTAATAGTCTTCACGACAGGGAAGTTCATGTTTTGAAGCGAATGAATTTCCTTGAGTTATGAATATGTTGCAGCAGCGGGAACACCGTCTATAATTCTCACCGCTTTGATCTTATACTTCATCACAACCCTACCAAGACAAATAATCTCCCAATCTCGTTTCGCTAGTTTCCCTCTCATTGAATCTCCCGTCCTATGTATTCCTTTATCCGTTAACAAACATAATTTTGCTTTTGGTCACTCACTGCACCAAAATGACTTACAATTTCTCAATAATATTCTAAGAGTCTGCAGATTGTTGATTTTCTACCCAATAGACGTCCCATTTAGAGAGATGTGAATGAATTACTCACTGGCCACGCATCTGTCCTTCTTCCACGACTGATTGGCAGGGCAGGCACACGCTCCCTCGATGCAGTCAGTGCTCAGAGGGCACTCGGCAGGAGTGTAGCACGCCTGAATGGGTATGGTAGGAGTACGATAGTGGAAGGGTAGACGTCTATCGATAACTCACATCTCCAATCGTTTTCATTGCGTCGGGACCGACACCGGAGGAGGAGGATCGAGGGTCTGGAAAGTCGGGATTATTTGTTATATTTCTACGTATGCGTCTGTCACTAACAATCTTGAAATGAGTCACCAATTATGGAAGTCCCACTTCAAATTTTCTTTAGGAAATCATACCAATTTCAAAATGAGAAAGAGGGTAGAAGCTGATATTCTCTGAAGGCTATCATGGTTACTCCCGGTGAATAAAATACGAAACTCATCTCTTCTCTCAATCCCATTTACTCACCCTTCTCTCCTTTTTCGAAACTCTGTGTTTGATGAAACAACCGGAGTACTATGAATGAAAATATACTCAATTTTCCACTCACTCCCTGGTCTCAAACGGCCGGTTCTTGCCGATAAAGCACCAATAACTCTACAAAATAAAGGTTTTCCCGCGGGAAAGTAAGGAGAGAAACTACTAGTGCACGGAGAGCGAATCAACTCACTCTCTACGCATGCTCCCTTCTGCTCAACGTAGTTCGGTGCGCACACGCACATCTTCTGCACGCAGACCGCGTTGCGAGGACAGGACGAGTCGGACCAGCAACGGGCTCCTGAAGAGCTCATCTTAGATAGTTTCATCACATTATCTACGTCGCTATCAACCTCTTTCTGATCAGCTCCTGGACATCTTTCCATTTTGTGAGTATTTATCAAAATAGTTTTTGAAGAGAAGAAGCACGATTGATTCGTACCCAGTGGCATGATGATAGGTGGACCACGGATGGGGTAGTTCGGCTTGTTCGTGGGTGGTGCAGGCGGGGTAGTGGTCGTGGTCGGGACTGTTGCAGGAGTCGTAGGCAAGGAGAAGGTGAAGAGACGGGGTGCGGAAGTGGCCTGGGCATTACTCACTTCCTCTTGAGCGTAACGGCTAATACTTGGCCTCGAAAAACGACTATTTTTCTATAATTGAGACCTATAAATCGTTCATGTTTATCCCAGTTGACTTGGCGCTTATGAGAATAGCTGAAACATCATGCAAGGAAATTCGGGAATGATTTCTCGATGAGAATGACAGGATTTTCAGTACCAAATTTTTCCAATTTTCGAATTCTAGTCCTTTCAGAGATTCTCTCGTTGTTGCGAAATCTTGTACGTTCTCTATTCATTATTCTTCTGATCTCTTTTCTTCCTCTTTCTCCTCACGATAACCTGATCACTATGATCTCTACAGCCTCTCGCTGCTCGATAAGTCTAGTGTAGGGAATGAATAGAACCAGGCTCTTCCAGTGCTCCGCAAAGACAAATTGGAAATTTGATGCACAAAAAAAGAAACGAAAACCTAAATTTTGAACTCTCACCATCTGGATAGCCTCACAATATCCTCTGATCGAGAGAGCCATTCCCTGCGCGCACTTGCACACTCCCTCCAGGCAGTAGGCGCCATTCTCGCAGCTGTCGATCCCGGCACGACAAAGACTACCGTACCTCAGTCTTCTGGATACTGTAAGCGCAACTCAGGGTGTCATATCGATTTGCTGCTTGCACACATCACGCCATCTATTCTCTGGTATAAAAACAAAACAAATGATTCTTATTAATTAAGCGATACTTTGAATATGTTTATTATTATTACCAACATTGACACACATAAATACGGCAATATAATTAGGATTTCAGATCGACAAACGAAAGAAAGATCGAGTAGAGAAGTCACGGTAAGCGATACAGCAAGAAAAATGTGATAGTGTGTCATGAGCGCACAGGACACGAAATAATCAGATTATGGTAGGTTATTCGATCGATAAATGCTCCCGCATGATCTACCAAGACCGGCAGCAGTTGTACTCCTCGGTGGCGAATCCTCCCGTGGTCACGTAACAGTAGCTGCGGGGAGGGCAGTTCGGGTTGAGGCCGTTGCACAGAACGAGTTTTCCGGTGGCCTCATCCCTCGTTGGTTCGTTGCCCGGAGGACAGCGACCCTCGCCCGTGCCTCCTAGCGTGAGCGGGCCTTTCGCGCCTGCCGTTGCGCCGCCGCCTCCGCGCGGCGCAGGCGGCTTCGGCCGCCTCAGAGGCGGACCGACGACGCGCGGACGCTTCGTCGTCGTCGTCGTCGCCTCTTCGTCATCAGAATTCAGCGGGGGGAGGTCATCGTTGAAGGAGAGCGAGACAAACTTCGAATAGGCTGGAGCAGCCGAGAAATCGCCGATTGTGTACACTGCAACACCCGGCAGGTTATAGCACAAAAAATAGCTGATTCATTGTTGGTGTTGTTGTTTTCGAAATTCACAAAAGGCCACGACAACAGAGAAGACACAAGCTCACAGTTAGGAAGAAACTAGAACACCACAAGGCGGCGAGGCTTGGCAAACGTCGCACTCACCCTGCACCATCTCGCAGCGGCCGTCCTTGCCCTCGACGGTGCCGGCGCGGCAGACGCAGCCGCCAGCCGCGCACACGTGGTCCGCGCCGCAGTCCGCGTCCGACAAGCACCGCGGAGCTTTCGTTGCTGCAACTTGCACTTTTTCATGATAACTTCGTTAGAAAGCTTGCTTAGCTTGAAAGATGAAGAGCTATTATGATAACATATATTGAAATATACGTAAAATACGAACCCGACAGGACGAATGGTCGCTCGGCCGGAGCAACAGCTGCAGCTGGTGCAGCAGGTGCTGCCGTGGTGATCACGATGGGCTCAGCGGTGGCTGCGGTCGTGGCTGATGCTGACTGCACCGGTCGTGCGGCCTCCTGGGCAGTGGGCAGCTGAGGGAGACCCTGTGAAGTGTATTCGTAAAATATATCGTGTGTATCGTATGAATAGAATAAGAATGAAGAATTAATTTTTTTTCCCGTTGAATGAATGAATGTTTCAGTTTTCTCAGTCAAGTGCATATTAAGAATTCATCGATCATTGAATGTATCTTTTCCATTTACAAATTACAGATTAAATCTTCCTCCATAAATCCTACCTTCAGAGGCGACAGCACGGCCATGGGTGTAGTCGGTGCTGCGGTGGTCGCAGGTGTCGGCTGGGTGGCTCCCACGAGGGGATTGAGCGAGTGGAAGGCGGGCGGGATGGCACAACGATCGCCGAAGGCAGCCTGGCCACTGGGGCAGAGGCAGATGCCGGTGTCGGCGTCGCAACTGGAAGCAGGGGTGAGCAAAAAGTTTCCCGCACGCCTCATTTCCCGTGCTCTCTCGCCAGGCAGAGCGACGAGAGAGCATGGGAAATGAGGAGTGCGGGAAACTTTTTGCACACCCCTGACTGGAAGGAGTGATATTTGATCATTCCCCACAGTTTCTGCTGACCAGTTATTTATGCGAGCTATTATAAGAGATTCACTGCATATTGGCCATGTATACTTTACGGAAAAGCTATCAATTTATTGAAAATTGAGGCCAATTCGGCATGTACTATCGCTTCACATACTTTCGAGCTTTGCCAGAGAGAGCACAACATAAGTGAGGCGGACGCCGTTCTGGCAACACTATTACCGAACCTCGATCCTCCGGTGCATATCTCTCCGTTCTCGCAGTTCTTGAGGGGTCCCGCAAGCGGTCTCACGCTGTCGTGAGGAGGAGTCGTGGTGGGAGCAGCAGTGGAGGGCACGGGCTCGGCTGCCTGCAAATTACACGGAATGGGTGAAGGATAATGGTGTATTGCATAAGATTGCCTAAGAACGAAAAAGAAGGTTCATGTTCACCATTGAAACTATCGAAAATATTTCAAATTTTCTACAGAATGGTGTATTAAAGTCAAAAGGTTTTGACCTGTGGTGGCACGACGCGTGCAGCAGGCGTCGTGAGCGAGACACACTTGCCGGAGACGGCGATCGAGCCCGCAGGGCACGTGCACTGGCCGTTGATGCAGCTGGAGAGAATCAAAGATCACATCACCAGTACAACCAATTTCAATCCATTACCATTCCATTTCTTTTTAATTTACTAACAATATTTTCCCGCAAAACATGATCAAAATGCCACTATAATGGCATATTGATAATCGATAATGTTCATAAATGCATTGAAAGAATGTATTATTCATCATATTCATAGCATGCCGCTTGAATAAATGAGTTGCCGTATCTGCATTATTGATCGAATATAGGTCAAGACTCACGTGGTTCCGTCCGAGCAGATGCTGGAGTACTCATCGCAGACTCCGCCCGGAATGACGACGACCTTCGCGACGCACTCGCCGTTCATGTGCACCGGACGATCAGCGGGACAGGCGCAGAACTGAAAGAGCGTATTACGTTTGTCTGATCATATCTCCAGGGCGATTTCCTACTATTGGTTTCGAATGAAGAGCATCAAAGAGATTTTTCTTGTTAAATTTCAAGTTTTCACTACTAAAGGTTTCCGTCGGTGTTGAATTTTTGTCAATCCTCTAGCAGTTAAAACAGCCAAGTGAAATATACAATTCAAAGTGTTTGCCAAATAACCTTGAACTCATTGCAGACGGCTCCTCCGCAGCACTGCTCTCCATTCATGCAGCTTTCGTATGGTTTGCCTGAAAATCCCGCAGATTCAATTCCCGTGGATTCCTGATTTCGATCTATTCAACAATATTTATCACTCAAATAAAGCATGGAACATAAGGCGTGAATCTCACTTATTACGGCTACATTGGCAACTTATTATGCACGGGAACGGAATACAATTGAGATTGAGTGGCATATTACTTGAATTACTGGGGTAGGTCACCACTCGGGGAAGTGAAGACAGCAAGGTATATTACGGGTTATGAGCGGAGGAAAAGGGTGACACGGGTATTGCACTCTACGATTCTATGTATAAGCATCGGGACTACCCATGACAAGCGACGAGAGCGATTGTGATCCTTGAGAGGTGAAACAATTAGTGGGGGAAGGGAGAGTATCACTGGTTATTGGCTGGGAAGTAGGAGGCGGTGGGGGATGTGGCGTAGGGGTGGCGCCAGACCTTGCGCCAAGCCGCAGCGACCTGCCCTGGGCTGGCGCCGGGGGAGCGTGCCTGATCAGGCGGCACGCATCGGTCTCCGTGCAGTACCATGCCCTCGGGGCACTGGCAGCTCCTGTTGATGCAGACGGTATTGCTGCGGCAGTAGAGTCCGATAGCGGCACATTCGTCAACGATGGCGTTGGGAGACGGAGCCCGCGTAGTCGCGGCTGCGGTCGCGGGCGCGGCTGGCGCCGCGGTCGCCAGCCGGATGGGCTCGCAGCGGCCGGTGCGGTCGGAGGGCGCGGATCCGGCGCTGCAGCGGCAGACTCCGCCCACGCAGCTCGAGCCGCCGACGCACGTGTCGCGCGCGCCTGCAACAGCAAAGACACGCGTCACCCGGGCACCGCAAACTGTGTGTGATGGTGTTGTTTGGGCTGAACTGACAAGCAGTTTAGTCTCTCTCTCTCTCTCTAGTCTGCATTAGGGTTGGCAATTCTATGTTCATCGCGTTTTCGCAATAGTTTCTCCATCTGATTTCTCAGTAAGCGAGGGAGAAACGATTGCGACGTTGAAATGAACACCGAATAGCCAACCCTAGTCTACATCAGCTAGTGTGTTGGACAAGGTGTGGCTGAGGTTTGGCGTTTCGTTTAGTGTCAAGGGGGGTAAGCTGGGGGAGGAACGTCGAGCGGTAATTATCAGAAAAAAATACTTACTGCATGCGCCTCCGGGCACGATCTTCTTGCCGGCGCTCAGAGAGATTGGCGCTGGCTGAAAATGTATACATAATAGCTGGATGTTATATTTTTTTCGATATACTATTTGAATTTTTGCGTTGTTATTGTGAATAAATCAGTGTTTTCGATTTTTTTGATTAGTGAACGAGATAATGCTTTCTTTTTAAAATCGATTGCGAACCTTGGCAGCAGTTGTCCTCGTGGACAAGACGCACTGGCCCTTCTGCACGATCATCGACGCCTCGGGGCAGACGCACCAACCTGCGAATAATAGTCTATAGTATTTTTTATTAGATATATGTATTAGGTTGATTCATAAGTTTCGCTCCAAGGCTTTTCTATAGTTTACTCGCTTGCGGTTCACTTGTGTTCAGGACTACTTTGGCATTATTTGAGTGACATTAAGTGCACATAAATTATATGTTTTATGTGAATCAATTTCCCTTCGTTCCGCAATAAAAAAAGATTTTTCGAAAAAGTGACGAATTGTCCGATTTTTGAGTGGTGTGTTCAATCCGCCGCTTAAACAAAATGAATATGATTCAACTGCTGTATTTTTGTGAAGTCATTAAATGAGGGTCAATGTCTCCGAAAACACTTGAAAACGGAATTTCAGAATCTCTCGAAGAGCGAGCGTAGTCAAAATGAACGAAATCGGCCAACAAATTTCGATTTTACGATTCTTCCAAATGTGGCTTTTGAATGGCATGCTGAATCTCCACAATTATTTAATGGTAGCATCCACATGATATGCTCTTCCACTTCTGATAAATTTAAGACCATTCCCTCGTTCATCAGAAATGCGCAGCTCCGAGAAACAAATTCTGCAAGATTCATGTACTCGTAACTATGAAATTCGTGCATATCTTATCACGCAGTTTCAAGGCTGATATAATGCAAGTCTACTTTAAGAATGTCCATTCAAAATACTTTACGGAAATAGTGCTGTTGTGGCGCTATCATGATTACACAAGGAGCACCATCCCATCAAATTGGCTGTCCCAAATTTCAAGTTTGTGGTATTTCGGCCCTTGACATTCCAGTAGAATCGATTGATCATGCATGAGTATAGGTGCACTATGTAGAGCGCACATGTACTAATATCACACAAAAAAAAGAGTGAGCGAATTCATTAACTTCGAAGGAAATGATAGTTCAAAAACTTCAGGAGTGAATTTGGAGCGAAGCTTATGAATCAACCTAATATATCAAAATAATTTCGAATTACCCAAAAATTGATTTGATCTTTAATCTTGATTTATATTGCTCAAGTTAATATATAATTAGCTATTTGATCACCAATTCTGAACCATTTTCATGATTAACCCTGAATATCGTACCTTCACGGCATACAGCTCCACCAGTGCATGTTCTCGCTTCCGAGCACGATCCTCCTGGAGGCGAGGTCACCGGCTCATTAGCTGAAATCGACAGTCTCAACGCCTTCATTTTTGCATTTTTCTAACATAAAGGGGTGAAACGAAGGAAGTTGTTAGCGAACAGAATCATATTATCGATTAGTTAAGAGCGAAACGGAAATGTCAAGCCAGCACCGCACACCACTAATTCTCCTCCTGTGAGATTGCTGGTGAAGGTGATTTCTGCAGTGATTTGTGTGCTGCAATGATCATGCCTGAAACTCACAAACTACGCAGTCCATCCAGTCGAGGCACGTGCAAGTGCCCTCGAGACAGCTCAGATTCGGCTCGCAGTGGCCCGAGAATCCGCAGGCGCCTCCCTGCGCCACCAGGCCTTGCCTCGCGACGCACTGTCCATCGTCAACGATGCTCTCGAAGTCGCAGACGCAGCGCTCGTCGAGGCAGACTGCGTCGCCGGCGCAGTCCGCGGAGCGCGAGCAGTACGCTCCCGGAGCGGCGCGTGGCGGTGCGCATCCGCCGGCAGACGTGAGCGCACCATCCGCGCAGCGACACTGCGGTAGGCCGCTTTCATCGTCGTGAATGCACTCTGCGTAAAGCGGACAGTCGGCTGTACTGGCGCACATTGCGTCGGAGCTGAGCAGTAGTTGGGCTAGGCAGGGCACGGAGGACTCGGAAGTGCACACGCAGACCGAGTTGAGGCACTGGTACTCGAGCGGGCACTCGGCGTCGGCGGCGCAGGACATGGTTCCGATCCGGTTCTTGTATCCTGGGTGCTGGTTCCGTGCTGGGGCTCTTCTTACGTTGGTGGGAATGGGGACGCATTCGCCCTCGACATCGATGCGGTCCTGGGGACAGGAGCAGGTGCCGTCTTCGCAGATGGCCTCGTTGAGGCAGACTGTGTTCCCATCGCACTGCTCTCCAAGAACTCTAGCGAGATCCTCGGGCACGCACCGTCCATGCGCAAGCAGTGTCTCCTCCGGACAGGTGCACACTCCCTCCTCGCACGCGGATCCGTCAGCGCACGAAGCGTGTGAGTCGCCCTCGCCGCATGCCTCGCCAGGCGCGATCCGCGCAGTGTCGTTGAAGCGTAGGACGCGGAACTTGGTGGCTGGTCTGGTCTTCTTCTCTCCAGCAGCAGCAGCTCGGCAGCGTCCGTTGACCGCGCGCGTCCGCGGCGGACAAACGCACGTCCGAGCGGCATCTGAGCAGGTCGATCCCGCGCTACACAGCTCTCCCTCCTCGCAGGCGTCGCCTGGCGCGGCCACGCGGATGCAGATGCCGAAGCGCTCCTGCTTGCCCAGCGGACAGCGGCATTTCTTCGAGATGCAAGCGGCTCCGCCGATGCAAACCGCGTCCCGGGCGCCGCACCGCTCACCAGGCGGCACTGCTACGCGACCTCGTGCCAGCTTTACGCACTCACCGGCCGCGAGCACGGTGCGGTCCGGACAGACGCAGACGCTACCGTATCCGAGTAGTCGCGAGCACTCGGATCCGGCTCCGCAGGTCTCTCCATTAGCACAGCTCTCTAGGGGTCGGGAGTGGTCTCTCCTGGGTGGCTCCTCGTCATCCTCCTCCTCCATCTCAGCGTCCTGCACTGCAGCATCCAGGTTGTTCTCGGCGATGAACAGCTCCTGCTTCTCAAGCGGCTTCCTCTTCATCGATGACATTGTCTTCTTGACGCATATGCCGTTCTCCGCAGCGCTTCCTTTCGGACAACGACAGAAGTGCCTCTTGCAAATGGAGTTTGCTATGCACAGCGCGCCTCCTCCGCAGAACTCCCCAGGCATGGCGATATTGCCCGATGCGACCGCGGTCAACTCGGCATTTTTCGGGTTCGGGAAGGCACTCAGGGGCACGGGGCGAGACTCGGGCGCGGAGCCCAGGTCCATGGTTCTCGCTCCGCGGGCGATCGCTGGTGGGATGCCAGGAAGGACACCGTTGGGGAAAAGCGAGTTCATCACGGCTGGCGAGAGCGTGAAGGGGTTCACGGCCTCCTGGGGATTCTGGTGATGAGGGAAGAGGGAGCCTGAGGGCGGTTGGAAGAACGGCTGAGGTGTTGTGGGCGTTCCGAGCGTTGGCATCAGGTTGGGGCCGGATCCAAAGGACGGTATGGTAGGCGTGGGGTGAGCACCGAATCGAGGTGGAGCGAAGGGGTTCGGGGATGGGGTGGGAACGGTTCCAAAGGTAGGAAGAGTGAAAGGGTTCGGCGAGGGATTGGTGAAGAGCGTTGGCTGTTGCGTTGTGGAGAACAGGTGCGGGTTGAAGACGAACTTGAAGGCATGGCCGGGCGTCGTGGGCAGGAAGGGCGTCGGGAGCGTGGTCGTAGGCGTCGTTATCGTCGGTGCGGGGAAGAAGCTGGCTGGAGCTGGCGGAACAACGATATGAGCCGGCTGTCCGGGAGCAGTGTTCTGATTGGGCACGATGAGCGTCTTGAAGCGCATAGGCGGCGATGATGATGATGAGGCGGCGGCCAAGGCTAGTCTGGTAACGGCCGGTGGTGCGGGGCCCGAGTTACGGTTTGGTGGGAGGCCAGGCACGTCTGGCACAGCATCGGAAGGTCGGTTGACCGACATGAAGAGGGGTGAGGTGGGGTCGGCTGCCTCATGAAGCGGCACGCAGAAGCCATTGAGCAGGATGTAGCCGGTCTTGCACACGCAGTAGCCATTGTCGCAGTAGGAGTACTTATGGCAGTTGGCGGAAGTCACACAGGCCTCTCCCGCCTCTGCCGCAGTCTGCTCGCATCGTCCATCCACAGTAGCCATGCCTCCAGGACACTCGCACACTCCCGAGGTGAGTCCACAGTATGCGTTGAAGGCGCACACTTGTCCCCGGGCGCAGTCGTCTCCGGGGTGGGCGAGGCGCGAGGCAGTGCAGCGGCCTTCACGCGCCGCTGCTCCATCCGCGCACGCGCAGCGTCCGCTCACGCAGGCCGCGTGGTGAGCACACTGGGCTGCGGAGGCACACACGCCTCCGATGCCTACGACCGCCTCGCAGTATCCTGCATGCGCTCGGAAGCCGTGCATGCACCGACAGCGGTGCTCGAAGCAAAAGGAGTTGCGTGGGCAGTCCTCGGGCACGGTGCATTCGTGGCCGTACAGCGTGATCTCCGCGCGCTCGTCTCCGTCGAAGTAGGGTTCCTCCAGGGGTGATGATGGGGCACACTTGCCTCCTCTGGCCATGGTACCTCCGGTGCAGGCGCAGATTCGATTCAGGCATATGGCTCCATCCTTGCAGATTTCCTCGCATGCCTCTCCTACGGACGGCAGCTGATAGTGCTTCTCCACCACCGTCCTCAGCGCGTCCTTGTCGCCAATGTTGATCGAGGAGAACTTAGTCGCTGGTGGTAGTGAGAATTCCGAAGACTCCGAGTGCTTGCAGGTACCCTCGATGCATCTTGAGCCTCCGACACACAATGTCGAGGCGTCACAGTCGCCTCCCGGTGCCACCTTACTTAGCGTCGATGGATCCGAGCACTCCTTTGCCGTGGGCACAAGACCCAGAGTGCATGAGCACTTGCCGTACAGACATCTGCCCTCGCCGACGCAGTCCAGACCTTGCAGCACATCGCAAGCGCCTCCAGGAGCCACGCTGGTGACCGCACGTCGGCAAGTGTCTCCCTCAATGGTCTCTCCGGCTCCGCATCTGCACACGCCTCGCATGCACTCAGTGCCTGAGGGACAATCAACAGTGGCGGAGCACTTGGAGCCCGGCGGCAGCATCGACGGTGATGCAGCTGGTCGTGGGTATGCGTGGAAGGTCACCAGCGGCTTCCGGGCGCAGACTCCGGAAGGATCGACGATCTGGCCATCAGGGCAGGAGCAGAAGCCTCCGAGACAGGTCGTTCCAGGGGCGCAGACGGTCTCTCCGACAACGCATCTGGCTCCAGGGGCTGCCTTATGAATCTCTGTTGTTGTCGTCGATGTCGAGGTCGAGGCATGAATGCAGGCACCGTCGACGATGGCGTCTCCTCGATTGTTGCAGATGCAGTACCCCTTGTGGCAGACAGCTCCACCAGCACACGCTCCTCCTTGTCCGCAGACCTCTCCGGGGTGCCTCGGTCCATTGTTCTGTGAATCCGCGCTCGTCTTCTCGATCTCCACGACATCCGTCTTCCTCACGCATCTTCCGTTCAGCGCCCACTTGCCTCCGGTGCACAGACAGACGCCGAAGCGGCACGCGGCGCCCTCGCGGCATCTCTGACCCAGCTGGCAGCTCTCGCCTGGCGCGGAAACCGCGCGGACACACGCTTCTCCGGCGGGCGCGGAGCCAGCAGCGCAGCGGCACACGCCGAACTCGCAGGCGGAGTCACCCGTGCAGGTCTCGCCGTGGCTGCAGCGACCGCCGGGCGGCTGCACGCAGCGCCCAGCCGCGTCGCGTAAGCCTTCGGTACAGGAGCAAGCGCCCTGAATGCAGATTGAGCCTCCAGAGCAGCGATCAACAGTCGAGCATGCATCTCCGATGGACTTGAACACGCCGGTGAGATGAATGCAGGAGCCGTTCTGCAAATATTTCAATATTTTCTGATCGGGAAGAGAAACTAGATTTAGAAAGTAATACAAAAAATGTTTTTTAAAGGTTTTAGCGATTTTTATATCTCTAAATGATACAACTTGTAAATGATTTGATTTCAAACTGGGTAAAATTTTCACTCACCACCAACACGGTCTCCTCGGGGCAGACGCAGGTTTCCTCCCTGCACACAGCCCCTCTCAGGCACTCGTCCGCGTCTCCGCATCGTTCTTCCGGAAAGCGTCGCGCGCGCTTGCGGCATCCGCCCGGCACGCGGCACACGCACAGGCCGTCCAGACAGATCGCATCATCCGCACAGCGCACCGGTGAGGTCGGGTCGCAGAATTGGCCGATATCCAGGGTATCAGGTACGCAGTCTCCGTCCCTCTCCACGTAACCTTCTAGACACTGGCAGTGTAGACCAAGGCAGCGGCCGCGGCCTTCCGCGCAGCCCGCCGTCACACCGTCGCACGCGAGCAACGCGGCAGTGCCACGTCGCGAGCGCGTGCGCGGAGCGCACCGGCCGTTTGCGCAGATGTATCCGGCTGGGCATTTGACGTTGGCGTCCGAGCAGGTGAGCGAGTCGAGCGGGAGGCACTTGTATCTCACGCAGCCATAGTCTTTGGGGCATCCGGGTAGGAGGAGGGCACGGGTAGATGAGATCACCCGGAATTGCTCGCAGATGCCCAGTGGAGCGGCTACTTCTGTAATGTGAGCACACGGGGTAGGAGGTTAGCGATTAGGAGGGAGAAAGGCACACTGGACACATTAAGAAAAGTTACCAAGCATTAGATTTTGAGAATATCCTAGTGTACGAAAAACGGGTATCATTCCTCGAACTCTAGCAATTACGCAGACAGATCAATTGCTTGGTTACTTTTCAGGTTACAATACACGGGTGTTTGGTGTTGGTTACGCATTACGGTACCTGGTACGCAGGTCTGCTCGATGGCTCTGGCTCCGGCGGGGCACACGCAGGTCCGGTCGATGCAGGTCGAGCCGGTGTAGGCAGCGGCGCATTGAGAGTCGGCCGCGCAGCCAGACTGACCGGGGTAGATGACTGCAGATTAGGCAAGCCATGGTTAGGATAGGAGAGAGAAGAGAGAGACGCATAGAGAGAAGGGCAGATAGAGTGGGAAATTTGGAGAAATAGTGACAAGTCTAGCTGCGGTTATTCGCTAACTACATTGGTAATTTGACAATAAATACACGCTTGATTATCCCTAGATCGAACTCTTTGAACAGTGAACTATCATTGGGAAGTAGTATTCTTGCGAATCCTTGGACTCACGAGAAACTATTAACTTCATTGCATATTCTATCTCGCCAGTATGCCCGGTGAGAGAGCACATGGAAAGAAGATATCTATTTCTTGCGAAGCCATCCTTGATCCCTAATCTATAATCCTCATAACGTACCTTTCTCGCATCTTCCTTCTACGTTGACGTGGGTGGAGAGGCATTGGCAGGTGGCGGGTGCAGTGTTTCCGTTGCAATAAGCACCGATCATGCAGTCCGTGTTGAGCGTGCAGGCGACGCCTACACCAGCCTGCTTGCTGCCGCCTGGGAACAAGTATTCACAGAAATTTTTAAAAATGATTGAAATGTTCGCTTTTTTGAATACTCATAATGCTATTCGTCTCGATTCTGTGGAAATATAGCAATATTCATGAAATGTATTCCATTTTTATTGATCAATTTATTTACTCACCGAGCTGAATCTTGATCGGCTTCGTCGGGGGCGTGTAGGAAGTGGTGCGGACTAAACAGATTTGTTTTGAAATTTTAATATATTTCCTAATTAATTAGTTTTTATTGTATTAGTTGTGCTACGTGAAATAAGAGATAAGTTACTGGAACGAACCATCAACGGGCACCACGGGAATGCTCTTGTACGACAGAGTGGACTGAATCACGGGAGCGGGAGGTGTCGTGGTCTCCAGAACAGGGGCTCCTAAGCAATACGGTACAATGAACAAAGATCGTGTTCTAGATCGGATGAAAGAGGATCGTCGGGCTAGCGAATAAAAAAAGTTCCCCTTTCCAGCATTTTCACACTGTGAATTTCATTGGAAAATGGTACAGTTTGATTCTCATCCGAAGGTTCCCATCCGACTTATCGTACATGTCAGCGAAATCAGAACGGCCACCGAGAGGCACCGAGAAATTTTCGATTTTTGGCTCTCTGCGAATATGCAATTTAAAAAATCGTGGTTATGCTCATATTTTTTATCATGGTCGATTTGCCGGAATCGACCCGGATATGCCCGGTTAATTATAGCTAGAAATCGATAAATCAAATACACAACATTTTGGTGCGATTACGGTATTTCGGAAAGCTCACCGGCCCTGGGTGAGCTTTCCAAAATACCGTAATCGCACCATAATTGTTTGCTTTCGATTTATCGATTTCTAGCCATAATTGACCGGGCATGTCCGGGTCGATTCCGGCAAATCGACCATGATAAAAAATATGAGCACAACCACGACTTTTAAAATTGCGTATTCGCAGAGAGCCAGAAATCGAAAATTTCTCGGTGCCTCTCGGTGGCCGTTCTGATTTCGCCGACATGTACGATAGTACAAAGATCGCAGAAAAATTATATCGAGGATAGTTGAAGAAGCGAGATAGGAGTGTTAGTATGACGATAGCTACTCATCCAGGTTCCATGCGCCAACTCACTGGTCGTCGTGGTAGGCTGGGTCGTGGTACTGGTAGGCGCGGTGCTGGTCGGAATCAGGTACGCGGGCACTCCGTTGGGTACCGGGCCGAATGGTACCGGAGCCGGGCGCGAGACGGGTACACAGATGCCCGAAGACAGATCCGTGTGCGGCGGGCACACACAGACAGGGATGACCGAGTCGCAAACCGAACCAGCAGTGCAGATTTCGCCCTGATCACACGGCTCTCCGGGTCCTGAAAGAGGGGCGGGCTGGGGGAGGAGCAAGCGAGGGGGATACGTAGGATTTGGCAAGCAGATTTGAAATTCTTGCAGCGGTCTCTAGTACGAAAAAGAAATAGAGGGGTCATCTTGCAGCACGACAATAAGGGGGCGGGACTTGCAGCAGCTGCAGCTCATACTTACCGACTTCCTTCCTGACAGTGGGCAGCACGCAGCGTGCCTCGTGCTGCATGAAGGGCGCGACGCAGGTGCAGCGGCCGACTACGCACGCGGCGCCCTCGTCCATGCAGGAGAGCGACGGCTCGGAGCAGATGGCGCCAAGACCGACTGAAGCAGAGGGGGAATCACACGGGCGGGATTCAGGCTTGGGAGCAGGGTAAACGCGGTCTAGAGTTGTAACACTGCTAGGCCAGTGCCAAGGAGCAACGATTACAAGAACACATCTTGGCGATGAAGGGATGGCCAAGGTAAAGCTTTCCGTTTTCGAGAATCGAGCAGCATCGGATATGACTTCGGGATGAAGCTAAGGGATACTGGGAAACGACCAGGATTCAGGGAGTGGAGCATTCAGAGAGATGCAGGGAGGCATTAAAAGTGAGATATATACCCTTGATGACTTGAGGTTGCATGGGCTGAACAGGCATGGGCTGAACAGGCATGGGCTGAGGAGGCATCGGGGCGAGCGTGGGAGGAGCAGTGGTGGCGGGAGCGACGCACTCGCCGTTGCGGGCCTGCAATATTATCATCCACGTAAAGATTGAATTTTGTTTTGTTTTATGCGAATTCTGCAGAAAGTCGAAAAGAAAATCGAAATTTTCGAATTCTAATGATGACCGACCTCCTGGTTGCCCTGGCAGAGGCACATTCCGAATGGTTGAGTGCAGACGGAGCCGCCGGCGCAGATCTCTCCATCACGGCAGGTCGAACCGGGAGGGACTGCAAAATTGTTGGTAGAATATTGTGAAATTCATAATACATTAAAAATTTTTACAAACTGTTCCAGAAAATAATGTAGGAACAGTCAACTAAATAATAGTAGATCAAATTTATCTATTTTAAATACCAAGTCATTTAATAATCGAAGCCAGGTAATGTCAGAACGACTAATACTCGTATACCCTCGTTAATCTCTCCCATTGTCCCCCTTCTCGATCCCTCTCTCCGCTCTCCACTCGAGGCAATCGTCCTATCCAGAGTGCTCACCCCATTCTTCTAATTTGTGTTGATTCCCCTCAGGCGCCCTCTCTCTCCTCCTCCTCTCTCTCTCTCCTTCGCTCGCTCCCCTCCCTCTGCCCCTCGTCAACAAACCATCGGATGTGCGCCCACAAAGGAGAGGATGAGTGGGTAATGGGCGCGGTCTCTCAATTTCGCACACACTCTCGCCCTCTCCGACGTATCCCAATTTGATCATAGTGCAAAAGAAGTCGAGACATAAGATTGAAAGGTGTGATTGGAAGCAGTGTTTGGTATCTGAGACTAATCGAAGATCTCCCGGTAAATAGAGTACTAATTGGACTCCGCGAACTGCTAACAACAAGAAGGCTACAATGTAGTTGTGAAAGTGTGAAAACGAATCGAAAATTCGAAATTTGAAACTTATGAACATTTGCTAATTTAAAGTAAGAATGCTCGCATTTAATAGGATTATAGCGAATGAAGAGTATCTTTTCAAATACAAGTTCCCCCCCTCCACGATCAAATGAATCAATGATCAAACGAACAAATGATCAAAGCTTTCCTCGCCCGCCTCATCAAGTGTCCAGATCTTTGCGGATGTTTTTTCTCGCCATCGGCGCTGTGTTTGGCTTGATAAGGTTTCAGGGACGATCGATCAAACAAATCACAGCAGCGAGAAGAAGGAAGAAGAGACGAACAAAAGAGCGCCGCTCTCTCTCCCTCTCTCGAATCACACGATGGCGTGAGATGATGACGAAGAACTAATTAGAGCCGGAATCCGAGAACCGGAACACGGACCGGTTTTAGGGGCTACCAAAACTGCACGTACCCATCTTCCGTGCGGGAGCTACGGTAGTTCCAAGGGAGTTGAGCACGAAGTTGTTGTTGGGCTGCAAAATGGTCATGTTAGAATTCTCAGAGGTCAAAGATCTACCTTGAAGTCGCCTCCACTCTTCTCGGCAACGAAGTTCTGGTTGGGCTTGAAGAACGACTCGATGAATTTCTGCACGGCGGGGTTGGGGAAGATGGAGGAGATCGCTGCGGGCACTTCGGGCTGAAAAATCGATAATCTGTATCAACAACGCTTCAGGCTATGCAGGAAAAGATGAAATCGATAGGGATCATTGGACATTATGAGATGGGTAACTAGTCTATATGCAGAATGTATATTTCACAATACGTTCACAGTTTCAAGCCGGGACCAATCACCACTATCACTGTCACGATACTACGCTTTTCGCTCACCGGCAGGCACGGAAACAGGTAGTGACAGGGTTTCGAGGGCTGCATTTTGACAATTTTATCAATTTTGTTCTGATATGCAAAAGTGAATCTTTTCATAAGTCATGTTGAAGTGAGTGTACGAGGCAGGAGAGAGAGTAATCTATCATAGTAATCTATCAAGTCGTTTCTATCGTGTGTTTAAAAAATCACTGCAAATATCGGATCTTTGTTGAAGATTCTGTCGAAAAAAAGTGTGCAATAATTCTATCTTTGCAGCTATTTGTAACACCGCATTAATTTGCCCACCTTGGAATTGTAGGGATTGAAGGTGCCCTGGCCGCCCTTGGCCTCGCAGGAGAGCGTCTCGAGCACGGGAGTAGTACCAGCAGGACAGAGACACTTCTGAAATTTTGTGTGACTTCTGGAGCTCCTTCACTTCTGAATTATTTTCGTAATCCTTGTTATATTTTTAGGGGCAACATTCGATCGATATCTCGCATGTGCAATAATGATGGAAGAAGAGTAGCAAGTAAAGTTGGATACCTTCTGGATGGGGTCACAGATCGTTCCTCCGATGCACTGCTCACCGCGGGCGCAGCTGTTGTTCAGAATAGCTGCAAACATTTTCTGCTCCGAAGAGTCAAATGATAGAAATATTTAATCGATTTTGCATCTCGATCAGATTTCAGCCGAATCTCCATATAATTTCAAATACTGACCAAACGAGCTACACATCACGATGATCTACAGATGATACACATGATCATAACGAACCGATATTGAGCGTGCTGGGTTGTCTGGTCTTACGCTCAGGTGTAGTGCATTGCTGGTTTACGAAGTCGAACACGAGCTCTCCCGGGCAGAGCTGTCGTTGCCAGGCGCCGCTTCCACTGACATCAATCGATATTTCTCGATAAAATGGATAATCTACCGTACCCCTGACACCGCAGGAACGCTTGAGGGTCGCCGTGGGGGTCGTTGGCTAGAAGACCGACGAATTCGGCCGAGCATTTGTTAACTGCAAAATTGTTTTTAGGAAACGACAGAAAGGGCGCACGCTGTCGAAAATTCGACAGGGCGACTATTACTACTCACTCGATGTCATGCTTTGTGCGCCTGTGGCGGCGAGAGCTAGGATGAGGGCGCGCAGCGCCATGGTTCCTCGCGTTTGGTCGATCTCCGCCTTCCTGGACACTGTAGTCGGGTTCCAATCGAGGGGAGGGCGCGGTTTTAGTGGATTGCTCTGGAAATTTCTTCTTTGGGACAGGATATTTTCGAAATTGTGATCGAAGTGAAACATGAAATCACACGCGTCTGGAGCAAGCGAACAAGGCGACGAGTGTCAAGCAAATACTCCGGCGGTGGGGTCACGCCCGTTCAAGAGGGGATGAGATGAATGAGAAGATGAGCCCCTGAGGGCTCTCGAAATCACAGCGCGAGTGAACAGTGCACAGACAAAATCTCACACGTGCAAACACCGGTCAACGATGGGGGGGGGGGGGAATCTCAAGGACCGTCGTCCTACTGTGTAGGTCATTCTCGAATCGAGTACCTCCAGGTGGTTCGGAAATAATCGTCGCGCAAATAGTGTGCGAGTACACCTTTGCGAAGGGGCTACTTGTGCGGGAGAGGCGCCGAGAATAGTACAGTGATGACAGATGCGGTCAGAAGAAGAAGGAGGAGGGGAAGAAGTGAGCGAGAACTGGGTAATGCCTCTTGCAAACGGACAAGATGGGTGCGGACAACTCCCATATTTTGCATTCATTGCCAAGATTTTGCGTGAAAGGGGGAGCGTTAAAATTCAACATAAAGCAGTGAGCTAGAATCCGAAGGCTACGGTCAGATTCCTCAACTGGGCCCTGTTCCGGTCGCTCCCCCCACAGGACAATGGTGTGCCTGCCTAGAGCGCCTCGCTCTAAAGCGAGGAGGGGAGGGAGGAGTGAATTGGTAATCCGAGCCACCCTTCTCGCTGACCACTGGGGCAGGTTGCGCACCACCTTAGAGGGCAGATGGAAATCAGAGCGCCCGTGTAGGGTTACCGGGCACATGCCTCTCCATCATTCATGAGAAGCCAGATGCAATACATCGTATAGACAGCTAGGGTTACCCAGGAAGTGACTACAAGTTGATACTACAACCTCTCACGGGGATACGTGGTCCAGGGAACGGCTAAGAAACGCTGTACGAACGCCGCTTAGATTACCCCCAACTCACGCAGAAAATACGATACATCCGCGGGCACACTACAGGAGCGAGGGAAGCTGATTGAAGAGGCGGGGAGGGAGGGATGGGTTGAGAGGAGAGAGAGAGAGGAGAAGAGTGCGGCCAACCCCGGACAAAAAGTGATGGCCACCGGCTATCTACGGTTCACAAATAGACAAATCAGCGGGAGGAGGTTGAGAAGGCTTGCTCTCTTGAGTGGCTGTTGTCTCTAGCGTCATTTGGAGCAGAGATAAGAGCCGTGAAAAAGGGGAAAGCACGAGAAGATTATCCCGCGCTTCTTGCGCCCGTCTCCTGGAGTCGAGTGTAAACGTCGGGGATTCTGGAGATCCACGCAGGTTCTGGATAGAGCATAGTACGGTTAGGTGAGATATTGGAAAGTCCGCAAGGATAAACTCACTAGAAGCTTCCGTATGGCATAATCTCGAAAATTCTACATCCGGATCCTCACTTCCCGTTTTCTCATACCGATGCCAAATAACTGGTGCGAGTAATTCACAGTAATGTGGACAAAAACGAAAGAAGATAAGGAATTCTCACCAGGGCAGCTCCTAAACTGTCCACTGCTGACTCACAGGGCTACTGGATCGTATACAAACAATCTCGAGAGATACCAACCAGTGGCTCTGAAGCTGATTCATTGGTCAGTGGGAAATGATGGTTGATGAAGATATACCGTAGGACCGAAACACCCTATTTATAAACAATCCTTCTCGTTAGATCGTAATCTACAGCAATTATTGTAATAACTCCTACTTACAATCAAATTAGATCACATCAAATATGAACATTGGGGAACTTATGGGTGCGGTCCAGGAAAGCGCCTAAACAAGCAAACGTTTGCTAACGAAATGAACTTCGATCTCAATTGACGATGAAACCTTTCAAACCCAAAGCACGAACACAATGGCTCCAAAAGTGCTTCCGCCCAGGGAGGGCCCTCCCCTCTCAGCTTACCAGAACGCATTCAGAATGCTTTCACCACTGTCCCCCGAGCAAACCAGTGAGCTCGCTCCTCCCACTCTTTTTGCGGTGTGATGGCTATGGCAAGAAGGGGGAGATTCGGAGAGATGGTTTGGATCACGGAAGAGGGCCAGCATCCGAACCAGATCTCGTCCAAAAGAAGTACTCAAGGAAGATGTGCAGGGAGACTACAGTGATGAAGTGGTTGGCATGATTGTGAGATGTTGTGCTCATGCTACCATTCAGCCGATTTATTCACTCATTCATGTTTCATTTGTTCGTAGCAATTGACATAAATTAAGTTTTTTAGTTTACAATTAGAAGGCAAGAAAAGGGTGTCCGCACATTGGGCCGAATAGGTAGATTGCTTGGCTAGGGTAGAAGTGTGGGATCAAAGATCAAGCCAATTTGAAATAAGATCCCATGTAGGTTGTGCGTGCTAATTTTTAAGGAATAAGTGAGTAAAAAGTGCGAATAAAATGAATGAAGGCAACGCCAGATCGACTGGGCAGAGCAGTTTCTGGAATCGAATAGAAGAAGTTGGTGATAGAGCTTAGCTGGGCGGACAATGGGACGGCGGTGACTGAAACAAAGGGATTAGGTAGAGGAGCAGGGACAGGCAACGTTCCTCCCAAGAAGTGACTGGTCAAGATCATGGAAAACACGAATTTTCTGAAATATTTCAACATTTTTTCAGAATTTTATCTGTTTATTCTCAAGAAAATCACATGACAACCCAGTAGAGACGTCATCACCATATCAGCTGATAAAATTGTAAAAATGTCCAGTATCATAAGAGAATGAGGCATATCATTTGTGTAAAAACCGGGTACTATCCACACAATACAATGAATTCTTCACCATTGAAATCTCTCCCTGGATTCACGAGACCAGCACTGTACCAGTTGATTCGCACGCATGATAGTGCGTCAGAGATAAGGGCGTCGAGGGACTGCTGTTATCAATTTATTATTGGCCCGGGCACTGGGACTGAACAATCGTGAACGATTCATTGCCTTTAATTATTATTGTTATCGCCATGTTTTTATGTATCATCTGGATATTGTATCAGAAATCACAGCAATTTCGACGCTTTTTGCTAGAATCCTATGTCAATTTTGCTTAAGGAGTTGTTGTTATTCGAAACTTTTTTTGTTTTTGTTTTCGAAACGAGTATTTTTTCAGATGTGGGAACGCAAGAAGATCCTCGTCACGAGTGCCATCGTGCTCGCTCTCGCGCTGCTCCTCGGTCTCGCAGTTTACAAGAGGAAGTACATCAATGAGAAGGTGTTCGGAAAGATCCGAGGTTTGCATCCGCCTTCAATTTCCCCATTCATCCCGTGCACCCTGACGAGTCACAAAAGTATATCACTGCACATATTTTTTTTAGAAAATTTGTCAGTCACTTCAAGCACTCCTTCGATCGATTGAGTTGCGCGTGAGCGTATAGAACGAGGAGACCGTTTTGCCGTTTCTCCAACTACTAGATAATTCACGTGCACATGTTGTCCTCAATTCAGGGAAATGATGGTCTTAATGCTACTTCATTCTTTCTCACACTATCGTACCGTCCAGTAGAGAGTGCGAGAAATAAAGAGTGGCCACCCAAATTTTTTCGAATGGCCCACAAATTCTAAAAATTCGCCCCTTTATCAATGCGTGCTAACGAGCCATTATTATTACACGTGTACATACTCTTTGAAATCACTGGCGAAAATATTTTGAAGGTGGCGGATTTTTTTGACGATAACAAGGAAGTTGATGGCACGAAAGTTATGAAATATGGCTTTGCTGGCTAAACAAGTCAAAAATATTCAATCATCATCCATTTTCGATTACCTTAGCATTCATTCAAACATTCATTTATTTCCGTTGCGAAATTAAAATACGGGAAAATATTGACACACTAAAACTGTTCGTATAAAAGTCTGTGAAATGAATCGTTTCTAAATATTTTTCTGGCATTTCAGCCCTTCCCAAACGCACGCCGCTCCACCACAAGGCGCATTTCATCAAAGTTGAAGGGAATGCAGGTAAGGAAGCTGTTTTCATTTTCCCTCTTTTCCGAATAATCTTTACACTTTGAACCTTTTGTGATATTTTCTACGATATTTTATTATCTTCATATTAAACATATTTGTTGTTTTCCCTTTGAGAGCCTGCAACTGTTGCAAAAACTGTGAAGCGAGTGGCAGCTAAGAAGAACAACAGTGTGAGGGCAAAAGACCGCCCTGTGAAGTCGCATCCCTCCCACTTCGCCTACCTGCCCACCCAAGGAAAGTTCTTCGAACTGTAATCCCTGACTCCTCAGTGTATCAATCCCCCACTTCCCCTATCCTGAATACTCTAGAATCGCCCATGTAGTCTGTATATAAGCTCCTCCAGCTCTTACCACATTTGGTATTCCTCCCATGCTTTTACATCCAGTTTCATAGTAGTGTTTCATTTCCATTCGATATACTGTTTACAGGATGAAAATGTGTAATGAGATAAGTGTTGACAATGGGAGGAGGAGGAGAAGTTACTAGGTCGACCTAACATGACAAAATGAGTGGTGTGCGAATGGAGGAGAA
The DNA here is from genome assembly GCA_036245805.1 of Pristionchus mayeri. NCBI lineage: Eukaryota > Metazoa > Nematoda > Chromadorea > Rhabditida > Neodiplogasteridae > Pristionchus > Pristionchus mayeri. Next base: position 39,423,287 of record BTRK01000001.1, on the reverse strand, counting down.
TACGAAAATGCTTGCATTTCCTTATGGAACTGGGGAGGCTTGGGGCTTCGCTCGGGAAATGCACGACTAGGTTATATGAACAGGGCGAGGTGTGAGGGCTAACTGGGAGAGAGAGGGGGTGTATCCTTAACGACTCTAGATCAGATGAGAACTACGATTTCATGCCTCCTTTGATATATCAAAAGGCGGTGTATCGTCATAGTTATCATCCGACCTAGTGTCTTTAGAATTGGGAAATTATATCCATGACTAAACAAGGGGTTCTAAAACGATCCATTGGGGGAGCATAAGCAGCGTGGTTCGTTGTTGTCATTCGAGCTGTGGCTAATCAATATATTATAATATCTTGCATATACTCTCTCGATATCTATGTGTGGGGACGGGGGCAATAAACAATAATAATATTACAGTGATGGTGGTAACGGGGCGATCAATACGCATAGGAAATCGGAACAACACACGCGCGGGGGGAATGTTCAGTTGTGATAAAGGCGAGAGACGCCAATTTCCCAAATGGATTCACGAATCCAGAAAGAAAGAGCAGACATTATCGCCAAATCGTATAAATCGCGCTGGAACCACACTAACAGATTGTGGTCTCTAACCACACGACAAGGGGCCTCAATTTGATCACTAGGTTACGGACGCTTTGTTTGGAGCACTTGGGGGAATTACAGTAGTGTAGTATTGAGTTGTAGTAGTCGATTCGGTAATATACATACAATATGATATAACTAGGTAGCAGAATTGGGAGAGAAGAGAAGAGAGAGAGATGAGATCAACTCAGCATCAGTGGTGTCTGTATGTGGGGGGCATGTGTAGGGCGTGATGAAAGAGATGACGGGTGTAGGAGGATGGCGAGAGAGGGAGGGAAGATGAGTCGCAGCTGCTGCAGCCTACGACAGCAGGTGCTGCACCACCTTTCTCGTGTAGTCGTCGTTCTCGAGGTCGAACTGCAGCGAATTATTATTGTCTTCTGCATTTTTCATTTACAATCACAATAATCGATAAAATCGATATCGGTAGATCAACAACTAACCCCGCAGCCATTGCCACCACTGCACAGCTTGAAGTCGTACACGGACTCCAACTCTGCGTCCGATAACAAGTCCGACAAGTAGTCGAATGTGCCCGATCCTGCAATGGGCGCCATTGGAACCTCAATTTGCGCCCGGGCTCGCGTTTACCTGCTGTGCTTCCCGTCGATCCGACCGACCCCACGGCAATGTCCATCGCGTTGGCGGGCGAGGGACCTGGAATGGGCTTACTGTATCGACTTTTCTCGAACAACATCAGTACTCGATCAGCTACAGTAGTCCTTGGGGAAAACTGGAACGGCAACTTACGTCCAGCGAGTTGCTGCTTGGCCTGCAGGGATTGTCTCAATTCCTGGCGGACGAACTCGGAGCCGGGCTGCTGCTGCTGAGGCTGCATGGGGCGCTGCTGCTGCTGGGCTGCGGCAGCGGCAGCGGCAGCGGCAGCTGCCTGCTGCTGGGCGAGAGCCGACTGCTGCTGCTGCTGCATCATGCTCATCTGGCTGGGCTGCATCTGCAAGAATTGGTTGTAAAATGTCTCCATTTTCTGGAAATTCCCCATCTGAAAAACGCACCTGCTGCGGGACGGACTGCATGCTGATCGTGCCGGGCTGCTGCTGCATCATCCAGTGCTGCTGTTGTTGCTGCTGCTGAAGTTGCTGCTGCATCTGCTGCTGCTGCATGGGATCGTAACGGTAACCGCCCATCTCCGGTGCAGCCATCATCTGACTCTGCAAATGTCAGTCTAATTTCCGGGTTCGGAGGTATCAGGTTTGCGAGCCTCAGGAGTTCTTTTGTGCCTTGCACTACTTGCGTGTTGCTAGTTCGGCGCACGCCTTAGAGTTTCTAGTGTGCATCATATGCGCGTTGTGTACGCATGTGCAATTATTGTGGTCTGATTGTTACTCTCATTGTGTTCTGTTTACCGTATGATATGCGTGCCAATTGTATAGTCGCCTGTTGTTGTCGGGATGGAGATCAAAGTACAAAGAGACCAACCTGCTGCTGGTAGTATGCCTGCTGCTGCTGCGCTGCGAGTGCTGCAGCCTGCTGCTGTCGCTGGGCCTCGGCCTGCGCGGCCGCGCTCTGTCTGCCTCTCGGCTTCTTCTCGCCGTTCTCATTGCTCGCTTTTCGCTTCTTCGAGTTGGTCGGGGCGGGCGCGGGCGCTGCAGCGGCAGCAGCTGCTGCGGGCTGCATCTGATACGCCATCTGCAATGGTTGTATTGAATCATTAATCCTTTGCCCTGATGATATTTTCGTAATCTCCCCCAAGGGAATGCATGAATGGCTATAGGCGACCACTTTCTGTAGTTGCTCTGCGCAACCAGACAGTTACGTAACCATTGTTATTTGCGCAGCTGTACGTCAGCGATCCCGATAATTTTATAACGCGTCACAGCTACAGAAAAATCAGCGTGGAGTTGATTGTTTTCTGCAGTTGCTCTGCAGTAATCTGCCACGCGCGCATAACACTGCCTATGTGTGTGCAGCTGTCTTATTATCCATGCAACAATTGTAAATTGGCCTGTGTGTGATTTACTGCGCCTCTGCAAGCGATGACAAAACAGCGAATAAAGCCCCTCGAATCGTGCAGCTAGAATCCGCACCGTGTTCCGGTAACAACCAAATTATTCACACGCAATCTTTGATCTTCGAACAACCAGTGGATTCCAATTTCAAAACCAGATTGGGTTAAAGTTTTCCCATCGTGGAATTAATTGCATTGCTACGTATTAATTTGCCTTAGTCACACCCCCAAGGGTGACAGTCGATCGGAGATGTGGCCTGTAACGCATGTCATAGAACGCCCACTCCCTTTGTTTTCCATTATGACTGCTCTAAATGTAAGGAGATTTCACTACCATGCTAAGGCGTCCCAAAGCTCAATGTTTTCAACACCAAAAACACAGGCAACTTCATCCGGTCACTAATGAGAAGGCAAGGAAATAACATCTATATCCTCATTTACAAGGCATTATTTGATTTCATACCTGCTGTTGGTAGTACATCTGCTGCGGGTGTGTTGGCTGCCACTGCTGCGTCTGCGCCTGCTGCATGTCTACCATGTACCTGAAACAGGATTGGTTAAGCAGATAAGATAAGACAAGTATAGGCTCAGCAATAAACAACAATCAGCGCTGTTGAGCCGGTTTCTAGATATGACTATCCTTATCCCAATCGCATCTATGCTCAAACTGATAATGTGAAGAAGAACGTACAAAATCATAGCAAGCTGAGTGAAGGGGAGGAACGTTACTCGACTTGCAATGCAAGGACTGTTCTCGTCTCTAGTGCCAGAGAGTGCCTACCCCGTTCCCCCCGCCTCCTTACTCTCTTGCGCGAAAGTCTACGCGAACTTTAGCGTGGAGAGAAAGGGCAACTCTTGCTCTTCCCCTCCCTCCCTCTCAGTTATTGCTTCCTCCATGCTAGACTCTATCGACTGCCGCCATCTCATAGGCTAGGAACGCAATGTAATGCGGAAGCTCCTCTGTTTATGAGGAACATATCCGTGTGCAGGCAGAAAGGTGGGTAGGCGCTCGCGCTTTAAGAGAAAATCGTTTGCAAGGGCTCAAAGGGGGCGAAGGATGAGAGGAGGAGTGTGACCATGAACGCTGATCGACCCTACCGCGCCGAGCCAGGCACTGTGAGCCCGGGCGGTTTGTGACCTACCCCCCGCCCGCCCGACCAGCCTCGGTCCCGCCCCCGAAAACGGTATGCTTATGCAAAACAACCATGACGATGTGAAATGTGCGCGGGCGCAAAACAGAAGGCGGAACACTGGGGGGGGGGGGGGGAGGGTGGATGACGTGCGCGCGGTTTTCTCTGTGTTGTCCAGCCAAGACGGCCATGAGTGAGTGAGTGAGTGAGTGAGTGGGAAAATGTTTACGGCAATAGAGAGTGGTTACTGACTGGCGAGAGGAGCATGGAACATGCCAGGGTCGCGGAGGAGGAGGGGAGGAGGAGGAGGAGGAGTGACGAGGGGAGGGGGAACCCGTACCAAGCGCGCGAGGCGAGCCACGCTTGATACAAAACAACAACAGCGCCGAACCCGGCCCTGGCCCCGAAGAACCTACACATAAACATGTTGACTTCTCTCCGAGATAGAGATGGGGGCGAGTTGTGGTGGTAGCGGTCAGTGAGCAAACTAGTCAACAGCAGGAAGACAGCAGAGCTTGCTGGATGAGTGAGTCAGAATGGGGGTGATGGGCGGGTTTGGCTGGTCAAAATAGGCGATTCGAGGCAAGCTCGGGAGCTGTTTTGCATCGGGCGGTAGTCGTCGAGTGATTGCGAAAGGCTCGAACACAACCCGGAACTTTCTCTCCTTCTCGCACACGCTGTCTAGGCGGTTAGAGCAACGAGTAAGGAGGAGAGTAGCGTGTGTCGAGAACTGTCAACACGATAGCCGCAACGGAAAACATGGGCACTTGCATCAGCTAATCTCTGGAGTGTTATCCGCGGCAAGGCCACCTGCTGCAGCAGAGCGGCGGCAAAATAACTCCTCCTTGCTCTGGATATGGAGAGCACGAAAACAAGCAGGAGGAAGCACCGCCCACTTCCTCCTCCAAACCGGGAGCCGACCAAAGATTCACAAGTTCCGGTTGCAGCACGTAGACAAAAACACGAAGTACGTTGCGCGATGTAGGTCGGAGATCTCATAAGCTAATGGTCTCCGAATGCTGCACGGTAATGACGTTGGGGAGACGCGGCGCAGGAAATGAGAAGAACTTTTTTCGAACTCTTGCGCGTGAATGCTGCATAGTCGAATGATTTTATATAACGACGTGGTCGGACTCATTCCGCACTCTCACACTACAAGCCAAGTGCCTAGAAGCCAGACAGTGTGTAATCGGCTATCTGTCACGCGCGCCGCGTCGGCGGTGAGCTTTCAGCATCTATCACGAGTGCCGACGCCACTACAACGGCATTGCATTGCGTTACGTTGTCGAGTCGAAAATAAGGCTTTGGATATAGCGGGGCGTTCGCCAAAAACAGGAGAGAGACGAAGAAGAAAAGCAAAGCAGCATGAGTAGCAGTAGGCAAAATACGACGGAGGAGACGTCGACGACGACAGCAAATTACAGTGACGATAGGCGAAAATAGAGGAGGAGTGAGTTGTTGGGGGAAGGGCCTAAGCGAGCAGGGAGGGGAGATAGATTGAAAGGGAGAGAGGATGCGCATGTCTACGGCAGCGAAAACAAGCGCGAGTGATAAGTGATGATACGGCACGGGAGCTTAATGCGGAAGTTCAGCCCCCAAGTTTCAAGCTCGGCCCCCAAGTTTCATCATTATTCGCGAAACACCAGGCAAAACCGGGATTTGACTCAGAGAACGAGTGAATTCGCCCTGTTTTTGTGATAGGAGGGAGAGAAAGGCAGTGGGATATGTGAGGAATGCGGAGAGCGTAATCAATGCGACAAAGGAGGGAAATGCGACAGTGGAACGAAGAAGAGAATGCTTGGAGAGTGAATCAATGATACGAATCAGACTGAGGCTTTCATCTAATTTCCAGGAAAAATGCATTACTAATATGCATTATGCCGTTACTAATTTTTAGACTTCTACGCGAGTTGTCTAAGCTTTATTAGGGAAAGAGTATTTCTAAGCTAATATAATTGAAAGCACAAGATACTCCTGCGCCTATCAATGATATTATTTTGCTCTCACCCGTTGGGCTGTGCCTGCTGCACGTACATCTGCTGCTGCTGTTGCTGAGCTGCTGCTGCTGCTGCAGCCGACTGCTGCGGCTGCTGGTACATCACCGGGCTGCAAAGAAGGAGATCCGGGTGAAAGGAGAAGCGGCGGGGGCTAAATCAATCTCGCACAAGAGTGAAATGGAGAGCGGGAGGCTGGTACATATGGGTCATGAGTAAGGGAGAAGGAGGGGGCTGGTGCAAGCGGGAAGGGGAGAGACAGAGACAGAGAGGGGAAAGAGAGTTGAATCAAGTGAATGTGTGTAGAGAGTGAGCGCGCGAATGTGCCCAGATCAATCGATGGGCTCCCCCTCTCCCCCCCCCCCCCCCCCCCCCCCCGTCTCTCACCTCTCCCGAAATTAGAGGGAGAGGGAGAAGACAAGAGAAAGAGAGAGCAGGAGTAGAGATCAGCGGCCGACTAGTGAAAGCGAGTATGCAACCATACACATACCGTGACTTTTTTCGGTCGATCGAGGGGGAGTGAGATCGAACGAGTTTTGTAGCGATTGGGGTGGATCAGGAGGAGAGTGCGGGTGAAATTGGGAGAGGTCCAGGGAGAGAGGAGAGGGGGGAGGGAACGCGAGCAATGAGGAGTGCGCACGTGAGCTTGCTAGCTTGCTAGCTTGCTTCGCTGAAACCGGCCCGCGGGGTGAGAGCGACAGAGAGACGAGGGTAGATCATCAGCAACGGGCTACTGTAGGTTACGGTAGATTACTGTAGGCGAGACGAGGCGATTCTTAGGCCGAATACAGAAGGCGCTCAGTTCGTTGTTTTGGGGCTATGACCATGGATGGAGGTAGGAGAAGAAGAGGAGGAGGAGATACTACTCTCCCTCTCTCTCTCGCTCCCTCTACAACGGAATCAACCACCACAGCGAACATAAACAGGAACTCGAAGGCTGAGAGAGAAGAGGGAAGAGAGGGGAGAAGAGGGGGAGGAAGATCAGATCATAAAAAGCGACGTCACGGGGTGGTGTCAGAAGACAAACTGTTATGCAATGTGTGCGTGCGCCCCAAAGGGCTCGCCGCGTTTCTACCAGTTCATTTCGAAATCATTCGCGATCGTGCGCGAAATGTTTCGAGAAATGATGAAACATGTGCACTGTGCTTCCAGAGGGAAAGATCAGTAACGCGAGCGTTAATCGATAGGATGGGAGGAGGGGAGGGTGACCAGTTGTTGGCCGTCGTCTCGTCGTTTCTTGTTTCACCCAGCAAATCGCGCCACTCTATTCTTATCATAGGGGTCGCGTGCGCACAGAAACACACGGCCGAGCGAGTAGTTACGTGATACATCACAGCCCCGCCTGTTAGCGAGTAATGACATGAAGAGAGTGATGATGATGAGAGCAGAGAACATGCCAAGTGAAAGAATGCGGATATAGATAGTCACACTCAGCGATAGCGAATACAAAAACTAAGAATACGATTGCGGTTGTCAGGAATCGGCAGGGAAAGCCGAGGCCTATCTCGGATTAGGCCGTCGTCCCTGACTACCGTAGTCTCAGGAATGATGACGACGCATAAATCCAAATTGGAAATGGCACATTTTGCCTCAGGGCAGGCTCCCATTAAAGGCCTGAAGCAACCGCGCAGGTGACCTTGAAAGTGCAAGTCAACAGTGTGAACCAGTCCCGCGCAGGAGGAATTTCGATTACTAGAGGGGGGGGGGCTAGATTGGCCCCGCCTCCTTCCAGCTCTCGTGACGAAATGCTAGAAGAATACCTAAGGGGGTTGTGTGTTGCAAACAAGAGGAGCAAGCGGAATCGATCGATCGGGAGGAGTCCCTCTCCTCCTCCTCCTCTCCCTTCCTTCTCTCCCTCGCTGCTACTTGTGCATACACTGGAGTGTCGTGAGCATTGGGGAGAGAGCGGGCGAACGGAGGAGGGCGCAGACGAGCAGATAGTGCAGAGAGAGTGCGCCGATCGGAGAGAGCAGCCCTGAGGGCACGAAAAGAGCTGCGATGCGAGGCGGTCACGAGTTGCATGAGATACGGTATGTGTGTGTGCAGGCTACAGAGCACGATTATGACGCGGGATTTGCTTGCGGTTTTGCACGCAAATTGTGGCCTGTTCCAGCATCAATGAACATCTATTAGCGACCCTGATCAACAAGTCAGCTGCTGATTATGACGTAATCTCGAACCCCGATCTTTCCCAATGATCACAGATGTGGTAAAATCGAAAATCTATCCAGGATCAGCTACCTAGAAGGCAAGCGCGCGGGCGTTGTTATGGTCGTCCGTCATCATACTCGACTGGTCTGTGGATTTTGACTGGGCGAGGAGTCTGTTGATTCGGAATTCGTCCCTCTCTCTCGCTGTGTCTTGTCGCGGTGTTTTGACGACCGCCCTTGATGATTTCTGGTGCAGCGTCTCGGGCGCATTGTTGTCGCTCGCACATATTGCGATTGTTTTTCATCACGCGCGCGGCGCCCGATTTATGTGACAAAGTTATCAGGAAGTGAGACGAATGAGGAAAACACGATGTATTCTTACATTCCATAATATACGATAATGTGTGGACCCCATTGGTGGAGCGCAGCCTATGAAGAATATGGTCCCATCCTCACCTGAGCACTACTGTCTGATGTGATAAATAATACTAATAATACTAATAATAATAATAATAATAATAATAATAATAATAATAATAATAATAATAATAATAATAATAAACGAAAAGACAGTAGGGAACAGCAGGCGCCAGGAGACAGTATCGACGCGTTGTCGTCTGAGACTACTGTTTTGGCTGGAGCGTTCGCACTGGACAGTAGCCAATAAACAGCCTCCCCTCCTGTTTTCTTCCCCGCTCTCGCCTGCACTTATTCTCTAAGTATCCATCAGGACAAGCAACGGACCGCAAAATATCCGAAAATAGGAGTGGAGAAGGGATTGGGCGAGAAGGGGAAACGTATAGGGCAGGCGCGTAATCTCTCCCACGAGATGCGAATAATGAGCGCGCGAGACTGGGTCTAGCACACGGAAATTGCCTATAAATCCAGATCATCGATAAACAGGAACTTCGAACAGGGTCAATACCGAGCAGCGCTGGAAAACAGCGTGTGAGGTCCCGGAGAGAAAAGAAAAAGAAGAACGAAAACGATGCGAAAACAAGCGCCGAATTCCGCACAGACACCACACACACTCAAGACTCTTGTTATTGTTGAGGTGGCTGAACGGGTAGAGAGGAAAGCGGTTGTGGAATGGGAGGGGAGTGGTCAATAGACAAGCGAATGATGACATCCTCATCGAGGGGTAGGTCAAGATGGGCTTCGGGAGCGAGCGGGATGCAGTGTTTTCGCTCATGCTCACATTCCCGGTACGGTAAGTAGCCAGAAAATAGGCAAGCACAAATTTGTTGACACGACACAGCGCTCGAGAGCCGGATTTTAGGAAGGGGAAAAATTTATTTTTCATCGGTGTTGTGACCATCGAGTATATTATCGGAGACGAACGAACGGTCGCGTCGCACTGGGGGTGAAAGAGTATTGCACCGAACTTTGCGAGTTCTGTTTCTCTCTTTCTCCCCTCTCTCTCTCCTACTTCCCACACTCCCTGGTCACGCTGTAGAGAGCGAGCAGAAATGTGAGAGAGACTGCACCCAACAGATTCCAGCGCCGAAAAATAACGGAGGAAGGCACGTAGAGAGTGGCAGAGAGGAGATTCGAAGGGTTCTGGGCGCGAATTCTCGCTGAGAGGAGGAGGGAAAACCGAACGAACGAAGGGAGGAAAACAGTTCGGTTTGGGGTTCGCGAAAACACACGGTGGCCATGGTACACAGCCCCGCAAATGTAGGCCAGTATCCTCCGCCGCTTCTAATAACACACACACACACACACTGCACATCATCATCATCACCAACAACAATAACAATAACAAGTTGTCCAGGGAGTGTTTTGCGGCGATGCGGTGTGCGCGCAAGGAGGAGGATAAATAGGCCAGGCGAAAACAATGAGCTGAGAAATCCTGGGATATTATGGCCCCGATCGAGGGGAAGGTGAGGCTTGTGGAGGATGCGTGCCTGCGATCAGAGTACGGACACAAACAAACATCGGGCTGCTGTTTTTACACATACATCTGCGGGAGATATGCTGAAGGAATAGGGAGCCAGGCTCGCGCGTGTAAAGTACAAGGGGAGCGAGCATAAGCTGGGCTGGCCGGTTAGTGGAAGAGGGAGAGTAGTGACGAGGGACAATTCAAGGGGACGAGAGTGGGGAGGAGAGAGAGAGCAGAGACTGGAGATGGACTGAAATTCGGGGGGCTGGAGCGAGTGAGAGAGACAGCGGGGAGAGCCACAAAGACATCGATATCTCGGGCGGGCGGAGCGGAGGGGCACACGGAGGAGGGAAACATAAGAATTGAGAGAGGAGGAGGAGAAACACTCCCCCCTCCTCTTCTCTACTCCCGAGGAGCCCGGCGGACCTCACGTGTTTCAGGGAAGAAGAAGAGGAGGACACACAGATCGATTGTTAGGTGCAAACTACAGTAGGCCGGATACAGTAGCCCGAAATCGCGAACAACTCGCGACATATTCGCGCGTTGCGTTGTTTTCGCAGGTTTGCACTAAAGACGTCCGAAGATGGGGAGGATGGGGGGCAAAATACGAGTATATGTCGGAGGCAGAACGGGGGCTTCGTCGGAGAGCTCCGATCCCCTCAATCACTCGGAAAGCATATCTAATCTACCGTAACCGCTGCTTTCGCAGAACCGTGCCTACATTCCCTGGGAGAGAGAGGTAGCTGATAACGCGCTAAATTATAGCCGTCGTCGCGTCTGTGATGCTAGGGGGCAGGTAATGATAGGATGCGGAAATGTTCAGCGGTAGGCTTCTAGCAACTTGAGAGAGAGAAGCAGAGATTGAGAGGGTGCATGACGAACAGACGGTTGGAACTCTGCCAACATTGCACAATGAGCCCTCCTCGTTTGGTGTGCTCTCTCGCCGACAGGGCGAGAGAGCGTGTGAATCGAGGAGAGTGCGCGCCTGTTTGCATAATCATCACTTGGAACCCTGCCAACATTGCACAATGCAGTGCTCGCGCTCGGGGACCTCTATGCATGTACTATGCCTTTCTGTGTCTCGCGCCCCCTGCCCTTATTCGATTAAAGACTCGAGCCGCTGTTAAAGGCGACGTCAAAGACCGCGAGAGAGAGCACGTGAAGAGGAGAGAGCGGGCAGGGACAAGCCTGACTCTCCCCATATCCCATGCTCCATCGCTAGCTCTGACCGACGAGAGCGTGCAGTATGAGGAGAGTCATTGGACTACATAGGACGAGCAGGGCGAGATTGAGAGGGCCGCCAGAGGCAGGAAATAGTGTGCCAAACGGAGAGCACGTGTCTCTTGACTGGATGCCAGGAGCTACCGTAATAACTGGATGACGTGGGCTGGGAGAGATACTACGAGGGGAGTGGCTTTGTCGACTTCTCCTTCATTATTCTCTGCGTAGTTTCGACTCCTGACAACGGACCAGTGAGCAGAGATGCTCGCTGGCTATAGAAACGCCTTGAAGAGACATGAGACACTTTTCTGTCGCTGTGGTGCCCCATGTAGGGACGACCATCCGACTTGATAGCACAAAGAATAGAAAGAGCCATTTCATGCATCCTCCTATTACAATGTATTTGGATGTCCTAAGCATTGCTACACTGCCCAGAATACAAGGGGTGATATCTCTCCCGTAGAGATCTACCCTTACTGCACCATCACTACGTAGATAGTCTATTCTGAGATGCGCGCTTGATATTATCAGAGCTTGAAAGGATTCTGACGCACACATGCAGATGCTCTCGATCCCGAAAGGATGGGGAGGGAGAATGAAAGACGGAGTGCTATCCACGGGGGTTCGAGAGGATGAGATGAGACTCCGAAAATAGCACATAACATCATATTAGGGGAATAACAAACACGATGTTCGGAACAACATGTTACGGAAAACAGACGTTGTTCAGTGATCTTAAACAAGAAAAGCATCATGAAGGTAGGTCAACATATGCATTTTTAACCTACCTTCTTATTGATCAGACGAAATTAGCACAAACTTAGCAGAGCGTTGGCCAGATTTGCGTGGGGCTGACTTTCGGGAAGAGGAAAGCCCTCGTAAATTTGTCGTCAGCCACCCAGCAGCAGGTGCTTCACTCGCTCGCGTAATTTCGCTGCTTCCGTCGACCGTTTTGGAACCCCCTACCCTACCCGAAACAGCACAACAACAAGAGCGCGTGCCTGGTCGTGCTCGAGGGGGGGAGGAGGAGGCGGGAGGAGTTCCGAGAAACATCCCTCTACGTGTGCCTATCATGAGGGCGAGACTCGTGACAATTCGGGTGTATTCTCCTTGTTAAGCACGTACTCTCTCTCTCTCTCTCTCTCTCTCTCTCTCTCTCTCTCTCGCAATGTCTGACTGGGGAAACAGCTCGTAAAATAAAAACCACGTGGGCTGAAATACTAACGAAATGTTGTCACCGAAATTCAGAAATTTGGTGAATTCTATGAAAATATTGACAAGACTGCCCGGAAGATGTAGGCAATCGGGAGTGGCCAAAAACAAGGAGGGGATCTCGAGGCCGGCGGCCTATTTTGAGGCACGCGCTATTGTAGCTCTAGGAATAATCCGTCGACTACGAACGAAGTGGCTGTGGCTGGCTGGAGGAGGAGAAAAACAGCGCCCCGCGCCACTGATAAATATACATGTAATAACACGCGAATAAGAGGAGGCAGCGGAGGGAGGGAAATGCAGGAAAACCAGTCGAGTGGAGGGGGGCTGACAACACTGTGACTACGTGAGGAACGAAGACAAGGAGGAAGGAGGAAGGAAGGGGGGAGGCTAAAGTTTCGAATTTGGCCTCATCTAGGCGACTTCGAAGCAGATCGCCTAGATGAGGCCAAGCTCTGGAGCCCTTATTGAACGATTGGATGTAACGAAACGAGCGAAGTGTTGAACGAAGACAAGGAAAGGGGGAGGGAGGGGAGGCTAAATTGGGGAAGGCGAGATACTCGACGAATTCGGGAGTCCTTGTCTTTGTTGCATCAACTCCTGAGTGGAAGGGAATAAGATTCCGGCCGTAGAAGTCAGACTTCGAAATAGTCGCCTGGGGAGGCTGAATGATATTCCTAGCTCTGGAGCCCATGTTGAACGATTGGATGTAACGAAATGACGGAAATATGCCAGAATGGGTCACGACCAGGGGATCAGCGATGTCGAAATCCAGTTGAGTGCACTCCGCGTACAGGCGGCGATTGTCTAACTCTCTCGACATCGCACACTATCTCGCTCGCTCTCTCTGACGCCCGAGAGCGTGTAAATGGAAGAGATTGCTTGTTTCAGTGCTCCTCATTCCTTCTGTGCGCATATGTACGTGATCTGTTCCATGACACAGTTTTCGCATGACGATATTCTGACAAATCGGCGCGTCCTCTCCTCGTTTTATATGCACGCTCTGTCTGATTGATGAGAGAGTACGCGACATGGGGGCACTATGCAGGATGAGAACCGTCGGATGAGAACCAAAAATTGGACCCTTCTGTAGGACTTTCACAGCAGAAGCATTTTTGACACTTTGGGAACCTACTGTGAACATGCTGGGGAAGGGTACTTTTTTGGTTCTCATCCGACGGTTCTCATCCGACCTAGTGCCGGCATGGGGGGGTGCCCAGACTTACTACACTAATTCTAATCAAGATGCATTCACTGTGAACAGTCTAGACTCATGCTTCGCCATCATTAACCACATCTCAGCTCGTCGTGGGAACTATTCTCTGGAAGGAGTGAGACAACAATTGGCTCGGCTCAATCCACAACTAGGGGCTTGTTGCCATAACAAGGCAATGCAATGCTTGTGCAGTTTTTCCTTACTGATCAACACAGCGGCAGCGGCAGCAACAGCAGCAGCCTGTCTGTTTGCCGGGGGCTTTCCCGAGTAAACAGCGCTTGTTTTTCACCGCAGCCCCGCAGCCTCTTCGTCTGCGCGAGCAAAACTCCTCAGACTCTGTTTTCGACTCACAGCCAGTCTTACTGTAGGCGGTGTGTTTATAGGTTCTCCCGTTTCCCAAATACAGTAACAGGAAGTCGCGGCTTACTGTAGAATCTGTATTCTGTTGTTTCCCGATACAGTGCACCACTGATTGGCGCGTGCGTATGTGAGGAATGCGTGTGTGCCCTGAGGGGGTGGGGAGAGAGAGAGAGATCGAGCGGAGCGGGGCGCATCAGTCAATAGGCCGTTGTGATCTTCTGATCTTGTGTGCCAGATCTGACGAAATTTTCGACGAATAACCCGAAAATTCTTCAAATAACTATCGCTAGAATGGAGTAGAGTTCGTATGCAATTCTCTTCATTGAAAGTGTGAGAACTAAAGAGATGGTGACCCGAATTATGGAGTAAAATAGTGGAATAAATATCTCGATGAACTTCCGATCGCCAAACAGACTACACTCTCTCGAGCCAAACATGAACAAGGCGGAAAATATCACGAGAATTTTTGTCCGCCTGTCAACAGACTCCATCACACGCTGTTGACCGAATTATTCAGATAGGTCAGAAGATCGCCGACTCGTGGGCGGATACAGTAACCTGCACTAGCTACAGTAGGCGTTGGATACAGTGACCGGATGATCCCCTTTGTTTTTGTCGTTGCGATGCTTGACCCAATGATCCTGCGTGTTTGTGTATGATGATCTGGGTTTTCCGGCTCTCTTCCACGACTTTCACTCATCCTGGATAATTACTGGTTACTGGTTGCTCTGAGGCTCCACTGCAGAAGCAGCGAAAACGAGAAAAGAGAGAGAGAGAAGAGGGGAAAGCATGTGAATGTTTTCGAAAACAACTAGACTACTACAGGGGGCGGTTTGTTGTGAGGATGTGAGAGGAGGCATAACTATTCAGAGAAAGCCAAACACCCGTCTCTCTCCCGTCCCGCCCGTCCCACTAACAGGAACAACCTGCTATGGCGAAGCGGCGACGAACACAGATCTCCAGTTTCAGGGACCTACCGTAACCACCGAGGGGTACGGTACCTACCGGCCAGAATGAGAGAGAGAGATCAATGTGACGACGGTATTTTTCATGTAGAATGGGAGGAAAAGTGAGGAGATGACATAACAAAAATAATAACATCATCGACAGAGTCGAGAGAGGAGGGAAAGGAACAAGGGAGAGACAGAGTCGATTTCTAATAGAGGGACTTAGAACAGAGACATTGTAGTTTGCGTCATGTTGCTGATCACAAACCATCTCGTCTAGGAGGGAGGACTTATGGCGCATACAGATGGACATTGGGCCGAAGTTTTCAACTGCAACACTATTCAAGACATTTTCTTTCTTGCATTAACACATTTATCGTAGTTGCTAGTCAAATACCATCTAGTCTAGGAGAAAGAAGGTGACTTCTTATACACATAGTTAGCGTCATCTTGCACATCTGAAAGATCAACGATCATCTTCGAGGGAATAATTGCGTAACAACTGGATGTAGAAGTGAGCAATGTGCGTCACTCACGCGCTTGTTTTCAGAAATCCCGTCTAGTGACGCCATCGCGCGCTCATTTTAGCGAGCCTGCTGATTTGCAATGGCGTGTGTCATTTGAGAACTGGTCGTTTGAGAAAACTGTGGCTTAAGTGAAAACAAGTGTTCCAGATCCAAAAATAAAGAGTTCGAAAATAATTAATTTTTTTTAAATTTCATCGGGATCGTAATAAAAATTCCATCCAGACAATATTATTACTTTCGTATCTAAAACCGATAGATTTCCGTTGATTTGAAAAAAAATTGAGCAAATTGCATAAATCGTTGTTCTCTTTATTTATACAGATAAGCTATTTCATTTCCCTAGAGATCCCAGTGATGATGATGAGATCGCTGATGATCCCGCACTAGCAGGCAAATATCACTCCATATTAGCTCGTGATGGCAGCATTTTTATGACTAGACGACAGTTCCCTTCGAGAGTTTCAAAGGCCAAGAATTCGCTACAATACTTGCTCTAGGCTTGTAGTATCTTAGTAGTAAGACACTACGATATCTTCATTAAACCCTATTTCCACGATTTCGAGAAACGATTCCACGCTCTCTTCACACGCATTCTACGCACTCTCTAGGCGATCGAACGATCTAGATAGGGCGTAGTATGAAAAAAAAACGACGTCCCAAATTACTACTCGCCACTCGGCGTGTCGAGATAGCGTGGGAAACGACGACACGGTGGCCCAAATTACTAACTATAATTTCCTCTCCCACACATCTCTGACTGCATTCAGCATCATTTTAATCGGGTTAATATTCGTTTGTATGCTCTGCTGAGTCATTCTAGTTAATACTGACCTCTTATTAAGAAATTTTCTCATCGACGTACGAGCATGTAAAATGTTGGTACACTAGAAACATGCGTTCTTGCAGTCAAATTATTTTCATCAAGTTATTCTTGTGATTCCTATTGATTATTGACTTCTGGGGGATACATATCGTTTGACTGTTCCGACGAGAAGATTTTGATATCTCGCTGAAGTGCCTTGCCATGTGTTTGAGAAATTAGTAGAGTTCGCCAAATGTCTCGATAAGTTGAATTGTTAGAATAAATGGAATAAAGATACTGTGGAATCGTTGCTTGGAGTCTATTTCCGTGCTCCCTCCACCATATCGCTAATGAACCCATAGAAGCTACTCCATCTCTAGGCATTCGCTTCCATTTCCGGCGTTCGTAATCATGTTTCGTCGCCAATGTTATCATCGCTCTAATCTGGCTTTGACCGGAAATGCACCCCTCTTTTCACCACCGTAATCAAGCTAATAAGCTTTTCCTTCCTCCTTTCTCCCTACATTTCGTCTTTCAGTGCCCCGATATCGCTGGTTCAACTACAATTGCACCCTAGTCATTCGTGTTCGCGTAGTCCTGACAGCTCAGATGAAGATCACGAAAGGAATGTTCGGCCTCTCTTTCCCTACTATACAACTCGTGATAAGTCTGGTCGCAGTCAGTCAGTCAGTCACACCTTTGGCGGTTCTCCCTCTTCTCCACTGCCCTCTCTGTCCCTCACTCGAAAGCACTCCTTCACGCTGTCCCGCTCCCTTTCTTCCTTCTCTTCTCGATATTCAATTGTTTTCCGAGCTTCCTTCTCTAATGCGGAAGCAGGTGTGGCTAATCTGTTTCACTGCTTTGAACGGGAAACATTCCCTAGAATTGCTTGGAACAAGCATGGACAAGCGCCACCTAGTGTTGCAGTCACTTGAAAACTGTAAACCGCTTGGCATAGCAGTACTCCTTTCGTTTACCCTTACCCGAGCTCGGCCCCCACATTTGACTAATCCATTCGCGCGCGAACACTCAACCAGCTGCTTGAGAGTCCCCCGCGTGCTACTTTTTCTGCCATCTTTTCGAGAGTTCTCGAAACCGCAGACGTCTTCCGCTCAAAATAGTCACATGACTCCGGAATTCTTCCCCATTTGAGTCTAGCCGCGACGAGTCTGCACTTAATTACTTCTACTCATATGGGGATATCGACCGAGTTACTCACACCACATTAACTCCATCCCTGTCGCGTTTTCCATTGTTTGTGCGCATTCTGCTTTTTATCAAAACTCGCTCAAGTACACCATTCCCTCCTGCCTTCCTTCCTTCGTTCCTCCGTTCCCAGAGCAGTAACCTCGGATACGCTGCCTCCTCCCTTTCCCTCGCCCCGCTCCGCCTCGCCTATCTCCATATCGCGTACCCCGTACTCCTCATTTACTCACGGGAGAGAAATCTCTCGCCTATCTATCTCCCCCCTTCTCCTTCCTCCCCATTCCCCATATCTCCCCCTCCCCCGACTCACTCAGTATCCGAGGCAACAACTGTGTGCCAGGGGCTGGGATAGGCACTGCCTCTCCCGAGACTTTCACTGATAGTATCAGTCCTGTCGTTTTTTTGCATTGCGTGTGCGTGTTCTGCGAGATATAAAGCCTCGCCCAGGCGCAGCACACGACCACACGACCTCACCATCATGGAGGCAATCAAGCAGCAGACGGAGCAGCTGCGCGTCGAGGCGCACATCACGCGCAAGAAGGTCTCCGAGGTGTCCAAGGAGTCAGTTTCATTTTCAAATTTGAAATTCCCGCTCGAGAACTGTGTTGTTCACGAAACCCATGTATTTTATACGGTAATAATGATCGTGGAGGCTATTTTGTGTCCGTTCGGTACAATTTGAGGCTGTTTATGCTGCGAACGGATATAATCAGTACGCTTTTTGGAGTCCGCAATACAATGTGTGCTTGCCTTTTTCAGCGCAGTTTGTAGTCAGTCGGGGGGGATGTTGATCATGTGATAATGCAGGCCTCTTTACCTTAACAAGCCTTCATTTTGGCCCTATATTGAACCACCATTTCAAGGATTTACAGAAATTTCAACAATCAGAAGCGCAGATTTGATCAAATTTGAGAGAGAACTGTCCAAAGTGATATTGGAAATCGTCTGCAAGCAATAAAGTCCGTAAATTTTCGCCGAAAATTTTTCATTAAAGTCTAATCTCGCTGCTGCTGGTTCACCCTCACAATCTCTCCGGGGAGAGAGAGGGGATGTTCCGCATTATGCTAATGAGCAAAATGGTCGTGCCTGGCGATTTATAATGAGGTCGCGAAGCTTTGAGAATTAGAAGATCATATCAAATGATTCACATGATTCTTTCGCAGGTTTAAGTTCGAAAGACATTTCAGTACATTTCAGTTATGATTACTAGTGAAAGAATAGACTCATTACGTAGAGGAGTCGAGAGGCCGATTACAGAAGAGTAGAATAGTAGAAAATTATTGAACTTCTGAACCCATTCACAAGAAACAGCTCGAGACTAGAGCGTAGTTTCTAGTGGAAATGATATCCCGCGTTCAAAAGCTATTGCGGAATTCGAGGAATCCAGAGAATGTACATACTTATTCTGAGAAGAAGCGTTCTATTCAATAGGTTGTCCTTAGTACAGTATACTATCTGTCGATTGAGAATGAGAGGAATGTTAAGAATGAGAAGGGGAGAGAGATCCTGATCTTTGATCTTTGTAGTCTGATCGAGTACGCGGAGAAGAACAAGGGAGGAGACGCCCTGATCTCCGGCCCTCCCGACAATCACAACCCCTTCCAGGTGTGTGATCCAGTCTCGATTTTTACGGCTTTTTCCCGATTTTTCCGGCGATTTTCCCGGCCCTCCCTTCCAGGAGGGGATATGAGGGTATTAAAATATCTCGCTATCGTGGATCACAAAAGTCCAGTCTAGTAGGCCTCTTATGCGATATCAAAAATCATCGCAAATATAGGATTTTCCGCACATTTCCAGCTGAATTTGCTGCAAAGATCTAATCTTTGCGGTGATATCCCTAATTCGATTCTAGATTGCACGGGCTTACTGAGGTGCAATAGAACTAAGTCAGTGTAACTCGATTGTTAATGAACTCTCGACTGGTCAGATAAGATCGACTGGTCTTACAAAACGCAAAGAGTGAGTTGAAATGGAATCGAACGATGTAATTATAGTGCCGAAGTGCAGCGTAATGCGCATGTTCTTCAAGTTTTCGATACACGCTCGCACAAAATATCACAACTGAGATTAATGCCATTACTGATAGCCCATAGTCCTGCATATAGGCACCTCATCGATTGACTCATTACAGGAAAAGAAGTCCTGTGGCATGCTCTGAGATGCAGGCTCTCGCAACGACTTTCTGTGCAAGATACAGTATACTACCCCTTCTCTCCTCTTCAAGATACAGTATACTCCCCGCTTTTTCTATCACAATTACAGATCGTCGTCAGAAGTTCTACTAGAATCAGTCTTTTCATGCATATTTGCCTTAGCATAAGTGTAAGCCTTAACACGTATTGTCTCACCTCTCAACTCCACTAAGCTCTTAACTCTCGCCTACGGTAGTTCAACTTAATTCCCACACTCCCGCCTTTTGCCTTAAATACTACAAATTTCCCATCGAGTCCCGACTATACATCGAACTCCCACGCACTACAAATTCCATCGATTAAATACCGTGTGCCAACGCATAATTTGTATTAGTCAAGCGAGCATCTATTCCGCACTAAATTTAGGCACAGAACGTTTTTGCAGCACACATTTTTATCATTTGCGGTAAGGCTTAGATCGAGCAAGTCGATTTCCAGGATACATGACTAGGCATGGCTCGGAATGGTCTCTTCATTTGACGTACTCTCTCGCCGGTCAGATTGGTGAGAGAGTACTCAGAATGAAGAGAGTTCTCTCGAAGCTATTCCTAGGATCACCGTTCGATCTGAGGTTTGCGCATACTATCCGTATTATGTCGATAAAGATCATGAAGAGTGCAATGTGCTGAACACAGATGAATATACAAAAACCAATAAATAAATAAACAAACTTGTAATAGGCAGGGTGCATCTCCATCTGCATTGGATGCTGCATAGGTGCGCCGAGGAGACTCTGAAAATCGATAATTAATTATTTAAATAATTAAATTTGATAATTGAACAAGAAAAAAACAAGTTTGTAGTTTGAATCATCGTCTCGGTGCCTTATCAATCAGTCTTTCGTCGATAAGAAAGCGCGGGACTTCGAGAGGGTCCAGAGGGGCGAAGAAAGGGGAAGATAACAGGACAATGTCGTCAGAAGCTAGTAGTGTAGCCTAAGGTATTCGTAAATAGCTGGCAACCTAGGCAGTAACAGCAGGCACAGTTCAGCAGACTGGCAAGGAGCAATGGTCTGACTCTCTTCCGATTGCACGCTCTCTCACCAGTCAGAGAGACGAGAGAGCGTGAAAACTGAAGAGAGTCCGCATGCGAACTTATTGAAAATGCTAAATTTCAGTGAATTCTGAAAAAAAAAACGAGGCCCTTCCAATTGAAATTGTTGACTAAATGATTAATCTGAGTTTTCCCTAGTTTATAAACTCACCTTTAATACGGAGTTCTTATCGTCGCCCGTTGAGGAAGAGACAGAGGAATCCTGAGGAGTAGCTGCAGTACCCGCTGCTCCCTTTTTAGCCCGAGGCTTGCTGCAAATCACGCATAGCTCATTAGTAACACACCATTAATTAGTAATCGTTACGCGATAACGCCAAATCACCACTCTCAAAAAGTATCAAGAGTGATAAGGATAATTGATCGAACCTTTGCTTCTTAGGCCCGGGCTTCTTTCGGGTTTTCTCGGCAGGCGCGACGTCTTGGGAAGCCTGCGAGAGCAAAGAGTAAAGATCAAAGATCAAAGATCAACGAAGATCAATAAAAATAAATCAAAAAGGGGGGATAGCCTGTGAAATCAAAGATCAACTATGTCTGGATCGTAATTAAACCCACAGGCATGTTCATGTTCTCGTCGCCAAACACCGAGCTGCACACGAGTGAGAGGGCGTCCTGGGGATCACTCGCTGGCGACGTTTCTGAAATCGCAGAATGCAACACTTCCTTCACCAAAACCACCTTACCGTGGGCTGCGGCGTAGGACGGAGGCGGAACGACTATCTGCGTCTGCTGCTGTTGCAGTAGCTGAGGCTGGAAGGCCGTCGAGGGCTTCCTTACCGTACACCTGAAATATAGTCAGTAGTCGATCCGTCGGGGGTTACTGTAGCTGCATCGCGTACCAGGCTACGATGCACTCGAGGCGCACGGGCACGCGGGGCGGCGTCGAGACGAGCGAAGTGGCTGTCACGCGAAACTGCTTATCGGACAGCAGGAGATCGAGCTCGAGAGGAGACTCGCACTCTGGAAGAAAGTAGATAGATATAGATTTTAACATGTTAGAGACATCTTAGATTACTGAAAAAAGATGGGAGAGAAATGTGGGAGGTTTAGTGCAAATATCTTCTGGAATATTTTCATATCGTCGCATCGAGAAAAGTCTTGGGTGAACGGAAGAGGGAGGGAGAGGAAGTGTCTAACTCTCTCCACAACGCATGCTCTCTCGTCGCTTACAGAAAGCGAAATAGCATGTGATATAGAGAGAGTCAGACACTCCTCAGACAATCCACGACATTCTACGAGAAAAGAGAGTACAAATAAATAGATATAATTGACAAGTTTCCATTCATCATATTTTTGAAGTTAGTGGATTTCCCGCTTAGGGCTCCTGACGGTAATGTTCGAATCTGGTTTGAGCGGTAAAAGAAACTGCATAATGACCCGAAAGAAGCAGTTAGCATTATGAGGGGAGGAGGGGGGAATCTCTTATGGGGACATGATCACTCTCAAGCTAGTCATTATCACAGCCTTATCAAGCGAGGAGAAAGAAACAGATAAGAGCGCGCGCGCAATACACGCAAGCAATCGATGGATAGGAGGTCTCCAGATGGTTGATGAAATCAGGAGTTCAACATCTCCTTCCTTACCTACCTCTCTTTGGCTATGATAAGGAATGAGTTGCGTTAAATTAGAATATGGTCGGAAAGGTTAGTAACCAGAAACCGAATAATTGTCACAGGATAATGGTGAAACGTTGGGCAAAAATCCGACAATGGCAAAAACTGTGCTGTTTCACCTCAATTTGGGCGGATTTTGTCAACAATGAAACTCGTTGGGCGAATTTCCCGACAGCCGATGAGTGATGTAGAGCAAATATTGAAACAGCATTGCGTTATCATTAGGTGAAGGTAAAGATAACGGCAAAGCCCCGGTACTAGGTCGGATGAGAACTATGACTCCATGCTGCCTTTGATAGGTCAAAGACGGCATGGAGTTCTCATCCAATCTAGTGCCCACAGCCCCTCTTCGAGAATCGACCCCAGGAGAGTACTGCTAAGCCAGTGTCTTCTTTGAGCAGATGCATCCCTAGGCAACGCATTAGACCGCGAATCATAGCCTAATAGCTATCTCTTCAAGTTATCTCATTTTTCTTTGTACTCCCTTTTTTGCAAGAACTGCAATACACCTCACGCAGCCACAATATGGCGACGGCTCCTACCATTTCTTGTTGTACATATTTTAACAACAATAATATTTCACTCACGCGAAGTGAGCAGTCGCTCAGCTGCGACTGCGTACTCGGGTGCGACAACCGCCCTGAAAGCCCCGCCCACCAGCTGCTGGAAGGTGCCCTGGTGCGTGCTGCAGTTGCTGTAACGAAATATCGAGTGACAGTATTCTAAAAGAAGGAATGATAGTATCTGTCATTTTTATGCATTAGTTGTGTAAACTCCCGAAAAAAGGAAAAGAAAGAAAAAAGTGAGAAGATCTCACCGCGTGAACACGCTGTGCACGATGCCTTCAGCGTCTAGCAACAACGAGAGGGCGATGACCTACAATCGATTGGATATTACGGTAGCCTGGTTGTCAGAAAGCAGTAAAGTAAACGGTAAGGCAAAGGCTGTCAAGAGACGACTACTCTAGGTGATGTTGTTAGATGAGGCCGAATACTGCTAGTACTACTGCTCCTGCTGTACAAAGTGCTTCTAGGGGGAGAGCTTCCATAGTAACCATAGTAGCCATATCAAGATGAAGTACCTTGTTTGCCTCCTCGGGTAGTCTTCTGGCTACGCAAACTACACATCCTGCAATTATCCCTTGCACTCATAAGACTGATACTCATAAGAACAAATTGTATCGTCTTCTAAAGAGAGAGAATTGAAATCTTTGCGTGATCTTCAGATAAGCTATTTTTAGTTTTCGAAATATGCTCTTGAACCATGCTTCTCAAGTACCAGAATGCACAGTGATCGTAAACAATCGTGAAATTCCCTCATAAAGTCACGTACCAGCTGATCGGCTGTCGTAGACAGGCGAGTCGCATCGGAGGGCTGAGATCTGCAAGAATTTGTGATTGCCTTCTTCATTCCGCATGCGTCATTCGCCGGTTAGAGAAAGCGAGAGAGCATTGGAAACGAAGAGAGTCAGGCCAAACTCTCATTTCAGCACACTCTCGTGGTATGAGGATTTACGATTGTTTACGTGAAGATTGCAATCATTTTGACACAGACTACGAAATGTGCGCTTGGGTCGATAAACGGCATTTTACTAAGGGCGAAGTTTGAATTCCAAAATATGAGCGTATTGTCCTTCATTTTGGAACTGGTCTTTTAAGAACTCTATATTTTTGAGGGCAGTGAAGAATTGTTAACACTTTGTTGTTAACTATCTGTTCTAAAAGGATAAAAACACCGATGAGAGTCGCTTTGTCCTCGCCGTGAGAACAACGTGAGAGAGTGCGCAGAATAAAGAGACTTATTCGTCATCGTATGACGTCATGGAGAACCCTAACCGGATTAGGATTTTTCATTCAGCGAAATGGGAAGCAGCTCCATCCTTTATGTCACACAAGCTCTCGGGTCGTTCAGGGTATGTTTCGGTCACGGTACGAAAAACGCTAATCCAACTAGATCGATAGATACAGAGTAATTTGCAGGTATATTCTTTTTTATTCGAATTATATTTTTTCGATTCATGCTTCTCGTGCGCAAAAATACGAAGCCAGCGTAAACTGCCGTCCATTAGGTCGGAGTGCGCGAGCGAGTGTGCCATAGCGAGAGAGTCAGGCAGAGAAGTTGAGAATAACAATGTCTCACCTCAAACTGCACCTCTCTAGGCGGGTGGTCGAGGCGCATTCGCGAGAGGAATGCGCATCGGAATCGCTCTCGACGACGAGGAGAGTGAGAGGAGACATCTGAATATAGTCCACTTGATCTTTGATCTTCGGTGAACAATAGAGGCTTGAGATGGCCTTGTGATGCGAGGTGCAGATTCCGCTACGCCTCTCCCTCCTCGAATTGCGAAATGAGAGGCGTATCCCTATTGATCAAGACCTTTCTAGTAAAATCTTCAACTGAAGCGCACCAATGAACAGCCGAATATATATCCAACGGGCTTAAGATCAAAGAACAACGAACCTTGATTGGCGGCAGGCAGCAATCGAGTGATGAGGGACTGATCAGAGACGGGTACGAAGTTGAAGACGGACTGACTCACGAATTCCTCCTGATTTTTCCGATTTTAATAATTTGATGAAATTTGCAATCGTATCTCTTTCAAATTAGGTTGACAAATACAGAAATGGTAAAGGCAGAAGCAAAATATGGGGCAATTTGATAGCAAGTTTTTCCCATGATAATGCATTTACACATTTGCTCAGAGATAAAAGAACAAAAGCAGCTTACCTGTCTGAACCCGAGATGTCCAGTTACTCCCGCGGTCGACTGGTGGACACGACCCTCATGTGTGAGCACGAAGACAAAGGACACCTGTGATTTTGGATCGCCAATGTCTCTTCATTTCTCGCACTCCCTCCTAGGTTAGAACAGAGCAAGAGAGCATTCGATATTGAGAGAGTCAGACGATGAAGAGATTGAGCAAAATAAGCGCCACCAGACTGACGGCTGACCAAATAGCGCTCGCCAAAGAAAGGAAAGGATGAAAACATTGGAGTTTGCGTATAACTCCATCGCTTGTTGACTAGTTTCAGTGCGGTTTGCATAGACGGGAAGGATAATACGTGCGCATGTGATAGGGCACGAGTGCATCTATTGTACCCAGGATAAACCATTGCGCACTCTACATTAGAGTAGACGTGACGTAGATGTCGGAGACGATCCCTACATGCAACACGCGAGAACCGTGGCGGAGAATTTCATTTGCACCCCGGAAAATGTCATGAAAATAGAGAAAAGACGATACCGGCGAAGCAGGATGTAATTGAAAATTTGTGGTGGGCTCAGACGAGGTCGAAGCGGTGGAAATCAGATGGCACAGGGCCAACATCTGAAAAATATTCAAGTATTTTCGACAATTTTTTAATTGAAAAATAAAGTGAAACCTGTTCCTCCTCTACAATGTCATCATCAGGAAACAGCGATCGCAGCGCGGCTTCGTCCGGTCTGGAAAACTACCGTAACCTATCTGTCCAATCGATATTATCGTACCGTCTGTGCATATCGATTGCGGCCATAGTGACGTCATCGTCCTCCAGCATCGTGTGCGCGAGAGTTACCCCACACCCGCGGCGGAGCCTCAAGAACTAGTTTTAGGCCGACGGTTTGAATCGGAAGAGGGGTAGAGAGGGGAAAAAGCGGGTGAAAGAGGAGGTGGTAAAATGTTGCGCGACAAAGTGGGAAAAAACGCCTGCGGAGGTTCGTCATTTCATCAGCTGAGGGCCATTGGGAAATTCTCTCGCTTCGGCACACAC